>JARHVA010000504.1:105000-387500 GCA_037957365.1 Torreya grandis | reverse complement strand
TAATACCATCTCCCTTGATTCAAATTAACTAATTAATCCATAAGGCCTCCATGTCAAATATTATCAATCAACAATCTATAAATCCATGCTATCATCTAAGTCAATTTATCAAGATAAAGTTCCAAGTCTTTGGTAAGCAATCTCCATAATTCATAATCATTTAAACTTTTATTTTTTGAATCTTGATTCAGATCAATTAGCTTTTATGATCTAATGCTAGTATGAATTTTTCATTTGTTTTTAAATTTTATTCTTAAATGGCTCTAGATTTTAATGATAGATTGATTTTTTGAGTGATTTTGGTTAACTTGCACATCCAAATTTATTTGCTCAAAATTTTCATCTTATATTTCATGACCATAGTGGGAGCCCTCCTCTTGGGCTGACATTTTGTGCTTTGATATGTTTTATTAATGTTTTAGGTTATATTGAAGTGGATTGAGGCTCAAAATATCAAAAATATCACGTTCCCAGTGAAAGGCAAAATTACACTATAAACTACGGATTTAAAAAGGTAGTTTTACACATCACAGTCATGATTTTGATAAACTTCCAACCTTGACTACTAACCATTTACCTTTTTTGGTAGGTTTTTAACCCTTTGTAAAACTACATCTCACAAAGGGTGAATTTTAATTTAAGTTGTGGTATTAACTTCAAATCTATAATTTTGCCTAAACCGTGTGGTCACAGTTAGTTAATGACTTACAAAATCACATATCTATAGTCAAGGTATTAATTCTAAGTTGCATTTTTGCCTCTATAAAAGGAAATATTTACTTTGGAAACTTTATATATATATATATATATATAAAGACTTCCAATTTATCTTCATTCTATAAATATTCTTATCTTTAAATATATTTTTCATTCCTATAAATAAAATTTAATCTATTGTTAAAATTACCTTTTTTCAAAATCACAAGTCAAGAAAAGCGACATTGGAAAATATAATTAGTTTTGTGCATTAATAGTCTAGTTTTGACCTGAGTAGATTCAATAGTATATTTGTGTATACAATATTAGTTTTAGTCATTTTAAGCATATTTTGATATTCTGTGAACCTTTTAATCACCTTTGTAAATATTCTATCATTTTACTACTAGATTTATTATGTCTTTATTAAAGCCACAACACTATATATTTCAACCTGTGATATTGCTTTATGAGTTGTGGTATTGCTCAACCATTTGTAGTTTTACATAATTGTATGGTCATGATTAAGGCTAATAATTTTTTACCAAAACTACCAATTATCAAGTTTCCTTATTGCCAAAGAGTTACTTTTTGTGCTTTCTGGAATCATTTTTACATTAATCAACTATGTATATATAGTTTTACCTTCTATAATTGTGATTTTACACTCATTATTGCCTTAAAAATTATCTTTTTGGAGTGCATTTTTAATATATTTTTTAGTGAATTTTGAGTCATTCAAAACATCCCATAAATCTCAAATTTTGTTTGACATTGAGTGCAATTCCCCTCAAACCTACCCTATATCATGATAGGGAATGCACTAGTGGCACTGGCCCTAGACCCCAGAAGGGGCACTATTTATTGAACCTATAAGGGGCACCACCCCTTAATCCATAAGGTGTACTTCCCATTGACCTTGCTCGGTAGGGGATGCTACCCCCAAACCCCCACATCATTGCCCTTCTTTTAAAGAAGTTATAAATCTAAATTATGATTTTTTTATTGGTTTTTATTAAGGTTTATTGGAATAACATTTTGTTCCTTGTAGGGGTGAATCTAGTATTAATTTTGACTTGATAACATCTTTTCTTGTAGGTCATATATTTTGTCTAGTATTTTATCTTGTAGGTCACTCCTCCAAGATTTTTAATTAAAATTACTAATCACTTATCTTACAGGTTATATGTTAAATATATTTTAGTATTTTAAAATCATCTTATATATGTCTTTATATATATAACACTTAATTAAATTAGTTAATAAATATTTTTGTCAACTTGTGTGTCACCCAAGGGCTACAATGGTGTATGCTATCCTCCTTGCATCCATGTGGTGATTCCTAGAGGATTAAAAACCACTAACAAACCCTCCCATTTTAATTTTATATGGGGAACATGATGTGGAATTAATACCCTCAAAATTTTTATAGTCTTAGAGGGAAAATGACTATGGATTTCACCACCATGCACTAATCCACACTCTATGTTCTGGTAGATCATAAATATTAGGGATAACTATCATTAGGCTAAGTAATTGACCCCATACATATCTTATATGAGGGGAAAGAGTTAATTATTTAAACTAAGCATTAGAAAACACCTTATATAGACTTGGGCACCATTGTACCTAATGTATATCAAGGATGCCCATAGAGAGCCCATTCAACCTAGCATAAGACCATTAGCCATAACAAGCAACTTGCTACTAGAGTCAGTATCATCTCCTAAGTGACCATCATATGAAGATAGGGTTGAGAAGGTTAAAGGGATTATGTACTAGTCACTAGCCTAAAACCTCACCTATAAAGCAATTAGATAGTGCAGTCATTAAGTTACACTCCTTATCAATTTACTAATCTTAGGGTTGTGGTCTACTTACTTAGGTGTGTATTGTGCTAGACCAGTGTTGTTTGTGATCTAAATCAGCCTTTCATCCAAACCTATACATTGATATCTAGGATTTTTATATCATTATCTTGTACATCTTTATTGTCTTAAACATTTTATCCTTATATTTATTGTGAACATTCTTAATCTTCTTGTATAACCTTATCTACTTCACTTGTTATCATAACTTGGATATCTTCTATCTGGCTTTGTATATCCTTAATCTTGAATGATATTGTCTATCTTGTACATCCTATCATCTCCTCTAAAACATTTCCTAATATAAATTTGTCTATGAATCCAAACATCCTCATCTTACTAAACCACTTTTACCTCATCTAGTCTTACCCCATCTAGACAAATATTATCTTACTTTGTAGGATTTTTAGCTCACACACTTGTACAAATCATACTCATCATCCCCTAATCATCTTTTCATCACCACATTTAATCTAATAATCCTTGATCCCTATATTTATTCCCATCTACCCTTCATCAAATAATCTTATATCCATCTAACCTTGAGAAAATTGTTCTAAGACTTGAGCTAGTCCTTTTAACATCCTTGCATATCATCCTATCACTCTATTTCACTATGATTTTCCTATCACCTAGCATCTTTATCAAATTTTATAATTAGTTGATACATGTTAGCAACCTATCAATTTGTTGTTTTCAATCTAGTCTATTACATCTCAATTTCACCTTAAGTTTTATAACCTTTGAATCCATGGATTATTATGGTTATCATTTAATTATTATTGCTTTGATTTAAGTTTTATGACATATACTAGTTATGGGACAAATATATGTTGATTATTTTTCATAATGGATCAAGTATGTGATAGTTGTACTCTATTATTCGAGACATCTACGTGTAACCAAGATTATGGTAGAGCTTAGACCTTTGCATTTCTAGAAGGGAATCAAGAAAAATGTGAAAGACTATGTGTCATGTTGTCTAGAATGTCAGTGAGTGAAACATGAGCATGTGCCCTTAGCTAGATTGTTATATTCACATGATATACTACATTGGAAGTGGTAGGTGATCAACATGAAATTTTTCCAAGTTTTACCAATGTCATGGAGTAGGCATGATATGATCTTGGTAGTTGTTGACAAATTAACCAAGGTATCTCATTTTATACCAAGTAATTTGACAGATGATGCACCTACCCTTATAAAGAGGTTTGTAAAGGAAGTGTATAGGTTGCATGTATTTCTAGAGAAGATCATTTTGGATCATGATCTGAAGATGACTTTTACGTTTTGGGTAACTCTAAACTCAACTTTGGATTGTAAATAAACTTCAGCACTGTATATCACCCGAAGACTAATGGCTAGATCGAGCGAGTTAATTAGGTGTTAGAGGATCCTATTCATATTTATTTCATGGATCAACAATAAAAATAAGAATATTATCTTTCATTGGTTGATTTTACATACAACAAGTCATACTAATCAGCTTTAAAGATGGCACTTTTTGAGGCACTATATGGAAGAAGGTGTAGGACACCAATTAGTTAGGTCATGCTAGAGGATAGGGTAGTCTTTAAAGCTATGTTGCTTTTAGAAATGGAAGAACAAGTCAGATTAATCAAATAGATATTAGCAAAGATTAATGATAGACATAAGAGTTATGCTAATTTGAAGAGGATATATAGGTAGTTTTTTGTTAGTGATAAAGTGCTCTTATGGGTTAAGCCACAAAAGAGCTTGTTAAAATTTGAGAAGTCAACAAAACTATCACCAAGTTATGTGGGAATCTTCAAGCTGTCATAAGTGGTCAATCTTGTAGTTTATATGCTTACATTACCACTAGCCCTAGCTCTATTACATAATGTCTTCCATGTATTTTATCTTAAAAAGTATATAGTCGATCCTTAACATGTTTTGGATTGGAATGATTTATAGGTTTTGGATCCTAGAGTAGTCATGTTAGAACCAATCCGAGTAATTGACACTCAAACTTTATTTGTGTAATAGAGAAGTGTCACAATGCAAGGTCTTGTGGGATAAATATTACAAGGATAGTGTTACTTGGAAAAACTATGATGATTTTTATAGGCTATTTACACATTTATTTATACTATTGATAATTGATATTATATTTTTATTTTGTTAAACTCCATTTGTTATTCATTACTATTGTTTAATAAGTGTCATCGAGATGATGACCAATTTTAGAGGGGAAGGATGTTACATCCTGATTTTACCCTAAGTTTTATAACCTTTGAATCCATAGATTATTATGGTTATCATTTTATTATTATTGCTTTGATTTGAGCTTTATGACATATACTAGTTATAGGACAGATATATGATAGTTAGTTTTCATAATGGATTAAATATGTGATAGTGTACTTTATTATTATGTACATTATGAAAGTACATTTGCTAGTTATCCATCATTATTTTGATATATATGATTACACAGACTAACTACCTACTTATCATGAGGTAGATGTAGGATTGATTCTTCACTTAGATCATGATCGAGGTAGAGCATCATCAGAGAGGATGGCATAGATGGGATGATTTGAGGGATGATAGAAGAAATGATAGTAACCCAACACACACCATAGTAGAATAACTTTTAAAACTCTCTATTTGATTTAGATAGTCTATTTTTGCTAATATACTTCTGTAATGATTATGTTTTAGTTGATGTTTATGATGATTTAATTGTTTGATATCATGTATGATCATACTACATAGATATGATCATACAATGTTATTTTATGATCATGTAGTCGATGCTAACATTAATCTAGTTGCCCAACATAGTGACATGTTTAAATGATATTCAGTAAATATCATTGTCTTGATTTAATGTCTTTATGTATATGAAATAGTCAAGGCATAAATATAAGTCTAAGATTAAACAATTATATATGTATAGTCTATTTACACTGGTATTTAACTAAAATAGTTTTCTTATAATAATTAGATTTATTAATTATTTTAGCTTATCTTTTTAAATAAATGATTACTTTTGTCTTTATAGATTTAAGGAAACTTAATAACTTAAAAATACTAACTTAATAGTTAAAGTATAATACATGGATTTCTTGAGTATTAAAGGTCTAAAATTAGACTTAAGTGAACTTGAAATAGTAGTTAACATGACCTTGTAAGCAAATATATTAACATACATGATTTTTTATATTAAATGAAAGTCCAATTAAGATTTTATAAGTGTAATGGTAAAGCATCAACTTTTGTATGATAAAAGAAAATAAATAGAACTCAATGTGAAGTCATTGGTCTTTGAATTAAAACTGAAATAGTAAGCGGGGACTTAGGGAGGAAAAAGGAGCTTATATTAAGGAGAATAATAGAAGAAGGTGATAATAGAATATTAGAGTGAAGGAGATAGTGGAATAATAAAACCAAGGATAGAAGAGAAGATGGCGAAAGGAAATAAAAAGATAATACATCAAGGGGATAGAGAAGGTATGAATATAATGATCGAGGATAAGAGGGTACGACAATGATACAAAAAGGGAAAAGCCATTTCTTGGAAAGGAGGACAAACTAGGAATAAATTACCAGGTAGGAGGAAAAAAATCATTTATGATTGTTATATCACAAAAAATTACTGTGAATGAACTGTATATATGTTTTCTTAGCTTGGAAATAGAAAATTTGGGTGGATAAATTTCTAAGTAAAATAATTGAAACTTTAGCTATATTTTTCCATAGATAAACATGCCATGAATACATATTCATAAATATATATTATAGTATAATATTTAGGTAATTTGGATAGGTATAGTTTGAGTTAAAAATAAAACATCAAAAATGTTTTTGAAAAGAGGATAGACAAGTTTCTAGGTAGGGTGATCTATTAAATAAAATCCAATCTATTTTATATTTGAAAAGATATTGCCATACAAAACAACTTTTGGGTATAAATAAGATAATCGATTGGGTATTAATTGAGTAATAGAATAGTTTAACACAATTTAATAGTTTTTGAAGACTCTTATTTCCCAAATACATTTGAATGAGTTCATACGATCCAAGATATTAAAATAGAAAATATATTTAAAAGAATTGTGTATTTTAATATATATATATATATATATATATAATTGTGTTGGATCGATAAATACATATGTATAAATGCCTATGTATCTGAAATACAAGTCGTTTAAAAATATATATTTATGCCAAGTCTTTATGGACTATGGATGGTGTAAAAATAAATTAAAGATTTAGTTTATTAAAATTTTTAGTGAACCATGAGTATCAGATAAAAGCATTGAACTAAAATGTTTAGGAGTTTGTATAGATTTTATTTATTTATAGTAACCAAACTAGTAGAAATTCCATAGTTGTGTATTGCATCTTTTTTTTTAGGGTACTCAAAAATATGAGATTTACCATATTATATTTGTGTCAAAAAGGTGTTGAAGAAACAAGATTTAAAGTATTTACACTTTTTGTAGTTGTAAAAAAAATGTAGACACATAAAAATTTATGTAACTTATCATAAAATTTAATATTTAGTTATGGAATACTCCATATACTCTGTTTGGGAAAGAAACAATAAATGCATGAAGGAAACTACATTTCCTCTTACAATAAATTGAATTTTAGGTGGAACTTTATTATTGCCTAAGATTTTTGAATTATGGCTGAACTTAAGTTAACATAAATTATCCACTAGTAATCAATTCATGAACTGTAGCTAAGTTAACAACTTATAAATTGAATATTAGTATTTGAATGTGTTTATTATATCTCTTGTCATATGATTATGTTAAATCAAGTATTAAGCATTTAACATAGTATACATAGAAGGTATTTTTACATATAATTTGTAAGTGTATTACTATATCACATTTGAGATATAGGATAAATGGACAGATAAACCTTGTAGCAAATATGAAAATTAGTATGCCAAAAATAGTTGTATATAAGTAATTGTGAATAGTAGAAACATTATCTATATAGATTGGTTATAGGGATGCTTGGTTATTGTGTAATGTTAGCTATGGAATATATATGCTTGTGATGAACAATCCAATGATTTCTTATGATGTTTATTTAATAATGAACTTTATATGATTCATGCCTAGATGGTATGATTCACAAATAGAAATGGGATATTTTCATTAGATTTAAAATATCTTTGTGTAAAATTCATTTAATGAATTTGACACACTAAATGGATTGTTATGATTATTTCTCGTACTTAGCATGCTTTTATATCTGTTAATAAGAATAATCTATTTTAAACATTAGTTTATATATTATGTTATATTTAATTAGTCTTGCACTAATAATGCCAAACAAGTACTGAGATAGACTTCACTAGCTTAGTTGACATCATGAATGGAAGATGAAGGTAATTTGATCAAGTGGTGTGTATGAATATGAAAGATTCTAGAGATCATATGTTATTTGAAAACTTTGGCCAAAGTAATGATAGATAGACATTATCATTTCATATGTTTGATTTATGTGTTTGTATGATATCATGTTAGAATATATTATCTTTATGATACACATCATGTAGTAAAAATCATACAACACACAGATATTGGTATGTCTATTTGGACTCCTACACCATCACCATCTATCTATCCATGAAGGGAGGGCTATTCTCTGATGGGGGATTGTGTGGGGGATCGATGGTATATTATTGGTGTGGAAAAGGTCTTAGATGATGCTCTCCCTCCCCACTATAGTACTTACTTGGAGACTACACTTGAGATTATCATAGATACCTGAGTTAGTTTGACTCGAGTTTTTTGGAGCATAGTATCTATTTATTGTATCAAGGTAAAAGCCTAATGAAAATTTAATTATACAATTTATTATATTTAAATAATAGTAATTATATTATTGTACTAGCCATGGTTAGATTTTAAAGTGATAACTTTTCTTGCAATTATGTTATGTTATATAAAAATTTAGTGATTGGAACTGTTATTGTTACAAGTTCATGAAAATCTAATATGCTTTGGTAGTATGTTAAAAATCACTAATTATATTCTCATGGTGTAATCTAATGAAAGAATAAATATTGAGTAATTAATTAAAGAAAATACTGCATTATTATAGTAAAATCCAAGAGAGGTTGTTACATGTGGTATTAGAGTTGAGGATCAAACTTTAAGACATTATGAATCCACTAACATTTTCATATTATTCTTTTCAAAAAAAAATAAGAATGGTGAAAATAAGAGCATTAGGTGAGGGTCCTTATAAATTCAATTACAATAACCATCCAAATGATACCATGGATTGGATCACAACCCGAAAATAAGAACATCATGGCCATGGAGAGGAAGAACATCAAGAAGACCCTGATGAGCATCTCGTTGAGTAGGAAAATTAGTAGAATACAAGAACTCATGTAATTATAGAGTTATCTAAGGACATGAAAAAGTTAAGTCCACCTAAGTTCGATGGAACCATCCTAGGTGATAGAGTTAAAGCATAGATGATAGAGATAGAAAATTATTTAAAGATTCAAAACTACTCCAAGGTCAACAAAGTAGTTTGGGGAACATGCAAGTTGGTTGGTGAGGTAGCTACATGATGGGCCAACAAAAAGTTAGAAATGAACTTTAATCCTACCACCACTATTTGGGAGTAGTTTCTAACATTTTTCAAGTCATAGTGAATTTTAAAACTTTATTTTGATCAGAAGATCATAAATTTATAGAATTTAAAGCAGGGAGACTTATCGATGAATGAGTGCTGGAAGTAGTTCACTAAATTTATAAAGTACGTACCTCAGTACCAAAAAAATGAGAGATTCAAGATCAGGAATTTTATCATGGGAGTAAAACCCCAAATAAGTGGTGAGGTAGATGTTGATGGACCCTCTATCATGGATCAGGTCTTCGATAAGGTAGTTAAACATGAACAAAAGCTGAAATCTCTTACACAGTCTAGGGACAAGTTCAAGAAAAAGCTTAGAAGTTCTAAACCAAATTTTAATAAAAATGAAAAACAAAGGAGTGGAGAATCTAAGGATTAATTCAAGAATCAAAATTCCAAATTCAATAACAAATCTAATAATAAGTAACTAGGCAATGGTTTAAAAGATAGTTTCAAGGGAAACCCATAGATTGATAGGAAAGGACCACCTAGAGGTTATTTCATTTGTGGATGAGACCATTATACTCTTGAATGCACTCATGACAAGTCAAAGAACAAAGGTCCTAATTCTTAGTAAGGAAATTTTTAGTAACATATTCATGTAGCTATTGATAATAGGTAAGCCAAATTTCAAGTATCACCTATAGAGATGTTAGGTATTTTGTTTGATTATCTAGTTTTTATTTTTATAGATATAGGTGATAATAAATGTTTTATAGCTCCTATAATGCTTAGTAAGTTTATTAGAAGAGTTGGATTTATGGCAAATGCATGGTTGACATGTGTCTAGTTGAAGCAAAAATTAGGTTATCGAAATTCAAATATTGGTGGATCGATTTGTAACACCACTAGGGTCATATGATGTGACCTTAAGAGTCAACTAGATCACAAAACACAAAGCCAAGGTTGAATTCTAATTAAAGAAAGTTGAGTTTCTTGATGATTTTGGAAATCAGACACAAATTCACGATGAGAAAAGAGAGTTGAGGCTTAGGGAGATTTATTCAATGCAAATCAAAAGGGCTTAAGGGAAAGGGTGACAAAAATTTATCATTAAGATAAATGAAATGAAAGAATCCAAGGAACCATCTCTTGATAATCACCCATTTATTAAAGATTTAATGATTGTTTTTAGAATAATTACCAAGACCAACTCTTAAATGTAAGTTTGATTTCTCAATCAATATCATACTTGGATCAGAGCCATAGTTTAAGCCACCATATAGGATGACAACCACTAAGTTGGTTGAATTGAAGGCTCAAATCTAAGAGTTTTTTAAAAAGATGTTAATCAGGCCTAATATGTCACCTTGGGGTGCACTAGTTATCCTTGTCAAGAAGAAGGATGGTACTCTTTGACTTTACAGTAATTATAGGATGTTGAACAAGCCAACTATTAAAAACAAGTATCTTCTACCTAGTATAGATGATGTTTTTGATCAAATGTGGGGAGAAATTGTCTTTTCTAAGATTTATCTTAGAGTTAGATACCATTAGTTGAGGATTTGGGATGAGAATATTCTAAAGACAAATTTTAGAACTCATTATGGGTATTATGCGTTCACAGTGTTACTCTTTGTGTTGACTAATGCACCAACAACATTCATGAATCTCATAAATAGTGTGTTCAAATATTATCTAGATCACTTTGTTTTGGTATTTTTAGATGAAAATTTTATATATTATAAGAATGAAGAGGAGTACCTTCAACATCTAGAACTGGTTCTACAATGGTTATATAAGCACAAGCTATATGACAAGTTGTCTAAGTGTGTATTTTTTTAGGAGAGAGTAAAATATCTAGGACATATTATTTTTGTAGATGGTATTTCTATAGATATGACTTAGATAAGATCCATTATGGAGTGGTTGACACTGAGGAATGTACACAAGGTAAGAAGTTTCATGGGTTAGCTGGTTATTATAGGAAGTTCATTTGAAATTTTTCCAAGATAGCTAATCTAATCAGCCCCTTGCAATGGAAGAACTAAAGATTTATCTAGTCTAAAAAGTGTGAAGTAGATTTTTAGGAATAAAAAAGAAGGCTTATTTCAACACCAGTGTTGAGAGTCCCCAACCCTAATGGTCATTTTTTAGTGATCATAGATACGTTAGGAAAGGGACTGGGAGGAATCCTTATATAGGAAGGTGTAGTAGTGGCTTATGAGTCAAGAACACTGAAAAATTATGAGGTGAATTATTCCCCTCATGTTCTTGAACTTTCAACAATTGTGCATGCTTTGCATGTTTGGAAAAAATATTTGTTGGGAAAACCATTTGAGCTCAAGATTGATAACTTAGGACTCAAATACATTTTCACCAAACCAAATTTGAATGCTTGTTAGAGATGCTGGTTAGAGTTTTTATCTAACTATGACTTTAATATAAATTACATCAAGGGTAAAGAGAATAGAGTAGATGATGCTTTGAGTCATAAAAGGTACATAATGTAGACACCTAAATTTGGCCACTAATAACCTCCAACCAGGCTTTTGACCAATTTCCACCTAAAATGCACAATTTGGCCTAAAAACACTAAAATGCATTGAAAGATTTGAAACTAACATATTCAAATGCCAATTTTAGCCAAGATATCCCTAAATGGGGTAATCTAATTTATGGGCCAACTACCCTTGATAAGATCATTCTGAGTCAAAATGCCAATTTTGCACCTAGGTGCTCTTGATTGATCTTTCTTATCAAATCTCTTACACAAGACATGTGCCTTTATTATTTTTTTTTGGTAACATCCTAAATGGGATAACAGATCTAACACATCTAACATTGCCTTCCAATTCCAATCTAGTAAAATTTTGGACCAATAACAAGGTATTATGATCAATTTGAGTAATTTGTGCACAAAGTGCTTAATCATGGTTAGAGATAATTAATCCAAGTTAGAACCTAATTGAGAATTCCATATAAACTTGTTGAAACTTATTTTTAGATATGAATATTGAATATTTACATCAGTAGGTGACCTCATTTCTTGGGAAGACATCTATAGGCCATAAATGCCACAAATATCAAGATCCATGCCTCCCATGCCTCATCAAATCCCTCCATGCCTCTTACTTGCTCCTCTATCCTAAATATTGATGAGCCTATTTATAAATTTTAATTGTAAAATTGGATTAATCTTTATCCACACATCTCAATCCTAAGATAGACGGTTTAGGTTGATTTTGATCAATCTCAAAAATCTATAAGTAGGAGGCCTTACCACATCATTTCTAAGCTATTTTGGTGCAAAGTTATAATGCATAAATATCTGCAAGAATCCATTGCAATTAGTGTTACCATGCCAAATTGATTCCAATATAAGCCAAACCAAAGCCACAAGGTGCCAAGGAGAGATGGAGGTAGCCAAACTTCCATTGCCAAGGACTTCATGAGCACAAAGTTGAGCAAGCCAATAATACAAAGGCATTTAAAGCATCCAAGGAAGGTGAAGGAATTCTTGTTATTTTTCCTTAATTTTTAGTTGTGTTTGTCATTTTTTTAATTACTAAGCTCATGCTAGTAACTAGGCATGAAGATGTTAGCTTAGTATGTTTTTTATTTAGTTTCATTCATTAACACCATACTAATATCCTTTTATTAGTCAAATTCTTAGTTCACATAATGACACACCTAGTGGGATCAGATGCAACCCACACATGAAGAAGATCATTATGCAACTTTAAAATCTTCATTTGGATCATTAAAACTCTTGCAATTTGATTTTATAACTTTATTTTGCCATTTTTATTTGTCATGGGTTTACATAGTAATCAACGTGAGTTAGTAAAATAGTCATTAGTTGGCATAGCCATCATCAATCACTATTGGTATAACCGATGTTGGTTAGATAACCATCATCGGTTAGTAAGTGTAACCATTGTTGATTATATAACCAACTTCGGTCACTATGTTTTTCTTAAAAACACAAACTCGAGAGCTCTTTTTTTGAACTTCATTATTTCAAACCCAAAATAGCTTAAGGGCTAAAGGACATGCTAACATTTTTGTTACAGGACCAAGCTTGACATTTGCTAAAAACATGCTTAGATCACCTTTTACATGCTAAAAAATGAAATAATAACATTATTTTGGTGCTTAAAATAACATTTAATGTGCTTAAGTAAGTATTTTTAGCATTATTTTTCAAAGTTACAACTAAGACCATGGGGTAAAATGAACACCACCTCATTTTCCATTTGGATTTAAAAATAAATTCACCTTTCCAAGTTTTTTGTATTTATTTAGTTGTTTAAGTTAGACCTTTGTTTAGAAAAAAGAGGGATTTTGCATGTATGCTCTTCCATTTATCCCCTTTAGGGAAACCTTGGAATCAAAAGCACCATTCCTATTACAAATAGCCTAGTCCAAGGCTTAGAAAGAAAGTCATCTAAAACACTCCCCGAAAACTCATCAAAGTTTGGGTGACCTTGACATGACCCTAAAGTCTTTCTATTTTATGCTTTCTTTATTTCATTGTATCTTGGTTTATGAGGGGGACGTAATTACCTCCCGTGAGTTTTTTAGGGAAGCTTTGACCTGGGGTTTCATCTCTTGGCATTGACTTCACATACTCCTTCTGAGTTGGACATGGGATGTATCTACATTTGGACATCACACTACACTGAGTGAACAACAAGATGTAGTAGACATTTTTACAACTATCCAATGTCATGATCACCTAATTTTCATGCTTGTCTTTTGCATTGTTTTATGTGAAAGTCATTGTGAAATTAATTTCCCTATAAACATTTGAAATGTTGCTAGTTTAGTCAACCCCACATTGCCATACCCTTGCTAAGATTTGGATGGTTATACTTAGAGTATTTTTGTCATTTTTGCTTGGTATATTTTGAGAATAAAACTTGTTTATTTATTCATAAGCCATGTTAAAATAAATTTGTTTATATGTCACTCTTTTATCTAAAGAGGCATTATGCTAGCCATTTTACACCACACTTGTGCCTTGAAATTTTTGCTAAACTTGTTCGTGTGTGTGTGTCCTTTGAATTGAGGAGAGTAGTGTTATGCTATCCAAATCATGTTAAAACCATTTTTCCTTTAATTATTTTGAAGTATAACATAGATCACATCATTCGAGCATGATTACATCATTAGGATACTCAATTTATTTCAAGACTTGTTTCACCTTATGCCAAAAATACCATTTATTTCAAACCATGTCATGTATACCATTTGGACCTTTGTCTTGTGCTGTCATGTTATTTAATCTTGTCTAGCTTGTTTGGTCAAATCATAGTTTTCAAAGTTGAGTTTTCAATTAATCTTATTATGTTTGGATCTAAACATTGATTTATTTTTGTTTAAGCCTTAATTTATAGGGTTGATACATAGATCTTTCTCTTTTGGGTTGCATAACTTCGATTAATCAATTACACAAATTTGAAAACTATTGATGGTTTATTTGTTTAATGCCTATCTTCATCATTATTTTTGCTTTTATTTGGGAAAATATAGTCTTTCTTAAAATAAACTTTTGTCTTATGCCTTATGCCAACTGATCATATCTATGTTTGATTCTGTGTGCCGAGTATATGTCAAAGTTGTTTCCAACCTTGTTAGATTAAATCAAATCACATCAGCCTTTATTTCAAGTCTAGATTTTGACGTCATTTGGCCAAAAGTCATAGCATATGCTTATTTATTTGAGCCTATATTTTGACTCCATATTTGGACAAAAGACCTAGTAACTCAACTTTTCCCTTTCCTAGT
This sequence comes from Torreya grandis, assembly GCA_037957365.1. Lineage (NCBI taxonomy): Eukaryota > Viridiplantae > Streptophyta > Pinopsida > Cupressales > Taxaceae > Torreya > Torreya grandis. The sequence continues at coordinate 372,561 of JARHVA010000504.1, read as the reverse complement.
TTAGACCTTGTTGGGAACACTTTGACCTAAACTTTTAACATGCCATTTTTTATTCAAATGCTTGACCTTTTATGTGTATGACATTTGACATTAGACATTTGATGTTAGGATATTTTATGCCAAGTCTTAGCACAAACCATTTTGGAGATACAACTCCACTTTTAGACCATATTGGAGATATAACTCCACCCTTTCACCAAGTTAGACCAAGTTTGAGCCATTTATCCTTTGGACATTTTTTTAGAGTTTGTAAAACTCTAGGCCTTTTTATTTTAGATCTTCCATAATTTACATAGATATGTCTAGCTACACTTATGGTGGAGTCACGTAAAATCCAACTTATGATAGAATGGATACACAAAATCCCATTAGGAACCCCTATAGAGAAATATTTTCTAAGGAGTTTTATTATTCTCCCTAAAATACTCCATATGGGGAACATAGTCAAAATCCAAAAAATCCAAATCAAAACCTTGATTGGAATGAAGAGGATTGTGAGGAGGACTTTTAATAGATAACTATAGATAATGTTGTTTGGGATATTTATCCATACTCTCTTTGCAATAATTATTACATGGAACACAGTCAAGAACCAGCTTATGAGCCAACACATGACTGGGATGATATGGTTTATGAGGAAAATTTAGATGATTTGAATTTTTCAAGTAATTAGGATCCCACACATCATACCATTTATATTCTAAGACTACAACATCACACCATTTCCATTCCAAAACCTCATCCTTTGGTTTGTGCAAGCAACCAAGCTCTACAACGCCCAACCTTCATCATCCCAAGACCTAGTCCTTTGACTTGTGTAAGTAATTGAGCTCCACAATGCCCTATCATCACCATTTCAAGACTTTATCATTTGGCTCATACGAGCAATCATGCTCCCCAATGCCCTACCATTATCCAACCATAATCCATTCCTCATCCAAAACTAATCCCATCCAAACCTCAATTGATCTAATCCTTCAAAGACTAAACTATGTTCAAAATTGGTATTTTACAACTCATTGGAAACCAAACCAAGACAACCAACCAATCCAAGATGTTTTTGTTGAGCCAACCACTTGTGATAAGTCAACCTATGATGAATCACCTATTAATCCTATACCAGTTATTGAGGAGTCTCAATCTAACAAACTAGTCTTTGTTCAGTCACTTCTTAATGATTATAAGTACCTTTGGGCAAATTATTACCTTGAACATGTACCTATTTTTCAAGAGCCTCCTATTGACAAGCTAGTCTCTAAGGATTTTAATCTTGACCTTTTTCCCATCCTAGAGGAGTCCCACTCTAACAAACCAATATTTGTGGATCCCATTATGTCATCATAGGTTGTTACTTGTCCAAAACCAACTATTCAACAAGACATCATTATAATAGTACCCATCAGATGAAGAATTAGATTTAGAGTTAGGTTCTATTATTGAAAAAATATTAGATTTAGCATCAAAATCAAAATCAACATCAGTCAAAACATGAAATTCAAAGTCCCTTGAGTTAGAATCAAATTTAGAAGAAGAATATGTTCATGGTTGTTACAACATTGATTATGCATGCCTTGCAGATCAATTTTAATACATTTGTGATCCTTTTACAATTTTTGAAGATGAGTAATTTATATTTAAGACACATTATCCTAGTATATTTTATGAGGATTGTGCAACCTCTCCCCATTCCATTATCATTCCACTATCATTCCATAGGCCAGTACCATCAACCAAAATAGCCATATCATTGACATTTCATCTCCCAAAGTGTTGATTGGGATCGACAGAATCAAACTTTATTGAAATGCATCCATGGAAACATAGAAGTTGAAGAAGAGAAAGAAGTCCAAGACCAAATTCATATAAAATAAGAACACTATCTTAGTTAAACCATTTTGGAGGCACTAGGGGATAATCAAAGTCAGAATTCAACATCTTCTAGTGAAACTTTTTTGAAAGTGCTAGAAGATAATCAAAGTCAAAATTCAACATTCCTTAGTGAAACCTTCTTGAAGGTAATACGAGACAATCAAGACAACTTCATTGGTGAAAACTTATTTGAGGCACCAATAACTAAGAACAAATGTTCTTCACTAATTGATGAAGATGAAATCAATGATCAAATCAAAATAACTTCTAATCTACAACCTAATCAGATGGTAGCTACTCTCAACATCAAAAAATTATGATAGTATTATCAAGATAACAAGTCTTTGGCCCAACCACAACCAAATTTATGTTGAATCTAACATCAGCAACATTATGTGTGACTAAAATCCATGATCTTCATTTATTTCCCCATCATTACCCTTTCCATTATCATCTATCATTCCATTTGACAATCAACTATACCATACATTATTTGTCCTTATTTACCATCCATGGCTTCACTTTCCTTTGTAGAGGCTACAAAGATACCTTGTATTAATGTTTGAAGGAATCAAAATCAACAACTAATGAAGATCATAAAAGCATTCTTCACAACCAATTTTGTAGGCCATTTTTTATAGAGCAATTATTAAAATGAGGTATAGGATAGAAATTAACATGATCAATTATTTTGTTTATATCATTTATTTATTAGGATGTGTATCTCCCCATCAGTTTGAATAATAGAATCATATGTCAGAAACTGCACCCAAGCCAAAAATATTTACCATACCATTTCACATTGCCATGTCATTTCTATTATTACATATCCATTTTCCTTTGTCACATATCCCAACCATTCACCCCACCACTTGGGGGAAAACTACTACCATTTTATCTTATCCATCAAACCATCATTATCTTAAGTAAGACCATTATATTTTGCCATTCCATTCCTATCTAAACCAAAGCCTATTTTTAGTCATCCTATCCAATCCTATTTTGATCTTGGTTACTTTGGTTCTTCCCTCACATTTTATGGGGGTATTTTAATCATGTTTTAATAGTAAATACAATTCATGTTTCAATTATATTCTATGAAAGTAGTGTGATAGTTGATCTGGCAAGATATCTTTCATCTTATCAAGTTTGTTTATGTGAGCCTGATTATAACCGCTTATGGGAAAATCAATGTTTCAATAGTCTTGATACTAATTATAACCACCTATGGGAAAATTATTATAATTGAATTATGCCATCATATCCTAGTTATAACTACCTATGGGAAAATTAGGGGCAACACTTTTTTATCATGCATTACTACATCACCTTGCCATTACTATTTTCATTTGACTGGCCATTTCTTGATTTTGAGAACTTATTGAGACCTAGTTGGTTTTTCCTTACCTTTTGTATGGATGGAATTACTATGACTTAAGGTTTTTTTGGGACTATATGGGTCATGATCTATTCATGTTGAGGTCACCTCAGTCCCCCTTTCCATACACTCTCATTGTTTTATGAGCAACCTAAGCCAAATGCTCTCATCATTTTGCAAGTAGGTATCTTGTCATTCTCTAACAAGTTAAGATACCTCAAAATTACAAAAACATTCATAACATTTCAAAATATAAAAAAATTTGTTTTGTTTAAGCCTAGTCGGTTATCCTTGATCTACCTTACAGGGGCATGGTTATTGTTAGGATGCTTTCTTTTGCTTTTGTTTTCAAGCTTTCTATTTATTTATTTTAGGTTATTTATTTGTTTGTTTGTTTTTATATTTATTTGTTTGTTTATTCACTTTCCTATTTATTTGATTTCAACACTATTGCCTTGATTCAATCTATGTGTGTTGATTGGGTGATTCTTTGTGTGCACCTATACTTGAATCCATCCATATTCATACGCTAACATTATTATCATGGATTTTTATCATTAGTGCATTGTTTTTGAGTGTTTATTGGATCATAAGTAAGTCCTTATGCATATTTTGGCAAAGTCTTCATGGTGTTCTATCATGATGTCTACCATCACATGTTATAGTAAAAACCAGCTTTGAGAAGGTCTACAATCAATGGAGACATAGAGGTTTCTCCTTGGTACCTTGGCAAATCCTTTCACCCATCTTGATCAAATCAACCCATTTAACCATTCTAGTTGTATCATTTCTAATCAAGATGAGCATCTCCTCATTGGTAGGTATAACTAAATCATTTCTAATGATCAATCTTATTCCTCTATCCATCTATTTCATCACTTTGCACCTGGTCATCTTTAATCTATCTTCTAGGTTATATTCTTGAGTTATGCTTGCTAATCATCCATAATTAGGGCATAATCATCTTTAACCAATATAGGTCCTCTTAATGATTATAACCACCTATGGGAAAATCATTATAGTCACTTTTATTACTGATTATAACCACCTTTGAGTAAATTAGTATCTTTTTTTACATCAATGCATGCAAGGAGTTTCTAATTTATATTAATATCAACCATAGATTAATTCCACCTTTATTCTTGTTTATTTTCGAGGGACCATCCATTAACAAATGTAATGACCACTCCCTCGAAGGGGCATCATCATAGACTTCCCAAAAATCATTTAGAGCTTTGTTATTTAACCATCATCTTCTTTTTGGTATACATGACATCTCTCATTATTTGAGAAGACATTCCTTTGCCTAAATTTGCAACATCTTCCCAAACAAGGGCAAACTGTAGACACCTAAATCTAGCCACCAATAACCTCCAACTAGGCTTTTGACCAATTTCCACCTAAAATGCACAATTTGGCCTAAAAGCACTAAACTACATTAAAATATTTGAAACTAACATATTCAAATGCCAATTTTGGCTAGGGTATCCCTAAATGGGGTAATGAAATTTATGGGCCAACTAACTTTAATTAGATCATTTTGAGTCAAAATGTTGATTTTACACCTAAGTGCTCTGGATTGATCTTTCCTATTAAATCTCTTGTATAAGATATGTGCCTTCATTAGTTTTTATTGGTAACATCCTAAATGGGATAAAAAATATAATGCATCTAAAATTACCTTCTAATTCTAATCTATTCAAATTTTGGACCAATAACAAAGTATTCTGATCAATTTGAGTAATTTGTGCACAAAGTGCTTAATCATGCTTAGAGATAATTAATCCAAGTTAGAGCCTAATTAAAAATTCCATAGAAACTTGTTGAAAACTTGTTTTTAGAAATTAATATTTAATATCTACATCATCATGTGACCTCATTTCTTGGGAAGACATCCCTAGGCCATAAATGCCATAAATATCAAGATTCATGCCTCCCATGCCTCATCAAAGCCCTCCATGCCTCTTAATTTCTCCTCAATCCCAAATATTGATGAGCCTATTTGTTAGTTTTAATTGAAAAAATAGATTAATATTTAGCCACACATCTCAATCCTAAGATGGATGATTCAGGTTGATTCTAATCAATCTTAAGAATCTATAAATAAGAGGCCTTACCACATCATTTCTATGATATTTTGATGAAAAGTTGTAATACATAAATATCTTAAAGAAGCTATTTCAATTAGTGTTACCATGCCAAATTTATTCCAATCCAAGCCAAACCAAAGACACAAGGTGCCAAGGAGAGATGGAGGTAGCCAAGCTTCCATTGCCAAGGACTTCATGAGCACAAAGCTGATCAAACCACTACTATAAAGGCATTTGGAGCATTCAAGAAAGGTGAAAGAATTCTTGTTATTTTTCCTTACCTTTTATTTATGTTTGTCATTTGTTTTTATTACTAAGCTCACCCTTGTAAATAGGCATGAAGATGTTAGCTTAGTGTGTTTTTGATTTGGTTTCATTCACTAATACCATACTAATCTCCTCTTCTTAGTCAAATTCATAATTCACATAATAGTCATGTCTACTATCAAGAGTACTTTTAGGGATCATGTGATTGGGTTATTACCAAGAGGCAAATACTATGATCAAGTCAAAAAATCATTTTTTGAAAATTCTCAAAATCCTCAGTTTAAAGGATTCAAGTTTGAAAGGAATGATCTTTTAAATTATAATGAAAGGATGTATGTTCTGTATTGATAAAATCTATAGAAAATAGTGATAAAATAATTGCATAATTCTGTATATTTAGGACTTCCAAGTGTAACCAATCTTATGGAAAAGATTAGACCTCTATATTTCTAGAAGGGAGTCAAGAAAGATATGGTAGACTATGTGTCACATTATTTAGAATGTTAGTGAGTAAAAGCTAAGCATGTGCACCTATATGGAGTATTATATCTGCATGATATATTAGAGTGGAAGTGATAGGTGATTAGCATGGACTTTGTCCAAGGTTTACCAATGTCATGGAGAAGGCAAGATATGATCTTGGTAGTTTTTTAAAAATTAACCAAGGTGGTTCATTTTATACTAAGAAATTTGACAGAAGATGCACCTACCTTTGAGAACAGGTTATTAAAGAAAGTGTATAGGTTGCATGGATTTATAGAGAATATCATTTTATATCATGATCTGAAGATGACTTCTAGGTTTTGGGTAACTCTAAACTCAACTTTGACTATCAACTAAACTTCAGCACTGCATATCACCTAGAGACTGATGGTTAGATTGATCAAGTTAATCAGGTGTTAGAGGATATTTTTTGTATGCATTATATAGATCAATGATAAAAATGGGAATATTATCTTTCATTGGTTATGTTTGAATATAATAACTCATGTTAATCACCTTTGAATATGGCATCTTTTGAGGCACTATAAAGAATAAGTTGTAGGACACCAATCAGTTGTGATAGGTTAGAGGATAGGGTAGTCTTTGGGCCTGAGATGCTTTCAAAAATTAAAAAACAAGTTAGATTAATTAGGTAGATATTAGCCAAGGCCAATGATAGACAAAAGAGTTATGCTGATATGAAGAAGACATATAGGTGGTTTTTTGTTAGTAATAAAGTGTTCATATGGGTTAAGCTACAAAAGATCTTGATTAAATTTAGGAAGTCAACAAAACTATCACCAAGATATGTGGGACCCTTTGAGGTGTTAGAAGTGGTCAATCATGTAGCATATAGGCTTGCATTGCCACCATCCCTAGATCTATTGCATAATATTTTCCATGTATCTTATCTTACAAAGTATATAGCTGATCCTTCACATGTTCTAGATCAGAATGCTTTGTAGGTTTTGGATCCCAAGGTGGTCATGGTAGAACCAATTAGAGTAATTTACACTCACAATATTCATTTGTGTAATAGATAAGTGTCATAATGCAAGTTCTTGTGGGACCAATACTCTAAGGATAGTGCTACTTATAAAAATGATGATGAGTTCTACAATTTATTTCCACATTTATTTGCTTGATTGATACTTGATACTATGTTTTTATTCTATTAAACTTTGTTTGTTATTCGAAACTATTATTTGAATAAGTGTCATCGAGATGATGACTAGTTTTAAGGGGAAAGGATGTTATATATCAATTTCACCTTAAGTTTTATAACCTTTGAATCTAAAGATTATTATGGTTGTCATTTGACTATTATTTCTTTGATTTGAGATTTATGACATATATTGGTTATGATATAGATATATGTTGATTAGTTTTCATATTAAATTAAGTATGTGATAGATGTACTTTATTATTATGTACATTATGAAAGTATATTTGTTAGTTATGCATCATTAGTTTTATATAAATGATTACACAACTAATACCTACTTGTTGTGAGGAGGATGAAAGTATTGATTCTTCCCTTAGATCATGATGGAGGGAGAGCATCATTAGAGAGGATGGCATAGATAGGATGATTTGGGGGATGCCAGAGGAAATTTTAGTAACCTAACACACACTACATTAGAATAACTTTTTAAAACTCACTGTTTGATTTAGATAATTTATTTTTTGATAATATACTTCTTTTATGATCATGTTTTAGTTGATGCTTATGATGATTTGATTGTTTGATATTAGGTATAATTATAGTGCATAGATATTATGATACAATGTTATTTTATGATCATTTAGTCAATGTTGACACTAATATGGTTGCCTAACATAATAATAGGTTTAAATGATATTCAGTAAATATCATTGTCTTGATTTAATGTCTTTATGTATATAAAATAGTCAAGTCATAAATATAAGTCTAAGATTAAATAATTATATATGTATAATGCTTTTACACTAATATTTAGTTAAAATGGTTATCTCATAATAATTGGATTTACTAATTGTTTTAGTTTATCCTTTTAAAGAGATAATTACTTTTGTATCTATATATTTAAAGAAATTTAATAACCTAAAAATACTAACTTAATAGTTAAAGTACAATGCATATATTTATTGAGTATTAAATGTCTAAAATTAGACTTAAGTGGACATAAAATAGCAGTTAACATGACATTTCAAAAAAAAATATTAACATCCACAAGTTTTTATGTTAAATGAAACTCTAGTTATGATTTTATAAATGTAATGGTAAAGTGATGGATTTTTCATGATAAGACAAAATAAATGGAATTAAATGTGAAGTCATTGGTTTTTGAATTAAAACTAAAATAGTAAGCGGTGACATAGGAAGGAAAAAGGAGATTATATTAAGGAAAAGAATACATCGAAGGTGATAATATAAGATTAGAGCAAAGGAGATAGTGGAGGAATACAACCAAGGATAAAAGAGAAGATGACAAAAGAAAATAAAAATATAATATAATGAGGGGATAGAGGAGGATATGTTATAGGAATAAGGTAAGAGTAGGGATATGGAGGACAAGAGAGTATGGTGATGATATAGAAAAGGAAAAGCCATTTCTTGGAGAGGAGGACAGACTAGGAGGAAATTAATAGGTAGGAGGAACAATTTCATTTATGATTCTTATATCATGAAAAATTACAATGAATGAACTGTATATATGTTTTCTTAGATTGGAAATATAAAATTTGGGTTGATAAAATTTTAAGTAAAATAATTGAAAATTTATATATATTTTTCCATAGATAAGCACACCATGAACACACATTCATAAATATATATTATAGTATAATATTTAGGCAATTTGGATAGGTATAGTCTAATAAAAAAACAAAACATCTGAAACATTTTTGAAAAGAGGATAGATAGGTTTCTGGGTAGGGTGATCTATTAAATAGAAGCTAGTCAATTTTATACATTTAGGATATTTGAATAGATACTATCATAAAAAACAAATTTTGGGTAGAAATAATATAGTCAATTTGGTATTGACTGGGCAATAGAATAGTTTAACAAAATTTAATAGTTTTTGAAGACTCTTATTTCTTGAATATATTTGAATGAGTTTATATGATCCAAGATATTAAAAAAAAATGTATTTAAAATAATTATGCATTTTAATATGGATTCATATATATATAATTATGATGGATTGATAAATACATATGTATAAATGCCTATGTATTTGAAATATAAGTCATTTAAAAATATATATTTATGCCAAGTTGTTATGGACTATGGATGATGTAAAAATAAATTAAAGTTTTAGTTTATTAAAAAATTTAGTAAACCATGAGAATCTAATAAAGGCATTAGACTAAAATGTTTAGGAGTTTGCATAGCTTTTATTTACTTTATAGTAATTGGACTGGCAAAAATTCCATAGTTGTGTGTTGCATATTTTTTGTAGGGTACTCAAAAATATAAGATTTACCATATTATATTTGTGTCAAAAAGGTGTTAAAGAAACAAGATTTAAAGTATTTACACTTTTTGTATTTGTAAAAAATGTAGACACACCCAAATTTATGTATGTTATCACAAAGTTAATATTTAGTTATGAAATACTCCATATACTCCATTTGGGAAAGAAATGGTAAATGTATGAAGGAAACTATGTTTCCTCTTATGAAAAATTGAAATTTAGGAGGAAATTTATTATTGCCTCAGATTTTTGAATTATGGATGAAAACGAATTTACATAGATTATCCACTAGTAATCAATTCATGAACTGTAAGCTAAGTTAATAACTTATAAAGTGAATATTAGTATTTGATTGTGTTTATTATATCTATTATGATATGATTATTTTAAACTAAGTATTAAACATTTAACATGGTATACATAGAAGGGATTTTTGTATATAATTTATAAATGTATTACTATATCACATTTGAGACATAGGATAAACAGATAGATAAACACTGTAGCAAATCCAGGAACTAGTATGCCAATAATAGTTATATACAAGTAGTTGTGAATAGTAGAAACATTACCTATATTAATTGGTTATAGGTATGCTTGGATATTATGTAAAGTTAGGTATGGAATATATATGCTTGTGATTAAGAATCCAATGAATTATTGTGATGTTTATGTAATAGTGAACTTGATATGATTTGTGCCCAGATGGTTTGATTTATAAATAAAAATGGGATATATTCATTACATTTGAAATATATTTATGTGTGAAACTCATTTAATGCATTTGATGGACTAAATGTATATTTATGATTATTTTTCATACTTAGCATGTTTGTATATCTGTTAATAGGAATAATCTATTTTAAATTTTAGTTTATATAATATGTTATATTTAATCAGTCTTACATTGATAATTCCAAACAAGTAGTGACATAGACTTCACTAGCTTAGTTGACATCATGAATGTAAGAAGAAGGTAATCCGATCAAATGGTGTGTATGAAATTGAAAGATTCTAGAGATAATATGATATTTGAAAACTTTGGTCAAAGTAATGTTAGATAGATATTTTCATTTCATATATTTGATTTACATGTTTGTATGATATCATGTTAGAATGTATTTTATTTATGGTACACATCATGTAGTAAAAATATTATAGCACACAGGTACTACTATGTCTCTTTGGATTCTCACACCATCACTATTTACCTATTTGTGAAGGGAGGGCCATTCACTGATGGGGGATTTTATGAGGGATTTATGGTCCATGGTTTATGTGTAAAATATCTTTGATGATGCTCTCCCTTCCCACTACATTACTTACTTGGAGACTATGCTTGAGATTATCAGAGACACATGAGTTAGTTTGACTTGATCTTCATGGAGCACAGTATCTATTTAATGTATCAAGGCTAAATTCCTAATGGAAATGTAATTATATAATTTTTTATATTTCAATAGTAATAGTTGTATTATTGTACCAGCCATGGCTAGATTAGAATGATTACTTTCCTTGTAATTATGCTATGTTATATAAAAATCTACTGATTGGAATTATTATTGTTACAAGTTCATGAAAGTCTAATATGATTTGGTAGTATGTTAAAAATAACTAATTAGATTATTGTGGTGTAATCTAATGAAATAATAAATGTTGAGTAATTAATTTAAAAAAAAAAAATATTACATTACTATAGTATAATCTATGAGGGTTTGTTACATGTTGTATCAGAGTCGAGGCTCAAACTCTAGGACTTAATGAGTTCGATAAAAATTTTGTATTCTTATTTTTAGGAATAAAGAAGAATTATGAAAACAATAGCATCAGGTGAGGGTCATTCAAATTTCAATGACCATAACCCTCCAATTGATCCTAACCAATTTTCTACTGAACAATCAACAAAGTTGGATAAGATTATCATAGCCATGAATGATATTAGGGATTATATTAGAGTCCTAAAACAAGAAGTTCATATCCATGGAGAGGGAAAACATTAGTAAAAACTTAATGAGCATCTCACTGGGAAGGAAAAATAGTAGAATGTGAGAACTTAGGTAACTATAGAGTTGTCTACAAACATGAAAAAGGTGATTCCACCTAAGTTCAATGGAACTATCCTAGGTGACGGAGCTGAAGCATGATTGATAGAGATGGATAAGTATTTAGAGATTCAAAACTACTCCAAGGTCACCAAATTAGTTTGGAGAGAATAATAGATGGTCAGTGAGGTAACTATGTAGTGACCCAATAACAAGCTTGAAATGAACTTTAATTTGACCACCACTACTTAGGATCAATTTGTGACATTGTTCAGGGCACGATGGCTTCCATAGCTTTATTTTGATTAGAAGATCATAGATTTTCAAAATTTAAAGTAGGGAACTTATCAGTGAATGAGTACTAGGAGAAATTCACTAAACTTCTAAAGTACATGCCTCAATACCAAGAAGATGAGAGATTCAAGATCGAAAAGTTTATCTTGGGTTTAAAACCATAGATTGGTGGTGAGGTAGATGTTCATGGACCTTCTACCATGGATCAAATCTTTAAGAAGGAATTCAAGTAGGAGAAAAATTTAAAATATCTTTCATAGGCTAGGGACAAGTTTAATTAAAAGTTTGAAACTTCTAAATCAAATTTCAAGAAGAAGAACTAGAAATAGAGGAGTAGAGACTCCAAGGTTTAGTTCAAGAATTAAAATGCCAAATTCAACATTAGATATAGAAACAAGAAACCAGGTAATGATTTCAAAGGTGATTTCAAGGGAAACACATATACTGATAAGAAATGACCACTTGGAGGCTATTTAATTTGTGGAGGAGACCATTATTCTCATGAATGCATTCATGACAAGTCAAAGAACAAAGGTCCTAATTCTCAGTAGGGCAATTTTCAACTTCGTATTCATGTGGTAATTGATAACTGGTAAGCCAAATTTTAAACATCACCCATAGAGTTATTAGGTATTTTATTCAAACATATATTTTATATTTTGAAAGATACAAGGGCTAATAAACATTTTATAGCTCTTAGAATGCTTAGTAAGTTTCCTAGAATAACTAGATTTATGGCAAATGCATGGTCATTATAATATGGGAATGACTCAAAAGTCATGGTTGACAAGTGTCTAGTTGAAGAAAAAATTAGGTTGCCTAAATTCAAAACAATGGTGAATCCACTTGTAGCACCACTAGGTTCATATGTGTTGGAGGTTTGTCAATGATGTATCTAAGGTGACTAAGGATGTTGATGATGTGTTATGTGTGTTAGAATGAAAATGATAAAGTATGCTTCAATATTCTTTAGTGTTTGACTTCATAGGCAATTAATGGATGGTATTGATGGTATGCACATGTTTTAGAGATCTTATGGGATGCTATGAGTGCTTAGAGTGCTTATAGAAGTGAACAAAATTCATCAAAATAGTCCTATGAATGTCTAACCTCAAGTAGTCATCTTGATAGATAAGGTTGAGTAATTAGTTTGATGACATCATATTTCACATGTATGAAGTTTTCAAGAGCCTATTGATATATGGATATATTTTAATATGTTAGGATATCACATGGTTATAATTTTAGGTCATGAGGTTGAGTATAGATAAAGTTATTAAGGTGCAAAGTTCGCCTTCTAGGCAGAGTTCACCAAGTTCCCATACTTACCCAAATTTGTGATATCAAAGATATACATTGAGAATTTAATCAGATCATAGATCTAATGGTGAGAAATTAATTTGAATATATAAGGATCTAAAGGTATGTTTCAAAGTTAAATAGTCAATATTACATGTGCTAGTGACATATGTCACAATCATGGAGTTTGAGTAGTAGATCTAATGGTGAGTATGAAACCTGTTAGATAGAGATCAATGGTGAGCATGTGATCATGCAGATTATGATCCAATAGAGCATATTGATTCAAATATTAAATACTACATGTAGGTATTCCAAGTGATGTAATTTAATCATAGTCAAATAGTCAATGTGATAAAAAATCACGTAGGGATGACAAGTGGTGAAAGTTTATTGGAAGACTAACTATAGGGTCCATAGAGGGCATGTAGAGATGCCAAGTGGCACAATCATGAAAGCAAGGATCTAAGATCAATGTTGATCATTTTAAGGTAAATACCAAGATAATTCTAAGGAGACCGATGGTGCATCTTTTTCAAAATTTTCTAGGAAGCACAAGATGATGACAAAGTGTTCAATGTTTAGCATTTACCCATTGACTGTTGGAATTTAAATATTCAAATTAACAAGGGAAAATAGTCTGTAGTTTTTAAGCTATTACTTTTGATATATGTAGAATTTTATAATCATGTAAAATAAAAAGTTATAGATAACTTCAAGGTGCATCCATAAAATTTTATTAAGAGGTTTGAACATTTTTAAAATTGTATAAATGGAGTTTAAAATTTGACTATTTATTCATTCATGGTGCTACTATGTACAAGACTATTGTTTGAGTAAATTGTGCTTTAGGAGAAGAGTGTTTCGGTGGGAGTAATCACCTAAAGATGTCTTAGAGGTCATATGGAATGGACTCATGTATTTTAAAGTGATCTTATGTTCTTTTTTTTCTTGATGAAGTGCCAAATGGGTAATAGGTCTCCATGAGACCTATAAGGGCTACTAAGGCCTAATTGAAAGTTGTAGGTACTTAAGTGTGACCCATAAATGATATGGATGACCTATGACAACTAATTTGAGCTATGTATAAGTATGATATATGTCTTAAGGGTTAAGGTAAGTATTATGGCTGACCAAGTAGTTTATATTCATGAAGACTCTATAAAAAGTGGAGACTAAGGCAATAGTTTATAGACTTGTATGTGAATGTGTTGAGATAACATGAGAGAGAGACAAAGGAAAGAGATCAGAGGGATTGTAATCAATGAATTGACTGAAGTATATATTAGATTTAGGATGATCGAATAATCCTAGAGTGATCTAAAAATGATGTTTGGATGCGTTGCTTATATGAGCAAGTTTGAGGGTGTGTGATGAGTTAAAAGAGAGAGTAGTGTTGAAAAAGTGAATTGAGTGAAGGAGAGAAACTTTGGAAGAGAAGATATAGGTCAATGAGTACTATCAAAGTATGGAAAATATTAGGCATGTTTATGTGATCAAGTTGATAAAGATGAACACATAGGTCATTAGACCTAATAAGCCTAGAAGAGGATGATTGAGTGAGTAAGCCATAGAGGTTATTTGAGAGAAATATAAACGTGAATAAGAGTGAAATAAAGATAAATCCATCATCAAATGTAGAATACATCAGATTAGAGGTGGATATTAGATCAAGGTAGCTAATAGGGTGCTTGGTTTCCTAAGGGGTTGGTTCTTCCTTATGGGATGGGTATTTCACTCAATTAAGGGATCAATGTTCCTTGGTCAGTTGTTGTTGGTCTAAATTTGGATATTGTTATTATAGGATTGTATTCCATTTTCCAAGTTCCCATAGGTTTTATTCCCTAAGAGGGTTTCCCATGTAGATCTTGTGTTATGTGTATAATCTATTTTATCTTTCTTATTCATTGTTATAAATGATGTGCATGCTTAATGAATGATAATGTTATTTGGTTAAGGATTTAAAAGGATTGTAATTGAAGTTTGGATATCTAGCATCACTAATTTAAACCCCCCCTTAGTGATTATACCTCTAACAATTGGTATCAAATTAAGACCTTCATTACAAGTTTAACCACTTAAAGGTGATCTAAGGTACAATATGGAAAGTCAACAAATGTAGGGTCTCTCTACAAAATAATCATTGATGTTCAATGGGTCCAATTATGTTTTTTGAGTATAAGGATTAAGACCTACATCATGTCAATAGGGTTTAAAATTTGATAATCTATTGTGGATGGATATTTAGCCCCCCAAACCCTCCAACTAGTGTAGTTGATAAGAAGCTATGTGAGAGCAATCCTAAGGCAATGAATGCCATCACCTATGGTATTTCAGAGACTAAGTACACCAAGTTAATTTGTTATAAATCTACCAAAGAGATATGGGAAATTTTTTAGGTCATTTATGAAGGGGATTCAAAGGTCAAGTTGGTAAAGTTGCAGACTCACTGAAGACAATTTGAGAGTCTCAAGATGAAGGAGGAAGATTCTATTGCATCCTTTTCATAGAGAGTTGATGAAATTGTGAACATTATCAGATGTCTTGGAGAGAATCTTGAAGAAGCTACTGTAGCAAAAAAATTATTAAGGTCTCTCTTCCTCAATTTTGATTCTAAATTATCTACTATAGAATAAATTCATGATTTTACTCAGATGACTATGGATGAATTACAAGGCATCCTTACTGCCTATGAGATGAGAGTCAATGATGACAAACTGCCAAAGGAGGAAGCAACATTCAAGATATAAATGAAGTCAAATAAGAAAAGAAATCAAGATAAGGAAGTAAAGTATGATAAACTAATAGCTTTGTTTACAAGTAAATTGAAAACAAGCTCATGGAAGTATAAGGGTAAGCTACCCTTTAAATGTTTCAATTATGGATAAGTAGGACACTTTGCTAAAAAATGTCATCATAAGCATAAGAAGAATGATGATGAAGAGTATGGTGAAATATAAGATGAAATAAAGAAGACATTAAAGTCTGATAAGAGGAAGAAAAGATTCAAAAAATTTGACAATAAGAAGTCTTTCAAAAACAAGAATAGTCTCTACACCGATAAAGATTGTAGCTCATCAGATGAGAGTGAAGATAATGATTTTGAGTTTGATAGTGAAGATTAAGTCTTCTACATGGATGAGGAATGAATTTTATCATATCAAAAGGATTCTACTTGGAGTGATATAAATAATGAATAAGACAATGAGAACTGTGAGACTAAATTGAGGAATGCTCATTAAGAACTAAAGATTGAGAAGAAAATTAACAAGAAGATGAAGTCTCAAATCAAGGAATATGAAGAGAAATTCAGTGTATCTGAGACAATAATGAATGAAGACACCAAATAACATGAATATATAGTCAATAATCTCAATTTTCAATTGAAAATTCTATCTACAATCTTGAAAGATAAAGAAGAGTATTAAGGTTATGTGATTGAAAATGAGTCATTAGAAGATAAGTTAGAAAAGACATCTAGTAAAATGAAGTTATTTGTGATGTTTTAGAATAGTTCAAGTGATCTAGACAAAATTATGAATAGTCAAAAGCATTATAATGATATAATTGGACTTGGTTACAAAGAAGAACAAAATAATGTAACTCAAGACAAAGTAAAGACTAATGTGAATAAAGACAATTAGACCTTGAAGGTCAACAATTAGTCATGGAATGAAGATGTGGATAAAATGAAGATAAATAAAATAAAATAACCAAATGCCATGAGGTATTCTAAATTTAATGGTCATTTTTACACTTGTAATCAATTTGGTTATAGGGATAGAGAGTGTAGAATACTTACTAAGAATAAGTGGAATTATCAGTTAAGTGGTGTAAGCAAGGTTTAATGCTTTAACTATCATGATGTGGGACACTTTTTAAAATGTTTTAAAAATAAATTAAGGTAAGCTGGTTTCCTAAAAAAATAGTGGATTTCTACAACTATGAGAAGATTGGTCATATTGTAAGGTTCTACAAAGCAAAGGTTATCAAGTCAAAACAGGTTCAATCAGACTCTTAGAGTGAAAGGAAGAAGGCTAGTTAACTCATGGAAACCAATAGTGGAAAGTGTGTGTCTTGATAAGTCTACAGGTCTAAGTGGTATATTTTCTATGGTGGAGAATGCTACAAATATTGAATAATGCCATGATATCTCATTATCTACTCATGTTGTGAATGGAAAGAATAAGCTCAAAGAGAAGATCAAGATGCTAATTAAGGCTAGTCTTGAGGTGTGTATAGATCTAAGTGAACATCCAGCTATTGTTGAACAAGTTTCATGTGAATAACATTAGTTTTCAATGTCTAGTGATGAGGTATGTCATTAATATTTATTATCTCCATGTATTGTCAATTCAAGCTTAGAAGAGAAGGATAATGTTGTACTAGATGAGCAAGTTTCTTTTTTTAAGCCTAAAAAAAAGGAACTATTAGTTTTAGATGACTAAGGAGGAGAAGGAATATGAGGAGTTGTGGGCAAATCCTAGTTTCACATTATTCTAGGACATTGTGGGTTAGGATGTCTCTATCGAGGCTTCAAAAAGACACTTGATATCAAGAAGAAACATAGTGGATGTTAGTTGAGCTTTGGTTAAAATTGCAAGACAAGAAAGTTCTTTTAAAATTGTGTTTGGCTAAGGGGAAGAAATGAGTTTTATGAATCTGCTCCAAAGTGTTGTGATGGAATGTTTTAGAAGATATATTTAGGGATGGTGATCCTAAATTCAAAGTTTTGATCAAATCATTGAAGGATGGTCTATTTGGTCAAAGTGGTGAAGAATGAAGCTATGTGTGTAAGATCTGTAGGTAGGAAATGAATATCTCTAGGTGTCTAATCAAGTATGGTGAGTTGTCAAAATATTCTATTACATAGAAAGACAAGGTTAATATGAAGTATGAGGAGAATGTTTTGTCATTAAGAAGGTCTTAGAGTTATATACATGACAAGTTGTGAAGCATGGAGTTAGGGGGATCTAACTCAAATAGTTTGAAAGGTTTGAAGAGTTGTGAATGATGTGAAGGGAAGCATATGTGATATGTTCTACTCATGGTGGAGATATGAAGATATCTGCTATAGTTATAAATTCAATAATATTGATATGATGACTTTATCAAACCAAGTCATGTGTTTTGACAAGGTATTGAATATTCATGCATGAGTAAAGAGAGCTTGTGAGTTTTGTAAATGGTCAAGTCCTAAGATCAAAGAACCATGTGGTATAATTTAAGAGTGAAGGTATGCAGGCAATTATGTTGATTCATCATTTTTGAAAATGGTCTGAAGATGCTCAAAAGGGTGCCTAATCTCAGGTGACTTAGGGGGAGTCCCTCTTATTCTTTTCAAGGTAAGTTCATGTAGTTTATGATGTTCATGTATCTTTTGTCTGCATAGAAGCTTTGTAAGATCAAATAAAAGTGTAATCATGGAGCATGTTTGAGAATCTTAAGGTAAGAATAAGTATGCAAAATGTTAAGGGCGTCTATATTATCACTCAGAGGTGGTCCTTTCTTATTGTTGGTTCTTGAAGTCTTTCAGGTCCATAGGATTAGAAGTTGAGCCCACTTTGTCATTGTGTCAAAGGGGGAGAAATTACTTGAAGAGAGAGATAGAGTCTAAGCATAAGCTTTGTATAATGTTTGACATCAATGACAAAGGGGGATATTGTTGTAGTTTTTTCAATGATGTCTCCAAGGTGACCAAGGATGTTGATGAGGTGTCATGTGTGCTAGAATGACAATGACAAAGTCTACTTCAATGTTCTTTAGTGTTTAACGTGATAGGCAATCTATGGATGATATTGATGGTATGGGCATGTTGAAGAGACCATATGGGATGTTATGAGTGCTTATTGAAGTGAATGAAATTCATTAGAATAATCATATGAATGTCTAATCTCAAGTAGTTATATTGATAGATAAGACTAAGTAAGTAGTTTAATGACATCATATTTCACATGTGTGAAGGTTTTAAGAGTAAATTGATAGATGGATATATTCCACTATGTGAGTATATCACATGGTTCAAATTTTAGATCATGAGGTTGAGTGTATAAAAATTTATTAAGGTGCAAATTTGGCCTTCTAGGCAAAGTTCACTAAGTTCGCATACTTAGCCAAATTTATGATATCGAAGATCTTCGGTGAGCAATTAATCAGATCATAAATCTAATGGAGAAAAATTAATCTAACCAGATAAGGATCCAATAGTGTATTTTAAATTTAAATAATAAAGATTACATGCACTAGTGACATGTGTCACAATCATAGAGTTTGAGGAGAAAATCCAATGGCAAGCATGAAACTTGTCTGGTAGAGATCAACAATGAGCATTTGATCGTGTAGATTATGATCCAACAGAGCGTATTGAATCAAATAGTCAGGATTGCACGTGAGGATAATAAGTGGTGTAAATTAAATGGATTCAAATATTCAATGTGATTATAATTCATGTAGGGATACCAAGTGGTATAAGTTCATTGGAAGATTGACTGTAGGGTACGCAGAGGGCACATAGAGCTGCCAAGTGGCACAATCATGGAAGTGAGGATCTAAGATCAATGGTGAGATTTTTAAGGTAAATATTAGGATAATTATAAGGAGATAAATGGTGTGTATTTTTATAAATTTTCTAGGGTGCATGATATGATGACAAAGTGTCTTATGTTTAGCATTTACACAGTGACCATTGGAATTTAAATATTCAAATTAATGAAGGAAAACTAGTTTGCGGGTTTTAATCTATAACTATTGATATATGTACAATATGATAATGGTGTAAAAGGTAAAGTTGTATATAAATTCAAGATGCATACATAAATTTTTATTATAAGGTTTTATTGTTTGTTAAATTATAGATATGGAGCTTCAAAGTTGACTATTTGTTCATTCATGGTGCTAGTGTGTAAAAGACTATTATTTGAGTAAATTATGCTTTAGTAGAAGAGTGTTTTGATAGAAGTAATGACCTAAAGATGTCTTAGAGGTAATATGGAGTGGATCCATGTATTTTAAAGTGATATTGTATTCTTTTTTATCAGATAACATCGTAAAGTGGTAATAGGTCTCCATGAGACCTATAAGGGCTATTAAAGCTTAATTGAAAGGCATAGCTATTTAAGTGTGACCCATATATGCTATAACCAACCTATGATAATGAATTTGAGTTATGTATTAACATGATATATGTCTTAAGGGTTAATTCAAGTATTATGTCTGACCTAGTAGTTGATATTCATGAAGACTCTATAAAGAGTAGTGACCAAGGCAATGGTTTCTAGACTTGTATGTGAATGTGTTGAGATATCATAAGAGAGAGATGAAGGGAATAGATCATAGGGAGTGTGATTAGTGAATTTACTAAAGTAAAAATTGGATTGAGGATGATATAATAAGCTTAAAGTGATCCAAAAGGGGTGTTTGGATGCATTGATTGTATGAGCAATTTTGAGGATGTGTGATGAGTTGAAAGAGAGAGTTGAGTTGAGCAAGTGTGGAATTGAGAAAAGGAGAGAACCTTTTAAAGAGAAGGTAAATGTTAGTTAGGAATATCAAAGTATGATAAAGATCAGACATGTTTATCTAATCAAGTTGATAAAGATGAACACATAGCTCATTAGACTTAATAAGTCTAGAAGAGGTTGATTGAGTAAGCACTAGAGGCTATTTGAGTGAGATAGAAGGGTGAAGAAGAGTGTAAGAAATAAAATTACATCATCAAGTGTAGAAGATATTAGATTGGTGGTGGAGATTAGATAAAGGTAGTTGAGTGGGTGCTTGGTTGCCTAGGGGGCTAGTTATTCTTTGTGGGATAGGTGTCTCACTAAATTAAGGGATGGTGTTCCTTAATCAGTTAGTTATAGTCTAAATTTGGATCTTGTTATTATAGGATTATATTCCATTTTTTGGGTTCTAATGGGTTTTATTTTCCAAGAGGGTTTTCCATGTTACTTGATTAAGGATTTGAAAGGACTGTGTTTGAAGTTTAGATTATCTAGAATCACTAATTCACCACCACCCCCCACCCCTCCCCCCCCACCCCTGGCTGTCCCCCCTGATCTTAGTGATTATACCTATAAAAATATGATGTGATCCTAGGAGTCAACTAGATTGCAAAACACAAAACCAAAGTTGACTGCTACTTAAAGAAGTTTGAGTGTCTTGATGATTTTAGAAATCAAACACAAATTTAGGGTGAGAAAAGAGAGTTGAGGCTCAGGTATATTTATATAATGAAATTAAAGAGGGATCAAGGGAAAGGGTGACAAGCATTTCTCATTAAGATAAATGAAATAGAGGAACCTAAGGAACCATCTCTCAAAGATTACCCATTTCTTAGAGATTTTCATGATGTGTTTCCATAATAATTTATAGGACTTCCTTATAAACATTAGATTGATTTATCTATCAATATCATAACTAAATCAAATCCATAGTCTAAAGAACCATACAAGATGATAACCACTGAGTTGGTTGAATTGAAGGCTCATCTCTAGGAATTGTTGTCAAAGGGGTTGATCAGGCCTAGTGTGTCACCTTGGGGTGCACTGATTGTCTTTGTCAAGAATAAAGATGGTACTCTTTGACTTTTTATTGATTATAGGATTTTGAATAGGTAAAATATTAAAAATAGGTATATACTACCTCATATAGATTATTTTTTTGATCAAATGCAGGGAGTAACATTCTTTTCTAAGATTGATCTTAGAGTAGGATACCTTCATTTGAGGATTCAAGATGAGGATATTCCAAAGATATATTTTAGAACTCATTATAGGAAATATGAGTTTAGGATGTTACCCTTTGGGTTGACTGACACACCAATAACATTCATGAATATCATGAATAGTGTGTTTAGAGATTATCTAGATCACTTTGTTTTGGTCTTTCTAGATGACATTATTATATATTCTAGGAGTGAAGAGGAAAACCTTCAACATCTAGAATTGGTTTTTAAATGGTTGAATAAGCATAAGCTATATGGTAAGTTATCCAAGTACACATTTCTCTAGGAGAGAGTGCAATATCTAGGACACATTATTTCTATAGATGGTATTTGTGTAGATCCAACTAAGATAAGAACTATCATGGTGTGGCTAGTACTAAGGAATGTGCATGAGGTGAGAAGTTTCATGGGGTTAGATAGCTATTAAAAGAAGTTTATTTTGAATTTTTCCAAGGTAGATAATCTAATTACCTTCTTATAATGAAAGAAACAAATATTTTTCTGGTCCAAAAAGTGTGAAGTAACTTTTTAGGAATTGAAAATAAGGCTTACTTTGACATCAGTGTCATGAGTCTTTGACCCCAGTGGTAAATTTTCCATGATCATAGATGTGTTAGGAGAGGGACTAAGAGGAGTCCTTATGCAAGATGGTGTAGTAGTGGCTTATGATTCAAGGAAGTTAAAAACTTATGAGGTGAAGTATTCCCCTCATGATCTTGAACTTGTATTAATTGCACATGCTTTTCAAGTTTGGAGACATTATTTATTGGGAAAAATATTTGAGCTCAAGACTGATAACTTAAGACTCAAATACATTTTCACCCAAAAAAAATTGAATTATTGTTAGAGATGTTGGTTAGAGTTTATGTATGACTATGACTTTGATATCAATTACATCAAAGATAAGGAGAATAGAGTAGCTAATGCCTTGAGTTGTAGAAGGTACATAGTAATCATGGCTACTGTCAGGATTAATTTTAGGGATCATGTGATTGAGTTATCACCAAGAGATGAATATTATGATCAAGTTAGAAAATCATTATCTAAAAATGATCAAAATCCTTAATTTAAAGGATTTAGTTTTGAGAGTGATGGTTTTTTTCGTTACACTGAAAGGATGTATGTCCTAGATCAAGAGAATATATGAATCACAATGCTAAAATAATTGCACAATATCCCATATTTAGAACATCTAAGTGTAACCAAGCTTATGTTAGATCTTAGACCTCTTTATTTATGGAAAGGAATCAAGAAAGATGTGGTAGACTATGTGTTATATTGTTTGGAATGTCAGTGAGTGAAATCTAACCATGTGCACCAAGATGGGTTGTTATATCTACATGATATACCAAAATGGAAGTGGTAGGTGATCAACATGGAATTTGTCCAAGGTTTACCAATGTCATGGAGTAGGCATAATATGATCTTGGTAGTTGTTGAAAAACTAACCAAGATGGTTCATTTTATACTAAGAAATTTGACAGATGATGCATGTACTCTTGTGAAGAGGTTCATAAAGGAAGTGTATATGTTGCATGGATTTTGATATAATATCATTTTAGATCATGATCCAAAGATGACTTCTAGGTTTTGGGTAATGCTAAACTTAGATTTGTGTATGCAACTAAACTTAAACACTGCATATCTCCCAGAGACTAATGGTTAGACTGAGCAAGCTAAGTAGGTGTTAGAGGATTTTATTCATATGTATTGGATGGATATCGATACAAATGGGAATATTATCTTTCATTAGTTGAGTTTGCATACAACAACTCATACCAATTATTTTTGAATATGGCACCTTTTGAGGCACTATATAGAAGAAGGTACAAGACACCAATCGATTGGGATAGGTTAGAGGATAAGGTAGTATTTGGACCTAAGATGATTTCATAAATGGAAGAAAAATTCAAATTATTTAGGTAGATATTGGCCAAAGCCACTGATACACATAATAATTATGCTAATTTGAAGAGGATAGATATGAAATTTTCTATTAGTGATAAAGTGTTCTTGTGGGTTAAGTTGTCTAAGAGCTTGAATAAATTCAAGAAGTCAACAAAACTATCACCAAGATATGTGGGACCCTTCAAGGTGTTAGAAGTTGTCAATCCTATAGTGTATAGGTTTGCATCACCACTAGTCATAGCTATATTGCATAATATTTTCCATGTATCTTATCTTAAAAAGTATATAGCTAATCCTTCAATGTTATAGATTGCAATGTTTTATAGGTTGTAGATCTTAGGGTGGTCATTGTAGAACCAATCAGAGTAATTGACATTCAAAATTTTTTTTTGCATAATATAGAAGTGTCACAGTATAAGGTATTATGGGACAAATACTCTAAGTATAGTGCTACTTAGTAGGACTATGATGAGTTATACTAGTTTTTCCATATTTGTTTGCATGATTTATACATGATACTATGTTTTTATTTTGTTACACTTTGTTTATTGTTAAAAATTGTTATTTGAATAAGTGTCATCGAGATGATGACCAATTTTTAGGGGGCAGGGTGTTACATCTTATTTTACCTTAAGTTTTATAACCTTTGAATCCATGAATTATTATGGTTATCATTTGATTATTATTTATTTGATTTAAGATTTATAACATATACTGGTTATGGGATAGATATATGTTTATTAGTTTTCATAATGGATTAAGTATGTGATAGTTGCACTTTTTTATTTTGTACATTATGAAAGTATATTTGTTATTTATGCATCATTAATTTGATAAATATGATGATATATACTAATTACCTACTTGTTATGAGGTGGATGCAAGATTGATTCTTCACTCAGAGCATGACAAAGGAAGAGAATCATCAGAAAAGATGTCTTAGATGGGATGATTTGAGGGATGATAGAGTAAATAATAGTAACCCAACACACACCAAAGCAGAATAACTTGTTTAAACTCTTTGTTTGATTTAGATAGTTAATTTCTTTTTTTTTCTAATATACTTCTGTTATGATCATGTTTTGATTGATGCTTATGATGATTTGATTGTAGTGCATAGATATTATCATACCATATTGTTTTATGATCATGTAGTCGATGTTGACACTAATCTAGTTACCTAACACAGTGACAAGTTTACATGATATTTAGTAAATATAATTATCTTGATATAATGTCTTTATGTATATGAAATAGTCAAGGCATAAATATAAGTCTCAGATTAAATAATTATATATGTATAATCCATTTACACTAGTATTCAATTAAAATAGTTATCTTATAATAATTGGATTTATTAATTGTTTTAGTTTATCTTTTGAAAGAGACAATTATTTTGTCTCTATAGATTTAAGAAAATTTAATAACCTAAAAATACTAAATTAATAGTTAATGTACAATGCATGTATTCATTGAGTATTAAAGGTCTAAAATTAGACTTAAGTGAACTTGAAATAGTATTTAACATGACCTTGTAAGCAAAGATATTAACATACATGAGTTTTTATATTAAATGAATCTCCAGTTAATATTTTATAAGTGTAATGGTAAAGCAAAGACTTTTGCATGATAAAAGAAAATAAATGGAACTCAATGTGAAGTCATTGGTTTCTTAATTAAAACTAAAATAGTAAGTGGTGACTTAAGGAGGAAAAAGGAGAATATATTAAGGATAATAATAAAATGAAGGTGATAATAGAAGATTAGAGTGAAGGAGATAGTGGAATAATAAAACCAAGGATAGAAGAGAAGATGATGAAAGGAAATAAAAAGATAATATAATGAGGGGATAGAGGAAGATATCTTACAAGAAAAAGGTAAGAGTATGATGATGGAGGAGGAGAAGAGGGTATGATGATGATATAGAAAGGGAAAAGTGATTTCTTTGAAAGGAGGATAAACTAGGAAGAAATTACCAGGTAGGAGGAGCAATTTCATTTATGATTGTTATATCATGTAAAATTACTATGAACGAACCGTATATATGTTTTCTTAGTTGGAAATATAAAATATGGGTGTATAAATTTATGAGTAAAATAATTGAAACTTTAGCTATATTTTTCTATAGATAATCATGCCATGAACACATTCATAAATATATATTATAGTATAATATTCAAGCAATTTGGATAGGTATAGTCTGAGATAAAAATAAAACATCAAAAACATTTTTGAAAAGAGGATAGATAGGTTGTTGGGTAGGGAAATTTGTTAGATATAAGCTAATCAATTTTATAGATTAAGTATATTTGAAAAGAGACTACCATACAAAACAAATTTTGGGTAGAAATAAGACAATCGATTTGGTATTGACTGGATAATAGAATAGTTTAACAAAATTTAATATTTTTTGAAGACTCTTATTTCATAAATGCATTTGAATGAGTTTATATGATCCAAGATATTAAAATAAAAATTGTATTTAAAATAATTGTGCATTTTAATATGGATTCATATATATTTAATTATGCTAAATCAACAAATACATATATGTATAAATGCCTGTGTATATAAAATATAAGCTATTTAAAAATATATATTTATGCCAAGTCATTTTGGACTACAGATGGTGTAAAAATAAATTAAAGTTTTAATTTTTATTTTTTAAAACTTTTTAGTAAACCATGAGTATCAGATAAAGGTGTTAGACTAAAATTTTTATGTTTTTGCATAACTTTTATTTATTTTATAGTAACTGGATTAGCAAAAATTCCATAGGTGTACATTGCATCTTTTTTATAGAGTACTCAAAAATATGAGATTTACCATATTATATTTTTGTCAAAAAGGTGTTGAAGAAACAACATTTAAAGTATTTACACATTTTACATTTAAAAAAAAAAAAGACAAAAATTTATGTATTTACCACAAAACTTAATATTTAATTGTGGAATACTCCATATACTTTGTTTGGAAAAGAAATGGTAAGTGTATGAAGGAAATTACGTTTCCTCTTATGACAAATCGAATTTTAAGTGGAACTTTATTATTGCCTTGGATTTCTAAAATATGGCTGAACTCGAGTTAGATAAATTATCCACTAGTAATCGATTCATGAACTGTAGCTAAGTTAACAACTTATAAAGTGAATATTAATATTTTATTGTGTTTATTATATCTATTGTGATATGATTATTTTAAACCAAGTATTTAACATTTAACATAGTATAAATAGAATGTATTTTTGTATATAATTTGTAAATGTATTACTATATCACATTTGAGATATAGGATAAATGGATGGATAAACCCTATAGCAAAACTGAGAACTAGCATGCCAAAAATAGTTGTATACAACTAGTTTTTAATAGTAGAAACATTACTTATACATATTAGTTATAGGGATGCTTGTTATTGTTTAAAGTTAGCTATGAAATATATATGCTTGTGATTAAAAATCCAATGATTTCTTATGATGTTTATGTAATAGTTAACTTGATATGATTCATGATCAGATGGTATGATTCATAAATAGATATGGGATATATTTATTATATTTGAAATATCTTTATATGTGAAATTCATTTAATGTATTTGACAGACTAAATGCATAGTTATGATTATTTCATGTACTTAGCATGTTTGTATATTTGTTAATAGGAATAATATTTTTTAAACATTAGTTTATAAATTATGTTATATTTAATTAATCTTGAATTGATAATGCCAAACAAGTAATGAGATAGAATTCACCAGCTTAGTTGACATCATGAATGGAAGATGAAGGCAATCCAGTCAATCGATGTGTATAAAATTGATAGATATTAGAGATCATATGTTATTTGAAAAATTTGTCCCAAATAATTTTAGATAGACATTGTCATTTCATATGTTTGATTTATTTGTTTGTGCAATATTATTATAGAATGTATTTTATCTATGGTACACATCATGTAGTAAACATATTACAGCACACATGTACTAACATGTCTATCTAGATCTGCATCATCACTATGTATCTATCCATGAAGGGAGGTACATTAAATGATGGAGCATTGTGTGGGGAATCTATAGTCTATGGTTGGTGTGGAAAATCACTTAGATGATGCTCTCCTTCCCCATTGTATTAATTACTTGGAGACTACACTTGAGATTATTAGAGATACAAGAGTTAGTTTGACTCGAGCTCTATGGAGAATATTATCTATTTATTGTATCAAGGATAAATGTCTAATGTAAATTTAATTGTATAATTTATTATATTTCAACAAAAATAATTGTATTATTGTACCAATTGTGGCTATGTTTTAAAGTGATTACTTTCTTTGCAATTATGTTAGGTTATATAAAAATCTAGTGATTAGATCTGTTATTATTATAAGGTCATGAAAGTCTGATATGATTTGGTAGTAGTTAAAAATAACTAATTAAATTATCATGGTGTAATCTAGTGAAATACTAAATGTTGAGTAATTAATTAAAAAAATTACTGCATTATTCTAGTACAATCCTTAAGGGGCTGTTACATAGTCATCATCAATCTAGTCATCTCTAATCTAGTCATCTTGCCTTTTCATAAATAGCATCCATCCAATCATCATATCATTAGTTTAAAACTAGACACTAGTTGAATCCCCATTATTTTTATAGCTTTAAAACTAGACATTATCGATCGAGTGTTAACACCTATCGTACTACTAGTTTGAAATCTTATCCTAGTCTTATATAATCTCAATCAATTTTTTTTCTATCTCATCCTCACCATCACTTATCATACTAGCTCATTAATTTAGACTTATTTTGTCCAAGATCCAACCAATCCCTAAATATACCCTCACATCAATCATTCACTTGAATGGATTTGGACCCTATTCTCATAGAACAATACCTATTTGCCAATAAGTATGAGATCCTTATATGATCCATATAATTGGGTGCCCACCTACCTTTAGACCTCAATCCCATTAAGCCTAAACCAATATCCCATTTCCTTCCCCATAAAAAATCCCCTAGCTCACCATGGTCAATTCCATTCATCATAATCATAATCCTCACATCCCTCAATATAAAAGTAATAAATTCACCCTATTTAATGAGTACATCTTTGTCAACAGGGATAAGGTATTTTTATGATTATTGGAGATGGGTGCCTACCCTCTCAATGACTTAAAAACCTTTAGCCTAAGGTTACCTACCAAAAAAGTGCCTCATCAACCCTTATCCCCATCAAATCCTTGTGACAATCAATCCCATTTTGATACCCCATACACTAGTCCTAATCCAAATCATGACCTTCCCAGTCCAAAAATTACCTTATTTAATAACTATATTATTGAAAATAAGGATGCAGTCCTCTTGTAGATCCTTGAGATGGGTACCCAACTTACCAAAGGTCTTAACTATTATAGGTACAATCACTGGGGGGTGAATCAATGATCCCAAACAAATCCAAATTTAATTTTAATCTTTTCAAGTTCTTAATCAATTATGATAAGTATTGATGAAAAATACACAACATTCATAGAAATAAGCAAGATAAATAATGGAAGATAAATCACATAACACATTACATACATGGGAAAACCTCTTGGGGGAGAAAACCCAATCGAACCTATAATTAGACTACTATCCTATAATAACAAGATCTAATTTAGACTAGCTGCAACTGATTAAGGAAATATGATCCCTATTTAGTGAGACTACAATTCCACAAGGTAATTCAACACTTGTCTAGTTGAGTTGTAACAAAAAAGAAAGTTTCACCTTATAAGGAGGATACAACCACCTTAGATGATGAGATGCCACAATAAAACCTATGAACACATCTATCTTTGAGTTGATGTCTTCAACACCTTATGATAGAGCTCTGATTATCACTCTTCACCTTTGATCATATTCAAATAGCAAGAGCACTATTTTTCCAATAGAATTATGGCCTATAGGTCATAAAAATATTCGTTAATCTATTCTTATCTTTAACTCATCCAAAAGGCACTCTACCCCTCCTTTTCTCCATATTTCACACACACAAGCTTCTCTCAAAACTCTCCCAAGTCTCTCACTCAAAGTCTAGAAATCATCATCTTTGATTTCACTATTTATAGAGAAAACATGATAATCAACACCTTGGTCATCCATTAGTCATGCCTTATCTATTAAGGCATATCTCACATGAAGACATATCTCAATACAAACTTCATAGGTCAGCCGTAACATCTATGGGTCACCCTTAAGGAATTGCATCTTTCAATTAGGCCCTTGTAGCCCTTAGAGGTCTCATATGAACCCATTCACTCCTTTATCGCTTCATAAAAAATATAACATATGAATACTTCAAAAATCATAGACCCATTATATATGATCTATATGTCCTCTTTAAATTCCAATAACCATCATAGTACCCTTCTACTTAAGCACAAATCACTTAAAAACATTATGTGCACACAGTCATTATGAACGAACACCTAGTCACCTTATAAAGCTTTGTTCATAATGTATATGAATTGTTAGACATTCATAATGCACATAAAATACCCCCATGGAGTCTAAAACACTCATAATAAATTATTCACCATGAAACATCGAAATAACATCGACATAAGCTTAATTCCTCTTTTTAGGTCATTTTCAAAATAAGCATAAACACATAGTCAACTTTGAACCTTCATAACTATGATTTTACAAACTTTCAGATCTTAAAATCTCTCTCTCTCTCTCTCTCTCTCTCTATATATATATATATATATATATATATATATATATATATATATATGTACCTTAGAGTCTTATACATGTTTTATTTTTACACCATGATCAAATTCTACCTGAATCAAAAGATATAGATGAAATATATAATACTAGTTTTTTCATTTTTTAAATTCAAATATTCAAATGCCAATGGTCAAAGTTAAACCTCGACCACTTGCCTTCATCTCATGGTCTCACTCAAATTGGAAAATAATGCACCATCAATATTATTATAAGGTTATCTTTATTTAATTTCTATGTGGGTCATTAAACATCAAACACGTTGACCACTTCGACTTACCACGCATCATAGATCTTCAACTGTATGATCATGTGTTCACCATTGATCTTTATCTTTTACCTTTGATCAGTGTTAAACCTCAATCACTTCCTACCATATAAATTATTCTTAAAATTTTGGATCAAATGTGCATATGCAATCTCTTTGAGAGTTTCTCAAACATTACCTTGTGTAAAATTGACT
Source organism: Torreya grandis (assembly GCA_037957365.1). Lineage (NCBI taxonomy): Eukaryota > Viridiplantae > Streptophyta > Pinopsida > Cupressales > Taxaceae > Torreya > Torreya grandis. Next base: position 341,517 of record JARHVA010000504.1, on the reverse strand, counting down.
AAGTATGGGGATTATTGCAGTCTGTCTAAGTAGCCAATTTTAAACCTCAATAACTTTTTCTGCACTTAGATGCATGATCTAAAATTTGGACCATATGATCTCCTCACATAGGATGATCCAAACATGTGAAAAAATTCACTTTGAATCTCATATGAGTGAGATATATTTTCATTAAAATTCCTTCTTAAAATCTTCTATCATAGAGACAACTATGCTTAGAACTTACCTGTGAGGCCAACTTTGCTCTTGTATAACTTTCATTTCTCTTAATCATATGATCTAAAATTTAGTGCATAAGATCCTATAACATAGGTAATTTAATCCATATGTAAATACATTCACACATGTGAGATATTAAATCAATAAAAGACTTATTTGGCTCTATTTAAACATAGAAAACATTGTCAAAATGCCTAGGAGCCCAACTTAGCACATGAATATCTTTTGTTGTGATATATTTCTTGACCTAATTTTTTTCACATAATAACTAGGAAAAAAACTAAACAAAACCATATGATCACCTCCTTCTAAATCATCCACACATGGTAATGGTGATGTCATCAAACTGCCTACTCAAATTTTATACCACTAGACCTAAAGTGTCAAGATGAAAACTATGGATAACCATATGAATTAAACTTATGCACACAAACACTCAAATATTAAAAAACATATTAGGGAAATATTTTACATGCTAAATAATCCATACTCATCCCTAAACATATCTAACCATTCCAAAATAGAAGATCAACCAAGCATACTTCAAGCATACTAGGACAAACACATTACACACTTTGTCATTGTCACATAGACTGTCAAGAAAATTCATCCACTCACCAAGACACCTCCATGACATCATTAAAAACTATCCAAAAATCATCCCCTTTTTCATTGATGTCAATAACCATCATACATAGCAATATACATGTCACCTTCTGTCTTTAATCACTCTCACAATATGAACTTTCTCCCCCTTTGAAACAATGACAAAGTGGACACAATCTGATCCTAAAGACATAAAAATACCACAAAAAAGAGAGGATCACCTTCAAAATATGAGACAAACTTTCCCTTACCTTGATCCTACCTCTTCTTGCCTTGACAACAACCTCTTGCTCTATGCTAACACTCTCTTCAACCAAGCACATCAACCAATGAAGAAAGAACACACAAAAATACAAAAATATAATGGAAATAACCAAGAAACATCTGAGAGGTACTCCCCATAATATTGTTGATCCATTGCATCACTTGAGCATCTTCATATCTCTATACACCATGAGGAACCATCATACATGCTTACTAGCCTTCTCTCTCAAACCACTTCAAGGACCACCAACAAAAGTTCATGCCACACACTAAAAAGGAAACATTATTTAAAATAACTTGAGAACACACCTTTAAAAACTCATGCCTTGATTTTTTGGAGAAACTAAATAAAAATCACATCTTTAAGACTAGGCCTGTCTTAGACTCCTTATATCCCTACCTAAAACTTGTAGAGCCCATAAATTTATGTAGAAACAACTTCAAGACCTATAAATTCATATCTAGAGCACTCTCATATGCCTCATCAATCACACCAATTTGAAACTAGCTCATCTTCTGCAATATACTTCTTTCACAAACCAACTACCCAATTAGGCCTCCAACATGACAAAAACTTGAATAAATTGAGAACCATACACATTTAATTCTTTGTGAATCTTAATTTAACCACCCATTTGGCCCATTAAAAATATTAAGAAGCCTCAAACTTCAATTCACCCAGAAAACCACTTTTATAGTATATCTAAAAACCCTAGAATCTTAAAACAAATGAGCTCAACACAACACCTTCTAGTCAATACACACTCATAAAACGTATTTCACACCTAGAGATAGCCATTACACACCTTTGGAAAAAAATTAAGTCACCATACCATTGATAACATAAATTTATTGTTACTCATTTTAGGCCTGCTTGCCCTTAAGCCAAAAACTGAGAAAATCAAGAGCACTCAAAAATATTCAATTGGCACAAACATACCTTCAAACCTAAAAAACACTTAAAGCTCATCATAAGGAAATTCATAGACCTTTTTGAGTACCAAACACTTCTTTACATTACATTAGACTCATTATGCCATCTAGAAACACCCATTTTGATCCTTTACAATATCTCCTTCACAAACCTCTGAAGCAAGTTCATGAACTTGTTGCTCCCCCTAAACCAAAGACCTTCTCTAATTAGCATCATCATTTTGAGCACACAAACTTGATTCTCGACAAGAAACATGTCTCCTAAGAAGCATAGGTAGAGACATACTCTACACCACAATGCTCTACCATGGTGTGAATCCAAGAATTTCCCACAACTCCTCATATTCCTTCTCATCCTTGGTCATCTGATACTTATAGTTCTTATTCTTCTTTGGCTTTATAAAAATAACTTCCTCATCCACTACAACATTATCCTTTTATTATATGATTATATTGACAATACATAGAGACAACACAGATTCATGACATGCCTTTTCATACGAAGAATCTTCCTTGTAGCTTGGAGACTGATCATTAAGCATAAACAATTGATGTTCTATGCATGATACATGCTCAATAATAGCAATATGTTCACTTGCATCAATACATACCTCAGGACTAGCTTCTACCAACACCTTGGTCTTCTCTTTGAGTTTGATCTGTTCATTCTCAATATAAGTAGACAATGAGAGCCTTTGGCACTATTCGACTTCTAAAGCATTCTCCACCATAGCAAATAGATTACTTGAACCTGCAGTCTCATCATGACTCACACCTGTCATGTTTGGCTTCCATGTGTTAACTTGACTTCTTCCTTGAACTTTAGGAGCCTGATTGAACTTATTTTGACTTGATGGACTTTTTTTATAGAATATATTAATGTGACCTCTCTATTCACAATTGTAGCACACCCTACCTTTTGTAAGAAATGTATCTTGCCATACCTTATTTTAAAAAAAAATAGTCAATGTGTCCCATGTCATGATAAACAAAACAACCTCCTCTTTTTAAAGAGGACTCACTTTGTCTAAACTTATGTGGATAATGGTTTTCAAAGTGTCCCACAGCAAGATAATTAATGCACTTAACTTTGTTCATACCTTTTGACTGATGACCCCCATCATAATTCCATGCAAACTCATTTCTAACAGGTTTCTTTCATTCTCTAACCCTATGATCAAATTTATTACATGTATAATAGTAACCATTGAAGCTTTCATACCTCATGGAATTTGATTTGTCTTTAATTTGACAACACCTTCATTCCTTGTCTAATGATTTATCTTCAAAGTATGATTGTCTTGGTTCACATTAGTCTTCATCTTATCTTGAATTACATTACTATATTCTTCTTCATAACTAAGACCAATTTTATCACTAGCAATCTTTTGGCCACTCAAAATATTTTCTAGATCACATGATCTTTTTCCAAATATCACAAATGTATTCAACATACTAGCTATCTTTTCTATCTTAAATTTCAAAGACTCATCTTCAAAAACATACCTTGACCATTCATCTTATTTAGATTTTAGGCTTGTAGATAGAATTTTCAATTGACAACTAAGATGCTTGATCATATCTTCATGTTGTTTGGTGTCTTCATTCAACATTTCCTCATACATATTGAATTGATCCTCATAGTCCTTGAGTTTAAATTTCATCTTCTTATTGATCTTCTTCTTAATCTTTAGATATTCAAGAGCATTCATTAATATAGTTTCACAATCGACCTCATCTTCATCGTCATCTAAATCACTCCAATTAGACACCTTTTGATGTTATAAAATTCATTCCTCATCCATGAAAAAATATTCAAATTCAACAAGACCATTATCTTCATGATCATATTCTGAGTCGCTATCTTCACTCTCATCTGATGAGCTATAATCTTTTTGGGTGTAGAGACTCTTCTTATTTTTGAAGGACTTCTTCTTGTTAAACTTTCTAAATCATTTCTTTTTTTATATATTCTTGTCACCATCTTGGCCTTCGCCATGCTCTTCATCATATTTAATCTCATGCTTATGAGGGTAATTACAAACAAAATGTCCTATCTCTCTACAATTGAAACATTTGAAGGGTAGTTTACCCTTATACTTCCCTAAGCCTGTGTTCAATTCCTTAGTAATCAAAGTAATTAGTTAATCCTCATTAATATTTGATATGTCATCCTCTTTGGATTTTTTACCTTGGAACTTCTTCTTAGGTTTCATCTTTGTATTGAATGAATATTCCTTTTTTGGTGCTATATCATCATTTACTCTCATCTCATATACAATAATGGTGCCATGAAATTGATCCATCTTCAACTGAGTAAGATCATGACTCTCTTATATAGTAGATAATTTTGGATCAAACTTGAGAGATAAAGAGCTGAATACCTTTTGGACTATATTAGCCTCTTAACTATTCTCTTGAAGACCTCTAATGATGTTCACAGTCTCATCAACTCTCTGTAGAAAGGATCTCATAGAATCTTCTTCCTTCATCTTGAGACTTTCAAATTACCTTATGTGAGTTTGTAACTTAGCAATCTTGACCTTTTAATCTCATTAAAAAATGATCTAAATTTTTTCCCATATCTCTTTAGCATATTTACAATGGATTACCTTTGTGTTTTTAGTCTCTAAATGACCACAAGTGATATCATTCATTACCTTATAATTGTTCTCAAACAACTTCTTGTCTACAACACTAGATGGAGGAGTAATAGAAGCAACATAACCATCCAGAACAAATTGTCATACATCAAACCCTAGGGATATAATGTATATTCTCATCTTTGCACTCCAAAAAACATAATTAGATCCATTGAACACTAGTGCTTTCTTAGTAGAGAAACCTCCTTAATGACTACCCATATTTTACCTTAGATCACCTTTAAGTTTTTAAGCCTTTTCCAAAGGACTTGATATGATACTAATTATTATAGGTATAATCACTGAGAGGGTGGGGGGTGAATCAGTGATCCCAAATAAATCTAGCTTTAATTTCAATCATTTCAAGTTCTTGATCAATTACCATAAGTATTCATGAAGCATACACAACATTCATAGCAATGAGCAAGAGAAACAATGAAAGATCAATCACATATCACATGACATACATGGGAAACCATCTTGGGAGAAAAAACCCATACAATTAGACTACTATCTTATAATAACAAGATCCAATTTCGACCATATGCAACTGATCAAGGAGCTATAATCCCTATTTAGTAAGACTACAATCCCACATGGTGCTTCAACACATATCTATCTAATTTGCAACAATAACAAGAATTTTATCAAGTTTTACATTATAAGGAGGATATAACCACTTTATATTCTCAACTTCCATAACAAAACTTATGAACACATCCACCTTTGAACTAATGTATTCAACACCTGATGATGGACCTATGATTATCACTCTTCACCTTCACTCATACTTAATAATAATCAAACTATTATGTCAATAAAATTATGACCTATAGGTCATACAAATAGTCTTTAATCTATTATTCTCTTCAAATCATCCATAGGGTACTCTACCCCTCCTTTTATCCATAATTCACACACACAAGCCTCTCTCAAAACTCTCCCAAGTCTCTCACTCAAAGTCTATAAATCACCATCTTTTATGTTACTATTTATAGAGAAAACATGATAATCAACACCTTGGTCATCCATTAGGCATGAATTATCCATTAATTCATCTCTCACACAAATAAATAACTTAATTAAAATTTCATAGGTTGGCCATAGCATCTATGGGTCACCCTTAAGGAACTACACCTGTCACTTAGGCCCTTATAGTCCTTATAGGTCTCATGTGAACCCATTTACTCCTTTATTACTTCATCTAACTAAAAAATAACACATGATTAATTAAAAAATCCTTCCTCCTTAAGTTCCCAAAACCATCATATTACCCTTCTGCTTAAGCACAAATCTCTCAAACAACATTATGTGCACATAATCATTATGAACGAACACATAATCACCTTATAAAGATTTTTTTATACTATATACAAATGGTAAAATATTAATAATTCACATAGAGCATCCTAATGGAGTATAAAACACTCCCTAATAACTAATTCACCATGAAATATCACAATAGCATCTACATAAGCTCAATTACTCTTCTTAGATTACTTGTAGAACAAGCATGGACAAACAATAAACTTTGAACCTTCATAAATATGATTTTACACACTTTAATATATTCAAATATATATTTATATATTCACCTTGGAGTCCTCTACACGTTATCTTTTTACACCATGAGTAAGTTCTACTTGGATCAAAAGACATAGATGAAATATAGAGAACTAGTTTTTTCCTTGGTTAAATTCAAATATTCAAATGCCAATGGTCACAATTAAACCTTGACCACTTGCCTTCATCTCTTTCTATTTATAATATTTCCCAATCATGTAATATCAATATTATTATAATTTTCTCTCTTTAACTTTTACAAGGGTCGTTAAACATTGAACATGTTGATCACTTTGACTTAACACGCACCATAGATCTTCAACTGTATGATCACATTCTCACCATTGATCTTTATCCTTTACCTTTGCTCAGTGTTAAATCATGAGTACTTCCTAACATATATATTATTCCTAAAATATTATATAAAATTCAAATTTTTGATCTCTTTGAGAGTTGATCAAACATTACCTTGTGCAAAATTGACTATGGGGACCATTAAAATCTATCTGAGTAGCCAATTTTTAACGTCAATAACTTCTTCTACGCTTAGAAGCATGATATGAAATTATAACCATATAATATAATCACATAGGATAATATAACCACGTGAGAAAATTCTCCTATAACCATCATATGAGTGAGATATATCTCCATTAAAATGCCTTCTCAAAATCTTCTATCATAAAGCCAACTATGTTTAGAACTTGCTTGTGAGGCCAACTTTGTTGTTACATAATTTTCATTGTTAGTTACATGATATGAAATTTAGTGAATAAGATCCTCTCACATAAGGAATTCCATCCATATATATACTCTTAAAACCTACACATGTGTGAGATATGATGTCAATAAATTACTTACTCAGCTCTATTTAAACATAGAAAACATTGTCAAAATGTTTGGGAGCATAACTTTGCACGTTCATATATGTTGTCACACTATATTTCATAACCTAAATTTTTTCACATAATAACTAATCATAAGATTAAACAAACCCATATTATCAACTCCTCTTGACTCATTCACATATGGCAATGGTGATGTCATCAAACTGCCTACTCAAATTTTTTATCACTGGACCCAAAGTATCTAGATGAAAACTATGGACAACTAGACTCATTCCACTAATTTACACAAGCACTCAAAGCTTATAAAATATCTTAGGGACATTTTTCACATGATAAATATTCCAATATCATCCTTGAACATCTCTAACCATGCCAAAACATAATATCAACCAAGCATACTTCAAACATACAAGGACAAGCATATTGCACAATTTATCATTATCATATAGACTATCAAGGCACTCCATCCACTCACCATGACACATCCATGATATCACCATGACATAATTGATAACTCTCCAACATTGACCCCATTTAACTAAACTTTCCACTAGTTTGTACCCATCCACAGTCAAATCCTCCATTTACCAATCATAATCCATCATAAATCCCCCATCATACTATCAAGGGGAAGACTAACTTGTCGACTTCATCTAATTACCATTCACCTCCTAAATAATATCATCTTCCACCATCCCCCAATGTCATGACACCACCATCACATGCTTCCACTTCTAAATCCAACACTTTCACATCCAACACTAGAGATAAGCAATATACCCCTCTCCCCATATCCATGGAAGCCCTATTTTGTAAATTGAGGTCCATACGCATGATTTTCCACCTATAAAAAAGACCTTTAGATTTGTCTAAACATGTGCCCTCGTGTTATCAAGCTAATAATTTTATATATACCATAAATTACCTATGTATTCTATCAATAAATGTCATCCATTTAGAGATCATATCCAAAATTTAACTAATAATGGTGACATTAAAATTGAGGGTGAATCTAATGTATCCACACTTAGGAGTGTGAAAAAATGGGCATGCTAAGAATTTATTTTTAAGAATGACCAAGTGTCTTTCCTCCTCAACCAAGGTCATTGTCCTAATCCCCACCATACCATAACCATCCTGAATCAAACCATCCCTATATCTTATCCACATCAAATCCTCTATCCTCACAAATCTACTAAGCCTAAAATATCCATTCCCAAACCTAAATGGAAAGAGGTAATTGAAAAAAATAACATGGATATTATTAGAAAATCCTCTATTGGTGACATCACCTCACCAACATCCTTATCAAAATTAGCATCAAAATGGTTAGGATCCTATTCTACACCAACATATGAATCAGTGCCCATGTCAGAATCATCATCCCTTTCAGAATCATAATCCATTTTAGATAATGAAAATCATACCAACACCTATCTCTTTGAGGACATCACTAATTCAAATATCGACTAGTTAAAAAGCATGATTCTTGATACATATCAGGGTGATGAAATCATGATGTAATTCTTGGATGCTTTATCAATTGAAGATCATCATGATGGATATGAATCAGCTTTAGTTGTTAATTATATGAAGATTCTTAGTGATCCTTTTGATATTCGCAATGATACTTTCTCTTATGTGGAGGCTGGGTCTCCTAGTAGCTTCTATGAGGACTATGTTACTAATCATCATTTTAATCTACTCTTTTTATGACACATACCTAATCATACACATCTTGTTAATAATCCATACATCCCACTCCTTGAATGAGATAAAAAGGAACATCATCATTATATTCCATTCCACATGCCATATTATATGCCAAATCCATAAGGATCCACATTGATAATTAATTAATCAAATCAAATTATCAAGTTAGCTATGATCCAAAAATAATCAATCAAAGTCAAGAAGAGTCTTGTAATCATCCAAGTCAAAAATTATAACCCTTTAACATAAATATCTTTGAATTGATAAAGGACTATCAAAATCATCATCATCTATCAATTCAAAGATCACTTTCCTCTAATGAAGCCCAAAATTAGGCACTAGGGGGAAATCAAAATCCAAGTCAAATATCAAAAAATTAAAATAATGTCAAAAGTAACAGGTATATGGGTGGCAATCCTCTTAATGTTTAGATCAAAGAGAAAGAAAGTTAGAGGGTCTTGAATCCCTTAATCTCACATAACATATGACACCAATAAAAAATGTCCCTTCCTCCATATCCAATGGTGTATGTTGTTGATGATGAAAATTATTTTGTCAACTTATCAACCCTTTCACCTATCGTAAAGGTTAAGTTAGAATTGTACCAGTCTAATAGTAAGGTTTTAAAGATTCAATTATGATCCTAAAGGCATAAGGGGCTTTTTAATGTTCTGAGAAATAATAAATAAGCTATTGAATATAACATATTCCATTATAATTTCATAAATCCACTTATCAAATAATGAATTAGTTAAGATATGAAACAGTAATTTATCCTATCTGACAAAGAAGGCCTATGAATAAGACAATATATTTAACAAAATAAATTTGATTCAATAGTATAATATATTCTCAAAGTAATATCTTTATTTTTCTACTTTAAGTTCCAAATAATCACCAATAATAATAAAAAAGTAGAAAGGTAAAATAAGTTAAGATAAATCAGTTTATAAATGAACCTTCAATAGAGAAAGCAACTAGACATAAATCAATAATCAAGATAAAGAAGACAAATAAACATAAAAGAACTAAGTAAAGGCATCAAAGTAATTAAAAAATGTAAAAGGATCTAACGTATGAAAAACTAAACTAATCTATAGTTAACTAAACCTAACACTAAACTAATTAAGAAATAAAATTAACTTAAGAAACTTAACATAATAAGAAAATAGTAATAAACATAAATATAAATACAAACTATATTAAAACTAAATAAAATATAAATAAATTAGATCAAATAAAGATTAAATTAAAATCAAATTTAACTAAGTTAAAGTCAAAGACAAAGTAAAGTACAATATAGTTAAAATATGTAAGTCTCAACAAAAAGAGTCATCATAGTAAAATAGATCAATTTTATTTGAGAAACCAACATCTTATTTTCAAAATATATTAAAAATATAACTTTTAAAATCAATTAGAATAATGAAATGTCATAAACAATGATGTTTTCATCATTATCCAGGTTAAATACTCAGATCCTGCATATAGGACTGCAAGAAGCAATCATCAAAAGATATTAAACTTAAAAAACTTTAGATAATCTATTATAAATTATAATATAAAAATGGATACAATACATTGCCTAATCAATATATTCAACCATCAAATAAAGTACCATTAGTCTATATGCAAAAGTTATGCTATCTTAGAGAAGTTGCATAGAAGAAAGGGATAAATGATTGACTTTACAATATATAAGTCTTTAATACCTATGTTGTTCCTCCTTTCAAATGAATCTTTGATCTCCTCTTAAACTTCAAACTTGGTTGAAATTAAGTAGTAATTTAATTTTAATTAGTTACTTATTAACTTAAATAATTGAATTTTAAAAGTCAATTAACTTTGACAGTTACTAGTTAAGGTTTATTTAAGACTTTAAATGTCTTAAGGTTCAATTATTTGAACATAGACGATGTATTTACTAATGGGTGGGGACCCTATAATAAAATGATAATAAAATAGAATAACATATTCCAATAAATAATATGATAACTCAAAGTTAAATGATATCCTTGTCTATATTAATTCCATAATAGATGTAATCAAAATCACTTAGGCATATTATATATATCAAAACTTAAAGTCTGTTATACTTTCAAAATATCATAACCAAAGTATCAAAATCTGAATTTACTTAAGTCTTAAAAATTTAAAATTTCAACTTCAAAATGAAAATTTATTTTTATGATAACCAAAAGTCATCGGAACTAGATAAATCCTCAATCACTGGTTTTTCCTATTCATTCAAAAACTCATTATATTCTATTTCAACTACAAAAAACTAAACTAGTTTCATTCCCAAATCACTTTCAAATTCATCTACCTCAAACTTAACCCATTTCACAACTTTGGTTTTAGTTGGAGTATCTAATTCATTCTAGCTGTTTGAAGGCTTATTTGAAGTGATTGGGTGAATGACAATAAGTGGCTTTTCCAAACTTAACTTCCTGCACCCTATAATAAGCTTTCCAAACTTAACTTCTTGCACCCTATAATAAGCTTTCCAAACATTATTTCTTGTACCCTGTAATAGGCATTTTTTGAGGTGGTGTAGGTTCACTAGAATAATAAGGCAAGGCAAGATTGAAAAAATTCTTAGCATGGGCTATCTCATTATCTAGCTGAGTTGGTTCATTAACATGATGGACTCTTTCTGGGTTGGGTGATTGAATATAAAATTGGTTTGGATTATTCTATAATTGATGGGAAGAACTGCTATGAGACTAAGATCTAGCTCCAAATCTATGGCCATGAAATCCTCTATTACACCTATGATTTGTAGGATTAAAATCTAAATTATTCGACACATTCCAAAATTTAGGGTCAGTGGCATCAAAATGGGTAGAAATTTTGGCTCCTCTACTAGCATACCTAGAGCCAAACCTATTTGCTTTGAAACCCCCTCTAGGAAATTTCCTATTGAGTGCCTCTTGATTCATACTGCCAAAATTATGATTCCTTCCCCAACCTCTGCTATTTTCATATCTACTTGAACTAGGTTGGTCCCAACCTAACATCCTATATGTAGTTTTAAATATATTCAAAATATGATTATTATATGATGGAGTATCAAAATAATACATTAATTATGGAAATAAAATTGTACTTTTATATAGTGAACCCTTAGTCACTTATATAATTTCCAACTATCAATAAATGATCATTCAACTGATTTTATTGTCTAAAACTAAATTATTTTGACTATATAATATATTATCATAAAATTTGAACTTTGAAACCATAATAATAAAATTATATACTAATAATTTTATTTCCAAAATATTCTACCATATTTCCTTGAGTTCTATTCACAATGTATAAATGCCATCTAAAAATATATATCATTTTCAAACTATAAATTGCAAAAATTTCTCAAACTAAACCAATTCAAAATCATTGAAAGAAATATTTACACAAAAGCTCCATTAATGTCATGTATTTCTCAAAATGTAAAGAGTCTTAAACCATCATGATAAATTCAAGATAAGCCTTTCACAAATACAAACTTTTAACAATATCATATCCTTTCCAAGTCAATATCATAGTTTTCCTGAAACTATAGACCATATCTTATTGTTATTTACTATTTTTGAATTTGAATAAAACCCATAAAATTGTATTTTGGAAAATCATATAGATTGCATGCCATTTCATTCTATATGCCAAAATATTTAGCAAAATAATATAATAAAAAATTGTGAGAAAACCATTCTAAAACATTAGTCTTCAACCTTTCAAAACCATGCATCTATGAAACCACAATTCAAAATCAGAATCAATATGACCAGAATAATATAACATAACCATTCTTCAAATTTTTATCAAATTTTTCCAACTACATGAATTTTCAAAAATCTAAAAAATATCGACAAAAACTATTCAACATCATAGTATTTGATAGGGTCATTTCCCTCTCAAAACATCATATTGAAACTCGTAAAAGACATATATCATAGTTTTTCCAAAACTATTGACTACATCTTAATATCTTAAAATTTTCATGACTTGAAATAAAACCCAGAAAATATATTAATATTTTTAAAAATAACCCTCTACATTCAAAAATTTAATATATATTATGTGCAACAACTCTATCTTTCATAATATTTCAACAAAGTTTCCTAAAAAAAATTCAAGAAATACTTTTGAATCCGTAAGATATATCCATGAAAATAAACCATTATCAAGTTCATCCTTAAAAAACCCATGTATTTATGAAACTACAATTTTGAAATACAAAATATGAGCAAGAGTTACCACTAAACAAAAAATGAACTATGCATGCTCATAAAAAGTGATGTGAGAGCCCAAAAAAAATGGTTTTCCATGAAAATTGATAATTCAAAATCTTTCAACTCTCTTATTCTAAAACCCATGCATGAAAAGAATTTAAATAGAGAAACTATCTTACCAAATTTTAATAAAATGTCATGCAAAGCCAAAAAACCATCATTTTCTTCCATGCACCAGTTATAGTGAAAAATATAAATATTCCTTTAAAAATTATTCACTTTCCATTCATGGCATACTTGTATAAGCTTCTTGTAACTTTTTTGTTTGTAAATTCATGTCTGCAACTTCCAAAATCTATTTGATAGAGTGTGGCTTCCATGGCAAAACTTGAAAAATGACTGACCACAAGGAAAAACAAAGCTATTTTTAACCCAAGTCTACATCTTAATTGCATATTATTACATGCACTCATGCCATTAGTTTATCAAATATAGGATATCAATTTAATTGATTGCTAATTCATTTATCAATGTTTTCAAATTTAATCATGAGTATAATGCTTGATAAAACCATAACCAGTATACATAATATGAGGCATTTACACATTTCATTAAAGTCCTTTAAACTAACTTTGATCTCATTCAGATCTTGAATTCTCTACCATACTTCACATTTACTCTTGCCAACTATACTACCAACTAGACTACTAAACCATCAACTTGCCATCTCAACATTCAAAGCATTAAACCCCATGTCAACATAGATTTATTTCAAACCAACCTTAGAAATAAAAAAAATTAATTACATTCCCTTTTCAAAACCATTGAAATCACAAAAAAACCTTCATGCCTTGAGTAAATAACATAAATTTAATTCATATTAACATTTAAAATGAATAAGCCCCTAATGACCATTAAGAATCTTCAAACTAGGTCCACCACCTTTGATGAGTATTTACCATAGGGTAGTATTTAGTTTTAGTCCTATGACCTATTTAGGATAATTAATAGTCTTAGGAAATATCTTGTTTAAATATTAAACCAAACTTATTTATGTCACCATTTACACAATGTCAACCTTCTATATTTGTAATGAATTCTGAATGCGACTGATCTGAAAATCATAATGGTAAATCCATATAAAGCTCACAATCAAATTTCAAATGAATATAACTAAAAACTAGCATGTAAAATCACATTTAAATAATGTAGTAACCACTTCAAATGAATGCAACCTAACTAATTTGATCATTGAAATGTCATAACTAAAAATGAACATTCATGTGTGTGTGTATGTGTGTGTGAATTTTTTTTTCATTCAACCATAAATACTTTTTGAAACCACTTTAATATATATGTGAATTCATGAAAAAATCATTACCAAATCATTTAATTAAAAATATTCATATTCAATATAGTACTAATTGACTTAGGTCCCCAACTGCAGTTTTAAATGTTATGACTAGGCCATCATTATGGAAGATAAGAGTATATATTTTAGAAAATTTTACGGGTATGAAAGATGGACATAATATATTCAACTATTAAACCCCATTTTCACTTCCTTTCTAGGCACATTATCCATCATAACCATATCACTCATTCACATCTTATATTCCACCATCAAAATTTGAACATAATCCCATCCATACCATACCTCAAATCCTTGGGCAACATTATCTCTCTTAGGGGTTACAAAGACACCTGGTTTAGACATTTAGGGGACCTTAAATCAAGAATCAATTAAGGTCACAAATATATTTGGGAATCTAGCATCGATAACATGATCCTAGCATCACATATCTTTAGAATATGTGTTGGATGAAGATCATGAAAACGTATGCATTCTTGAATCCACACCCATATCCAATAAATCAATATGCCAAAAATAAAAAAAATAAAAAAATAAAAATGAAATAAAATAAAAAATCATGTGTCTAATGGTGAAAACCATTCTTATACCACCTTGGGCAAGAACCATGATGAATAATGGTTTTTGGTGTCATGGTAAAATAATCTATTTTTCGCATTGTACCTCAAAACTTGGGGGGAAAATCCATTTTATCCACATCATCATTATCTATCATATCTATTAGACCATTTCCATCATACCTTGCATCATATTATTTCCATCATTTCTTCTAGTCTTGACCTTTGTAGGGGATTAGAATATGTCATGAGAAATGTTTTGAAATCATCTTGGCATATCCTCCAATGGACAATCAACTAGATATTTGATCCCTCCATGATGTGGTTATTGTAAATACATAGTATATTATTACTTCATCCTTATCCCCTTTTTCACATCACCCTCTTCCTTTTATCATCCCATCCATTGTTGAGGATTGTCATTGATGTCAAAGGTACATCTTGCATAATGTTGATGTCATTAAGAAAGTGTGCCTAGTTGGAAGTATGTTGATTTGAAAAAAGGAACTGATGGATTATTGTCATATAAGGATGTTTTCACGAAATATAATTTTAAGGAAAAATATTCCTCATGGTTGCATGAAGGTATAGGTCTTTGAGTAGCCTAAACCTAGTCATGGCATGAAGAGACCTTATGAGAAGGTATGTGCTTGTTGGCTTGGTGAGATGAGTAAAAATAGGAATGAATGGATGTATGAGGTTGTTTTAGAATTTATGTGAGGCATTGGAACACTCATGAGAGTCTTAGGGTGAGCCTATAGGGGTAATACCTTTTGACCAAGTCTGTATCTAGACCACTTCTAAGCCCTACATGGCCTAATAAGGCATCATGATATGTTGTAAATGCATATGAAGGATGTATGTCAATATTTAAACATTAAAAATGTTTCTTTATTATTTGAGTGATGTGTATATTTAATTTAAAGAGGCATGAAGGTCATTTTTAAGACCTAATATGGTTTACAAGTCAAGGTCTAGAAATAAAAGAGAGATAATATGGCCTAGTGAGGGGTCATGATCAGATTTTAGAGTGTTTGAGATTATGTAAGAATTTTTATAGGTGATTTATGTTTTTTTAAGTGTGTTCATGTATTTTGAGGTCATTTTATGAATTAAAAGGCATGAAAAGTTATTTGAAGGTCTCTTGAGTGCTCAAAATGAAGGGTTCTCAACCCGAGATGGATTTTTTTATGCTCATAAAATCATAAAACCTTTGCATGGGAACCTAATATATTAATGGTAGATTAGGAATGATCCTAGATAAAAAATTTATGCATTTGTTTTTGGATTGAAGAGTTATGCTTTATGAATGATTGTTAAGAATGGAAACAGGTTTAAACCCTCTTAGAACCCTAATAAGGACCCGATGTTGAAGATTTTGATCAAAAGTACCCAGAATGGATTGGTATGCTTAGGTAATATAATTTATGTTATATAAAACTCTCCCAATCACCTATAGGTGTGATTTATTTGTTATGTGTGTTAGTAGACCCTATAGGAAAGTGCTAATTTCTTAGAGATTTGTTGTAGCAATTAGATTTGACAAAGTTAAAGTATTAAAATGGATGGAGAATGAATATTGAGACATGTATTTAATGTAAATGAATTTTTATGTATAGGTTATAGTATTTAGGTGTGTAAATTTTGTGTTCTAAGTTGGCTAATTACTAACAGGCCTAATGGCGCAAACAGTGAAAAAACTAGGTAGTAGTGAGAAGATGATTAGGAATGTGTTTTCAGGATAATATTATGAAAACAAGTACATAGATATTTTTTTAGGGATTTTAATAAATTTTCATGTTTGGTATAATTTTTTAATTTCAATGAATATAGTGAAAAATTTGTTCACAAGTCGACCTATTTGATCAA
The DNA here is from genome assembly GCA_037957365.1 of Torreya grandis. Lineage (NCBI taxonomy): Eukaryota > Viridiplantae > Streptophyta > Pinopsida > Cupressales > Taxaceae > Torreya > Torreya grandis. The sequence continues at coordinate 324,696 of JARHVA010000504.1, read as the reverse complement.
ATGAGACTGTGAGATATAAGGTCACGAGAATGGTCTGCAATACCAATATTTTCTATTTGACTATATTATATTTATATCTAGTAATGTTATAATGATCTCATATGATCATATACATGCATAATAAGTCATTTAATATGTATATATAGGTATTGGAGGTTTGAGTCACCATGACTAATCTTTAAGGAAAACTGGCAGTTCTGAGTGAGTGAGTTGTAGAAGTGTTTTTGAGGCTCTATGCCATGTGTGATGAAGTATAATTCAATTGGTTAATTTTTTGAGGTATTTTAGGTATTTTATGTTATTTATTATCATTTTTATGTGTTTAAATAATGTTATATCTTTAGTTGTTCAAGATAGACCTTTCTATGTGTGTGAAGGTCTAATGTAAATAGTACTAATGGTGTGCTTCAAGTGGTGGTTGGAGATAAAAAGTGTCATGGAAATAATATAAAATTATTATGGGTATATGTGAGTGGTCTATGAATTTTTTATATCATGTGTGTATTTTAAAAGTGTTACAAGGATATCAAAGGGTAACATGTACTAATGAAAGTCTAATTGAATTAGGTCTGCTTAAGGCCTAAAAGAGGTTTTGGTCTTTTAAGTTATGAACAACCTATTATAATGATATATTCATGTATTAAATGTGTTATATGACATATTTTAATGTTAATACAAGTGTTCAAGTGTGTTTTTCCAACCAATAGGTCTGTGATCTAGATGATTGTATAAGAGCATGACCTAATTGGCTTGTTAGAGAATTTATGAGTGCAAGCGAAGGAACTTACACATTAAAGTGATAAAATATGTCTTTTAGACCATTATATGAGTTTAGATAAACTTTAATGAATATATAACATGGGTAATATATATTTATATCAAGGTTATATGACCTAATATGTCTTGAAGAGATCTAGTTAAGCGAAGAAGCCTAAAAGGCAGTTTGAGAGGGATAAAAGAGTGAGAAGAGATAAATAAGGTGATAATAATTTATTATGTGAGAAATAATATTTTATGAATGTGATAAAAATTAATATATGGATGATTTGGTTCTGAGTCATCTAGGGGGTTGGTGCCTCCTTGCCAGTTGGTGCTTACTAAAGCCTAGTTGAGTGGGTGCTTGACTAGTTGGGGTTAGTGCTCCATGTGGAGTTGGTGTTTCATTAAAGATTGGTTTTTGTATCATAATAATATATTAAATTTACATACATTATTTGTTTTTCTCCCCCTTTAATGTTTTGTACATATGTAATGTGTTATCTTGTTTCATGATCTTGTATGGTTACATATGCTTTTCTAGATGTTTATGTCTATATGAATGCTTCATGTATGATTAAGTAGAATTGCATGAATTTTTTGAAGACACTAATTCAATCCCCCCACCTCAATTATTGTGATTACCAAAAAAATTATTAGATCCTTGTCTTTTAAATCAAGTCTAAATGTTTGAAGGTGATCTTAATAAGCACAAGTCTAGTGATCAAAAGGAAGAAGACAACATGTATGCTAAATTAGACATTGAAGTTGAGATCATAAGTTCCCTATATGATTTGAAGCATAAAAATAATATTATCAAGGATACCAATAATTAGTTATAATGTGCCAATACAAAGTTTAGATCAAAGTAAGTTGAGTATGATTAGATGAAGACAAAGCTAGATTCCTTGAAGATTGAGCATGAACATCTCATATACAAGATGAGAAAGTTTGAGAAAGAGAAAAAGAAGTTATAAAAAGTAAATAATGCCAAAATAAAAGCACCAATCAGGTATCCCAATACAATAAGGGATAAGTTATCATGGGACCATGGTAAAAGGAGTGATCTATCAAGAGGTAAGCACATAAATGTTGTTTGCTATAGTTGTCATAATATGGGGCACACTATAAGATTTTGTTCTAAAAGATTTAAAAGGACCTCAAGATTCAACAAGATATATGAATCTCATAGAGTGCATGATAAGGGTTAAACATTGGTATGGAAGCCAAAATAAGTTACGACTAATCATATTGAGCCTAAGAGCCAAGATGGATTATTTTCTAAGGAGTAACAAAAGAGTAAAGAGGACTCTATTCTATCTTAGACTATCTTTCACATTCAATATAAAGGGATTAAATGGTATATATATATATATATATATATATATATATATATATATATATATATATATATATATATATATATACTGGTTGTTCAATCCACATGACAAAAGATAATAATAATTTCATCTCATTGAAGATGAATGTTGTAGGAATAGTGAGAATTGGAGACAACCCAACTACCAATATAGTTGGCAAAAGTATCTTGAGTTTGGATAATCAAAATAAAAAGACACAAAATTTAATGTATGTGGAAGGCTTGAGATATAAAATTATTATTGTAATTCAAATGTGAAATCAAGGACATGTACTAACCTTTCAGGATAGAGGGTGTGAGATACAGAGATCCACATCAAGAAGACTAATTGCCAATGCTAAGAGGACTGAGAACAATCTATATATCGTTAATGAGATCCAGAAAGAGAGGTGTTTTATGAGAAATATTGATGAAATTTATTTATGGAATAGAATGTTATGCCACCTAAACTTTGACAATTTGGTCAAGAGAATCACTAATAAGTCTGTGAATAATATGTCTAAGATCACCAAACCTACAAATATACTTTACAAGGCATGTCAACATGGTAAGTAGACTAGAAGAAGGTTCAAGTACAAGGAGTAATCTACTAAAATACCCTTGGAGTTAATACACGCTAATTTTTGTGGGCCTACAAGAATTCAAATAATTTAAGGAGATAGTTACTTCATGTTACTCATAGATGACTACACAAGAATGACTTGGGTAACATTATTGAAAAATGAGTAAGAATCTCTTAACAAGTTCAAGGAATTTAAGGATCTTATTGATAATGAGAATAATGATAAGATCAAGTGCCTAAGATCTGACTAAAGAGGAGAGTTTTGGTATAATGAGTTTGATGACTTCTATGAGGTTCATGGAATAATAAGATAGTTCTTAATGGTTAGGACACATCTGCAAAATGGGGTAGTGGAAGAAAGAATAAGACAGTTCAAGAGATGGCTAAAATAATGTTAAATGAGTATATTATCTAATGGATATTGGAGAGAGGTAGTAAGAAATGTAGTTTACATTTTGAATAAAGGACAGCTAAGGACTAATGGCAACAAGAATCCTTATGAATCATGGAAAGGTAGACCTACTAATGTGGAACACTTTAAAGTGTTTGGGAGAAAATGTTTAAAAAAAAGAGATGATGAAGACTTGGGAAAGTTTGATTCTAGATTTGATGAATTTTTATTCTTAGGATACTCATCAATGATCTTAGCCTATAGATGTTATAACAAGAGGTTACAAAAGATAGTGGAAAACACCAATGTGAAGATTGATGAGACATGGAACTCATATTCATAATCAAAGTATACTTTAGAAAATATGGAATTCAAGAATGAAGAGGAAACTATAGAGGTTGATGAGGAATAAGAAGAATTTGAGAGTCAAGACTCAAAATATACCTTAAGATAGATTCAAAGAGATCATCCTGAATCTCAAATCATTGGTAACAAGATTGTAGGTATGCAAACAAGGAAAAGATTAGTAAGTAATATAAATCAAGATAATGTTCTTCTATTGGCTAAGATTGATCCTAAAAATATTATAAAATTAAGCAATGATAAATTTTAGATAGGTGCAATTAATGAGGAGTTAGAACAAATAAAGAAGAATGAGACTTGGGACCTAGTTCCTAGGCCTAAAGATAAGATTGTCATTGGCATAAAATGGGTATTTAGAAACAAGTTAAATGAACATGGATATGTCACTAGAAACAAGGCTAGATTGGTATGAAAGGGATATGCACAATTAAAAGGGATATACTTTGAGGATACCTTTGCACCAATATCAAGATTGGAAGCCATCCCATTATTTATAGCATATGCAGGATTCAAAGGGTTCAAGTTATACTAGATGAATTTTAAATCTACCTTTTTAAATGGGAATTTGGAAGAGGAGGTTTACATAGTGAAACTTGAGGGGTTCTCACTATTAGCTGATAAGGACTATGTTTGTAGATTGAAAAAGGCTCTTTATGGTCTAAATCAATCTCCTAGAGCTTTGTATTTTAGGTTAGAGAGGTATCTATTAAATCAAGGAATTTAAATAGGAGTTACAGATAGTAATCTATACATAAAGATAGAAGATGACCATTGGTTGATAGCAGTTGTCTATGTGGATGACATTATATTTGGTGGAAACAATGAGAACATGACTAAGGTATTTTCATAGGTGATAAAGAAAGAGTTTGAGATGTCCTTTCTAAGAGAACTATCATTCTTTCTTGGCTTAAAAATCACTCAATCTAAAAAAGGTGTATTCATTTCACAAGCTAAGTACATAAGAGAAATGTTGATGAATTTTGAGATGGAATATTACAAGAAAATTAGTACACCTATGACCAAAGGGTATAATTTGAGAAAGGAAGATGAATCTCCAAAGGTCAATTAGATGTCATATAGGTCAATGATTATAAGTTTATTATACACCACTGCTTTTAAACTTGACATCATGCAAGTAGTAGGTCTTGTGGGAATGTTTCAAGTAGATCCAAAGGAAAATCATCTGCAAGCAATCAAAAATATACTCAAGTATCTCAAGGGGACTATGGAGTTTGTCTTGTGGTATCCAAGGAGCAAGGAATTCAATTTGATAGTCTATACAGATGCAGACTGGGTAAAAAGTCTAGATGATAAGAAGAGTACTAGTGGAGGAGCTTTTTTCTAAGGTGGGTGCTTAGTTTCATGGATAAGCAGAAAGTAACCATTAGTAGCATTATCTACTTATGAATTTGAGTACATTACATTATATTCATGTTGCATTCAAGTCCTATGGATGATACAGACCTTAAAAGACTACAAGGTGGAGTATGATAGTCTTACATATATCTATTATGATAATACAAGTGGTATAAGTGTCTCAAAGAACCCTATCATGCACTCAAGGACTAATTGCATTCCTATCAAGAATCATTTCCTAAGAGATTAGGTAAGTCAAAAAAGTGTTAAACTTGAATATGTTTCTACACAAGATTAGATTACAAACACTTTGACCAAGCCACTTGCAAAAGCAGCATTTGAACACCTAAAACAAGAATTGGGTGTAGTTACTACCCCTAACAGTACTAAAGAAGTAAAGTGCTTAAGGGGAGATTATCATGTGGTTAATTAGTTCTAAGTATAGGATATTAGTGATGAGAAGCTATACATGGATATAGGGGGATCATGTTAGTATGATGACTCAAAAACTCATAGTTCTATATGTTGAGTGTTTTGGTTACAAAGAGTGTTATCCAAGGAGTTGTGGACATCACTTTGTCAATTATGTCAAAGGGGGAAAAGTTAAGAATGAGGGAGAATTTTGTTGAGAATGGTTTCCATCATTGACAAAGGGGGAGACTGTTGAGGATTGTCATTGATTTCAAAGGTGCATCTTGCATAATGTTGATGTCATTAAGAGAGTGTGCCTAGTTGGCAGTATGTTTATATGACAAGGGGCATTGATGGAGTGTTGTCATTGAAGTATGTTGTAATTAAAGAGAATTTTAAGGTAAAAGAGATAATTTGAAGGAAAAAATTGCCCTATGGTTTCATGAAGGTACAGGTCTTTGAGTAACTTAAGCCTAGTCATGGCATGAAGAGACCTTGTGAGAAGGTATGTGATTGGTGGTTTAGTGAGATGAGTTCACATAGGCATGAATAGATGTATGAGGTTTTCTTAGCATGTATGTGAGGAATTGAAACACTCATGAGAGTCTTAAGGTGAGCCTATACGGGTAAGACATTCAGATCAAGTATACACCTAGACCACTCCTATACCCTACTTGGCCTAATAAGGCATAATGATCATTGTTTAATTATGAGAAATTTTTATTGAGTATGTAGTGATGTTGATATTGCATGGAAAGAGGAATGAAGGTTAGTTTTAAGACCTAATGTGGTTTGCAAATCAAGGTCTAGAAAGCAAAGAGAGAATGTGGCCTAATGAGGGGTCTTGATCAAATTTTAGAGTGTTTGAGATTACATAAGCATTGTTAGAGATGATTTATGCTTTTTTAAGTATGTTAATGTAGTCAGAGATCATAATATGAAGGACAAGGCATGAAAAGTTATTTGGAGGTCTCTCATGTTCTTAGAATGAAGGATTTTCACCTCAAGAAAGATTTTCTTGTGCTCATCAACTTGTCAAAAATTTACATGGGAGCCTAAGATATTCATGGTATATGTGAAAAGGTCATAGATCAAAATTATAGGAATTTATTTTTTGATTGCTTGGTTATGCTTTATGAATGATTGTTAATAATGGAAACAGGTTTAAACCCTCTTTGAACCCTAATTAGGACCTGATTTTGAAGATGTTGATCAAAAGTGCCCAGAATGGATTGGTATGATTAGGTAATATATTTTATGTTTTATTAAACTCTCTTAATAACCTATAAGTTTGATTGAGTTGTTAGGTGTATGAGTAGACCCTATATGAAAGTGTTAATTTCTCAGAGATTTGCTATAGCACTCATAGTTGACCAACTCAAGGTATGAAAATGGATGGAGGATGAAGCTTGAGACATGTATTTTATGTCCATGAAGGTTTATGTATGATTTCCAATATTTATGTGTAAATTTGATTTTCCACGTTGGCCATTTGCTAACAGGCTAATGTCAAAACAATGAAAAAACTAGGCAATAGTGAGAAGATGATTAGGAATGTGTTTTCATGATAACATGATGAAAAAAAGTACATATAAATGTTTTTCAGGGATTTTAAGACATTTTAATGTTTTTTAGAAGTTTTGGAGGTCATTTTATATAGTGAAAAATTTGCTCACAAGTTGACAAGTCTGGTTCTGATGCGACAATGATATATAAGGTCATGAGATTGGTCTACAAGACCAATATTTTCCATTTGACTATATTATATTTATATATTATAATGGTCTAATGATATCAAAATATCATCTACATGATCCATAAGTAAGTGAAGATGTCTATACAGGTGTTGGAGTTCTGAGTCACCATGATTGGTCTTTGAGGAAAACTGGTAGTTTTGAGTGAGTGAGTTGCATAGGTGTTTCTGAGGCTCTATTTCCTATGTGATGAAGTATAATGAACTTGGAGAATTTTTTGAGGTCTTTTAGGTTTTTTTATGTAATTTATTGTCATGGTTTTATGGTTAAATAATGTGTTATCTTCAGTTTTTCAAGACAAACCTTTTTGTGTGTGTGAAGGCCTAATGCAAATAGTATTAATGGTGTGCTTGAAGTGGTGGTTAGAGATAAAAATTGTCATGGAATTAATATGAAATTATTATGGATCTATTTGATTGGTATATTAATTTTTTATTCTGTGTGTGGTGCTTTAAAGTTTACCAAGGAGATGAAATGGTAACATGTACTAATGAAGGCCTAATTGAATTGTCTCCTTAAGGCCTAAAAGAGGTTTTGGTCTTTTAAGTTGTGACCAACCTATTATAATGATTTAATCATGTATTAAATGTGTTATAAGACCTATTTTAAGGGTAATATAAGTGTGAAAGTTTATGTGTCTGACCAAGAGGTGTGTGAGCTAGAGGATTGTATAAGAACAAGGCCTAATAAGCCTAATTAGCTTGTTAGAGAATTGATGAGTACAGGTGGAGAAAATAACACATTGAAAAGCTAAAGGAGATATTGTATACCATAAGAGGAGTGTATATAATCTATCATGAAGATATAATATGGGTAATATAGATGAATATCAAGGTCATATGACCTAATCTGTCTTGAAGAGACCTAATTGAGTGAAGAAGCCTATAAGGAAGTTTGAGAGGGATAGAAGAGTGAGAAGAGATAAAGAAGGTGATCATCATATGTTGTGTGAGAAAAAATATTTTTTGAAGGTGATTAAAAGTTTCAAGTAGCTGAGTTGGTGTTGAGTCATCTAGGGGGTTGGTGCCTCCTTACTAATTGGTGTTTGTTAAAGCCTAGTTGAGTGGGTGTTTGACTAGTTGGGGTTGGTGCTTCATGTAGAGTTGGTGCTTTACTAAATATTTGTTTTTATATTATAGGATTGTATTATATTTACATATATCATTGGGTTTTCTTCCCCTTGAGGATTTCCCACATATGTAATGTGTTATCTTGTTTCATGATCTTGTATGGTTGCATTTGCTTTGCTAGATGTTTAAGTTTGTATGAATGGTTCATGTATGATTAAGTGGAATTGAATGAATATTTTGAAGACAATGATTCAACCCTCCACTCCACCTTATCTCAATGATTTTACTTCTAACATCCATTATTTCATCTATCCTTATCCTAGTTACAAGGCTTTGTATTCTCTTTTTTATTAACCCCCTCTATATAGTGTAAATATATATCCCAAAAGACCTAAAATTTGAAATATTATAAAAAACCTAAAAACTATAAAATAAAAAAATACCAAAATATCTAAGTTATCTTGTCTTGATTATTGAGTACCCAAGTCTTCTAATCCTATGTCCTAAATTGTCCATCTCATTATCATCCTACCTTGTCTTATGTCCTAATGGTTTTTCCTTATCTCAACATCCTAGTCATCTTATCTTATGTCTTTCACATCCTTATCCTAATTGAATACATTAGTATATTCCAAATCCATACCCTTATCCAAATATATATCCTTAATTTATTTTCACACCATCATGATCAATTTAGTCCAATTCATCATTTGATCACTTATCTTGTTGACTCTCATCAAGATAATTTAATAAGACACAATGAAACTAAATGTAGATAATTATGTGTGTTACTTGTTTAATATGTGTTGTTTGAATTTTTATCATGTATATTTATGAATGTATTATGTATTATTTTTCTATGTTTCCTTTTAGTCTTGAATTATGAGTAATGACCAAGGATTTTATGATGACACTAAAAGCTATAATGGTGCTTTTAGGTTCCCTCGATGATGCAAAGTTCATCATTTTACCCTTTTGATGCACTTTGGCACAATGTTATCTTGGTCACAATTATATCATGGGGTATCCTACTAAGTGATATATTTACATTGGATTTCTTAGACTATGATGAGCCTTATTACAACAATGATGGCTTGATAATGGACTACACTCATCATTTCTCTTATCGTCTATCACATGCCTAAACATCTAATCATCTTTATCCCATCATCAATTTAGGTCTAGTCATCTAACCAAACCACATGTCATAACATATAAGATCTCATATACAATATAAGACAAATCATTCTCGATCTAAAAACTAACATGTCTAAAATTCATTTTCTTCCTCCTTCTTTAGTCTATTTTTCATCCATCATCTAGTCTGAACTACATTGGCCTGAGGTCTTTTCATACTATGTAGGCAGCACTTAGTCACATGGTGTGCCTATGATAATCTAAACCACTTTGTCCTCTTTCCCCATCATTAATTATCACATCTCTCCATCTTTCATCATCCCCCAGTCTTGCATTAATCAAATCCTTAAGCTATAACATTAATCATTAATCAATCAGTCTATTGATTAATCACCATCCCCGTGATCATTTGCCCAATATTTTCATCAATCGCTTGCACCTATCGATTGGGCCCAAAAATTCATAACTATCATATTTTATTCCATTGGTCATCCATTATCACCGATTGATCAATTCATATTTTAAATTTTATGGTTTCCTCATTCAATTGAGGCATGACTAGGACCATAACCTTATTATTGTCTGTCACTCCCTTGCATGTATCTTTGCTAGAGGCATTATCACTATTAATCATGTTATGGCTCATTGATTATATGCAATGTAGTCCAATTGTTCCCATTTGTCTTTTGATCACTCTATCATATCATTTATTCTCCTTCATCTCCGTCATCTAATTGCTCAACTTCAATTTTGAGTTGCACTCATTATTAATATTCTCAAATAATTATCTTATCTTGTCTTTCTTCTCTCCTTTTCATGAATCCTTGCTTGGGATATGTAGAAATCTTATGTCCATTTATTTTATCATCATCATGTTATGATTTATTCCCCCTTGGGATATGTCAAAAACCATGACACAATCATTCTAATTCCCTTTGCATATGTCTTTGTCAAGGGAATCATCACTTTTTAGATCACTATTCAAGTCAAGTTCCTTTTATTCATCATTTATTTCCCATCTTGCATCCCATTTCATTGTCTATTCATCACATCCAACCCATTATTTTCTCTTTCAAGTGGCCATCCACCTCATTCTTCTCTACATGTCCCCTCAAAAGGGAAGCATACCCACTAACATCATTTACTAACATTTATTCATGAAATGGTTTTTCTTTGAAATACCATTACTCCTTTCATTCTTTGAAAGACCATTAATCCTTTCACTTCATCCACTCGCAATGCCCTCTCAAAGAGGGACAAAATATATGCACCTAACTTCACTCACTTCATTTATCATCACTATTATTATTATTATTATTATTATTATTATTATTATTATTATTATTATTATTATTATTATTATTATTATTATTATTTGTTGACACTAACATCTCTAATTTAATTTAATGATTACTAATCCCATCTAATTTTATCTAAATAATCCTTATTAATCCTCTTAATATTTAATGTAACATCTATTTTCATTATTCTTTCATCTATTAACCTTATTCCTACCCCACAAATTAATTAATTCACATAATTCCCCATTATTAACTGACTAATCCCACTTATCCATTACTCAAGAATTTAAAATTCCCATGACCCACATACCTACCGACTCCTACGACTTACTACAATCCTACCCCTTAGATTATCTATAACCCCCTAATCACATGACTAATCCACCACTAATCATGATTAGACTTTTCTAGATATTCTAGAGACTTTTACCTCTAGAACCTTCCCTCCTCTACAATCCTCCAAGGAAATTTTAATTCCTCCACCATTTATCTTCCCTCCATCCTTATATTTAAGAACACCATCTCCCTTCATTCAAATTAACTAATCAATCCATAAGACCTTCATGTCAATATTATCAATCACCAATATATGAATCCATGATATCATCCAATTCAATTTATCAAGCCAACATCATGCTACAATTTTGAGTCTTTAGTAAGAAATATCCATGATCCATAATAATTTAATCTTTTCTTTTTTGAATCTTGATTTGAGGTAATTAAATTTTATGATCTAATGCTGGTATGAATGTTTCATTTATCTTTTCATTTTATTCTTAAATGGCTCTTGATTTTAGTGGTAGATTGATGTTTTGAGTGATTTTGGTTAACTTTCACATCCAAATCTATTTTCACAATTTCCAATCCAACTTATCTATTATTTGGAAATTTAAAATTCCCATGACCCACCTATCTACCTACTCCTAGGATTTCCTACAAGACTACCCCCCTGTATTCTCCAGAACCCCCTAATCATATGACTAATCCACTAGTAATCATGATTAGACTTTCAAAGAGATTCTAGAGTCTTTAACCTCTAGAACCTTCCCTCCTCTAGAATCCTCCAAGGAATTTTTAATTCCTTGGATAATCCTCCACCATTGATCTTCATGTTTCCAACTTTGAATGATAGCCATTGATCTTCCCTCCATCCTTCTATTTAAGCACACCATCTCCCTTCATTCAAACTAACGAATGAATCCATAAAACCTCCATGTCAATATTATCAATCACCAATATATGAACCCATGCTATCATCCAAGTCAATTTGTTAAGCCAACATCATGCTAAAATTATGAGTCTTTGGTAAGAAATCTCCATAATCCATAATTATTTAATCTTTTCTTTTTTGAATCTTGATTTGGAGAAATTATATTTTAGGATCTAATGCTAATATGAATGTTTAATTTATATTTGCATTTTATTTCTAAATGGATCTAGATTTTAATGGTAGATTAATGTTTTGAGTGATTTTGGTTAACTTCACATCCAAATCTATTTGCTCAGAATTTCCATCGTATACCACCTTAAGGCATAGTCCTTAAGACTTATTGAAATAATTTGGTCAAAATTTTATCATTGGAGGCATAATAAAGGAATAAATCATGTAAACAGATTGAATATATTGTTTAGGATGACTTTTGCCATCATAAAATGGAAACTTAGGTGCAAAAAACCTAGTTGGCAAAGGGTGCAAAGAGATATCAAGTGCAAGAGGCTTATGCAACACATCTTGAGAATCAATAACATGAGGATATTTTAAAGATTTTTTTTCAATGTTTGTATCCTTATCCTCCAAGGTGTTTATAACTTGAAGGCATGTTTGAACTATAAACCTAGTGGGATTTAAATTATCAATTTGACTAGTCACCAAAGGGGATGTAAACATGGTTTGAGTAGTAATAGGTATAGAAACTGGTATTTATGTTGAAATAATTGGAAATTACATGGTATATGTATAAAGATTATTTTCAAGAAATAAAGGCTTAAACACATAATCCATGCCCTCCACTCGATGTATTATGTTGTAATGTGTTCAATAGAAGGGATGTTTCAACTGTAGTTTTTGAGCTTTTTGTTTCTAGTATATTTTTAAGGATTTCATCAAGATATTTAGGGTTTTGTCAAATAAACTCATAAAATAATGAAATTTATTGCATTTGATCACAGTCCATTTGCTCATTTTCATTTATTTCATGGTTTTTATTATCATAATCTTTTTGTATAATAACCCTATCAATATGTTTTTCATGGTTAGCATGGGTATCATCATGATCCAAATTATGAGATCCCTCATTGGTTTGAGACATCTTAGATGGTGGGAGGGGAAGCTCAATGTGTTCAATAGGCACACCTCTCAATCTATGGATATGCCTAGGTTGCATGCAAAAATGTATAAGTATGAAATTAAAAAGTACAATAATCCAAAACCTTAGCTGGCTTAAAATCTTAGGAAACTAAAAAAATTGCATTCATATGAATCAGTTTCAACAAATGTTTAACCCTAATATGAATATGAATCCTACTTTTAAGTATAGATAGGGTTAAGAATATATAAATGATAATGCACAAGGGTGTTAATCAGATTTAAAATAGGCTAATTGGGTGCTAAACTTAGATATAAACATACACTAAATTTATCATGTTGACAATAGGCTAAATATAGAAAGTAAAACTATTTATGTAAAGAAATGACAAAGAAGTAATATACTTAGTTGGTTTTGATGCTAACATAGTGTTGGATCTACAATAGACAAAAAATAATTTGGAATATGATTTTGGAAAAAGTCATCAGATTCTAGATTTGACACTTCTAAAGCTCTAGACACTAATGCCAGACTGGGATAATTGCATTGATGTTATTTTATGGGTTTGATGCAAGTGTCTTTAATAAAATACCTACAAGAAAAGGATATGACCACCTGAATGCTTCTAGATTTGGCTTCACCTTCACTCTAGTGCATTAAGATATGGGTCATGGACTATCACTCTTCATGAATTTACAAAACCCTAGTTCTTCATCTTCATGGTGACCTTGGGTTAGTGGGCACATAGGGTCGAATTAACCCCAAAGATCCCTCTATCAATGAGCATTGCCCACATAGCCAATAATCTAAAAAGGGCCTCAAACTAGTGTAGTTCACCCCTACATGTTGGCTTGTGTGTGAATCATGCAATATTATGCAAATCAAGTACAATAGTGACCTAACTTGTAACTTGGAAAGTTGAGCTCTTGGGCTACTCATTTAGTACTTCAAACTTGTATATGTGTTATTCCTATGAATGGTATGGAAATAGGGAAGATTTATTCAATTGAATTCTCTTTGAATGCTCTTTGGTAGGAATACTAGGTATTGTTCCCATATTGCTAGGTCTTGTAGGTTAGGAACGAATGAGGGTTGATATTATATTTATATCAATCCCTTTGGACAAGTAACTCACATTAAACTACTTAAGCTGACCATTATGATACATTTCATTTGTAAAATAGATGAATTTAGGGAACTATACACTTGTATTAGGTCAATACACTAGTGTTGATAGTAGTGTTTGTCTTAGACATTAGTGTTTGGGGATTAAAAAAGTAGGTACGGGCTCAAGTCTTAAGCATTATGGGAAAGATAAAAGTCTTGAGTCATCAACATAAGTCTGGTCAGACCAAAAGATAGGCCTAGGGGCAAAATATAGAGTAGATGTGAGACTTGCAAAAGTGGCAAAAGGTCCGAAACTAAGAGGAATGGCCAAGGTCTGAGTTTGCCAAGTGTACAAGATTGAGGTGCTATATAATCCATAAATATTGTCTGCAATATCTTTTGTCTATGATCAAATTTCCCATGGGTATAGGTACAAATCTCAATAACTTGATGAGATTTTTTCTATGGTAAGGAGCTAAAGATAAGCACATGCCTCCCTTGGTGAAGTCAGACACTGTCTACAGCCCAAAATTCTAGGGTGGTGTTAGGATCTATCTTATTTCTCTCAATAACAATACATTAAGATCCAAGTTAGTTTGGTAGACGTTTAATGATCTTAATTCTAAGTGGTGTAGCTTATTTATTGTAATTACTTTAGCTCAATGGAACTCGAATGTGTAATTACAACTCAATAACCTCTAGGTGGTTCTTTAATGTGGAATTTATTAAGGTCATGCATATCAACTATATCCAAATGTACTTCTTGGGAGATATGGGATGGCTATAAAGCTCAATTTTGGAGTGATTCATAGAACAAGCATCCCTTAATCGATTCTTTGTTGACTATAGAGGAAACAAGGTCCTACTGCATTCACTCGTTGGGATCTAATGTGGCTCAATACTGGGAAATTGACTTCATTTCTAGTTATTAAATTATTTGATGAAGTTCATGGAGTTTCCTATCTTGTGTGACCAAGTTGTGCAGATTGAAAACTTATTGTGGATCGTGCTATTCACATTAGTAGACTACATTGGATGGTGACCAAGTCTAGGCTCTACATTATCAAAATTGGTTACAACATTATTTTGTATTCTAAATTACCTCATAAAGAACTTCAAAATAGGGGTTGGTCAAAGGACTATTTACCCAAACTTGGCGATTTTGCTTGGTTGGCTTGTTCAAGGCAAATTGTCACTCAAGGCCATCATCATAAGATGGGTTTCTATGGTCCCCATTTGTGCATTTTGTGTTATGAACATGAGGAGAGTATTTATCATCTACTCTTGCACTGCTCCTTTACCAGACATTGGGATTGGCTATTTTTTAGGCTTCATCTCCATTGTGCAGCTCCCCTAATGTTGTGTCAAACATTTCTCTCTTGTCGAGAACTGCAACACGTGAATCAATTCTCCTCTATTTGGGCTTGTAGCCCATCATCTTTATCTGAAATATATGGTGTGATAGGAACAAACATATCTTTAGAGATGAATACTGTCGAGATGCCTCGGTCATCAACAAAATAGAAGCCAACATCTCAAAGGTTGTCATGACAAATGGTGTTCATACTTTTCCTTTTGTTTCAGTTAGAGATATTGAAATTCTCTATGGTTGGGATTTTTGGTATCCCCTTTGGTAGGTAATTCCATTGTTCAAGTGTATAGGAAGGATGAGACTGGCTACCTTTTTTCATCTTGGTTCCCTCCTCAACCTGGTTTCTTCAAACTGAATGTAGATGGGGCTTCCCACAAGAATTCAGGGGCTTCTAGAGCTAGATGAGTCATTTATGATTGTGTCGGTTCCTTAATTAGGGCTAGGTCCTTCGTCTTATTGGTGGGTACTAATAATGAAGTAGAAGCGCATGCTCTTGATGGTGGAATTTAATTGGCCAAAAAATGTGGAATCGATAATTTAATCATTAAAAGTGACTAAATAGTCATAATTTCAACCATTAAGAACAAGAGGTCTATAAGGTGGAAAATTAACATCATCTTGGGTAAATATTGGTCTCTTTTGGAAGGGTTTACCATATGGAAAGCCCCATATTATTATTTTTTAACGCTTCATACACTGAAAGTGAAAGGAGGTCAACGATCATAAGTTTTGAGAGATGTACGACTACTAATTTACATTCTTTCGCTTTAAAAAATCTTATTCTACCAAAAGAGACAATTACATATCTTCCAATGTAACCTTCATCTTTAGAGCAACTCCTAGTATTCCACTATGATATCAAAGTAGACATTCATAACCCAAGAGTGCAATGTGCAATGTGGTGCGTTGAAAGTGGAATATCCAAATTCATCGGTGCCCCTAGTGATGAGAGGTATTAGTTTTGTGAATGTTTCTTTTTTTTGCAAATTTTAATATAAATTCATAATTTTTAAGGCATTTGTGTGTGAGTTAAGCTAATTGGAGATATTAGTTTGTTTTCCCGTGGGCCATTTCATCGTCTCAAACTTCCATGCTCTGTATCTGATCATGCCCGCGCATTTATACTACTGTTATTTCAGTCAAACCCATGCATTCAAGATTCAATGTGCATTCTGATCAACATTAATTGAAAATCTGCCGAGAAAAACTGACGTTCTTGTGACTTGTAATTTTAGACAGGGTCGAGATCTCCGAAGACTAGACGTATCTGCCGTGAAAATCTGATGTTCTTGTGAGTTGTAATTTTTGTCGCGCATTCTGACAAGACAAGGATAAAGAGAGAATACCGTGTGTTTTTCACTTGGGTAAGGGTTCCCTGCATAATACAATCAAATGTCACTTCTTTGCAGATCCATTCATGCGTCTAACGCAATCATTTTGACCCTGCTTCATCTCGACTCTTCACCCCATCTCTATCAGACTCGTGTCTGCTCGTGCGCCGCCGTCTCTTTTCCACCATCGTATAAACGTCATATCCACCATGTATAAACGTCTGAGAGCGAGTCTGAGAAACTCTCTCTCACTTCGATTCAGCCTCACACTATTCCCACGTCAGAGAAACCAATATTAGAAAATAGTTTAAAATCTATTCGATTCGATAATAGATGTGTTTTATTATTAGATTTTTATATAGTTTTTAAATTTCAGTTCGTGGTTCTATAATGTTTGGTGATTGTATTTGAATTAAATAGTTGATAAATGCTATAAGAATCTATGGTAAGTTTGTAAAATAATTCTAGATGGTCTTAAGTAATTAAATTATCATCTTTATAAATAAAAGTCCTAGTTTTTACTCTAATGTTGAAGAGGTTCCAATTTAGGAGGCTCGATATTAGCCATTCATTTTCATGTCTAGTTACATCTTACATTGATTTATCTTTGTTCAATGATTTGTATTATATCTTGTATTTGAATTGGCTTACGAAAATGTATATGTAATTACATTTCATATTTAGAGAGAAGGTAGAGTTTCTTCTCTTAATTCTCTATTCACACTACACATGAATTACGAGGGGTATGATTCTAGCATGTGGGATATGCATTCACAACATTGTTTTAATTTTCTGTTTTAACTACTTCCATTATCTTTTTATAACATTTTATGATAAGCTATATCAAGGAAATTGAAGAAATAAAATTAGATAAATTTTTCTTTCAGTTATGCAATGTGAATGTCTGAGAAGGTACGACATCTGATGGAAAAGTAATACAAAAAAATATTTAATCTAAAAAGTTACACAAGACATGAATGGCACTATAAGATATGAATGACAATCAAACCTAGTTAATGTGAACCCCACCCAAGATAAGAATGATATAGGTATTGATCATGTTAGATGCTTAGATTTTGCACAAAGTTTGTCACAAGTTTGTGCGACTTATATCCACAATTAGAAATCTATAAATGGAAAAGATGTGATTGTTCCAATCATTTCACTTTTATATTATGTATAGCTTGTTTTTAAATATATAAATTGGCATTTTAAAACTTTTTAGTCACTATGACAAATCTAAAATACCGTTTTACATTTCACCACAAGTAGAAATTTAGATTGAATGCTAGACATTCATCATATCTAAATCTGAACCATTTGAGGTAAATAAGCATGATGAATCTTAACTTATTATATCAAAATTACAAATAAACACTTAAAGAAGATTATACCTTGTCTTACCTCACATTAACATCCAAAGTTATTATAATAGAGTAAGGAGACGATTGGGAATGTTGAAAAGAGAAACAAGAAGTGAATACAAATAACTCCACCATCAATTTTACCCACAAGATATTAGGGAAAATACAATCTCAATTATCTAATATTAATCCAGAGAAACATCTTTTTTTGGTTTTTTCTCAATCTATCATTAATTTGGGTGCAAAAAAATTTGGATCCAAATATTCGAGAAGAAATTTAAAGTCCTTGTTTGATGCAAGCAATGGTATGATTTATTACAAGATATTGAATGTGTGTTGTCATAAATATGAGATACATGGACAATATTATCCAATTCTGCATAATGATTTCAAAGAATGATCATTTTCATAGAGTGGAAAAAAAACACTATACACATAGAAATACCAAAAATATGTCTAAAGAGATGCAAAAATAGAAGAGACCACTATGAGCATAAGTCAAATATTTTAACATTTTGTGGTACATCATGACATTACATAAAACACCATGTGTTAGATCACCATGGGTTTGAACATCACATGCATGGATTTATAGTCAAGCAAAAAGGCGACAAACATTATAATTGTCATGATTCAGTGTCTGATGAGGTGATAGTCTTAACTAATTTATATAAAGGAAATCATAGGAGGGAAAGAAATCCATTGCAAACCATTTTGTGTGGCTTCATGAGGTAGAAAAGGTCTTACTTTTATTTTTTATAGAGTTTGGAGAACAAAAACGAGTGTTATTCAATTTGGTGAATTATGTAAAATTATCTTCGACCTTAAATTTACCATAAATAACATGAAGATGTTTCCAATTAATATCAATAGAGTTTTTGTCTTGCATACAATAAGTGAAACAATACCATCAACATTGAGAAGTAGGGCCCTTGTTAGACTTTGTATCAAATGATATTGTAAGTGCAAGCGATTTTGGTTCTTACTAGAAGAACATCATATTGATTCCACTGTTGAAAATTTAATAAAGGATATTAATTTACTTTATCAATTTCATGGTGGTCAGATTAAATCAAAAGTTTCTTAGACTATAAAATTTCTTTTAGTGTTTGTCATAAAATTTCTCCTAACTATGTCTATGAGATTCTAAAAAATGTTTTATTCAAATTGTAACAAGTTTTCCCAAACCTGGTTAGCATAACAGAGTTGAACAACTTAGTTTACAATGTTAATTTAGTTTCCAAATGTTAAATAGACTAATCAAGTTTCAAATATCATTTACAATTCTAATTTTGCATCTCAAGGATGACACAAGTTTTCAATGGCTCCAATCAAGTCTTAGCACCAAATATGGACTTTACAAGATCAAACAACTCATGTTTAAAATGCCTAACTACCACTGGTTCTATATAGATTCTGAAGCTCGATTTTCCCATGGCAAACATAATAATGAATCATAAGGGGAAAAGTGCACATGGCTATTGGTTTTGGTTTCATATTGAATACACAATTTATGATGTTTTGAATTCGATGACTCAACATACAATGTTAGAGCACTCTTGTTGGTAAATCCAAGTGTGGAGAAATCAATTGTGTAGACAACCAAATTTAGCACAATACTCGGTTTTATTGTATTTTTAGTTACTTTATTTATGTAAGTATTATCTTATAATTAAATATTTAATTATGTTCTTTTATTATATTTTCCCCTTTTACTTTATGACGTATCTTATATTCTCCACTTCTAATTTTATATTTTTAATTATATTTCCCCTTTTACTTAATGACTTATCTAATGTTATCCACCTTTATACTTTAACTTTTATTATGTTTTCTCCTTTTACTTTATTACTTAATAAAACCCAATTTTAATTCTATTGATCCTTCTCTTAAGTATTTTAGTTTTTTTTTAATTATTTCGAGTCATCTCTTATGTCTTTAAGTTTCTTTTTAATTCTTTTTAAAATCCCCTCTTAAGTCTTTTGAGTTCTCTCTAAGTTATGTTGGTTCCCATGTGCGTACCAATAAGTGTTTAATTCAAATTCTAAGAAACCCTATGTAAATAAAGTTATTAGAAATAATTTGATGATAATTAAGTTGAGGTCTTATCAAGCACTCTCACATTCAAAGATCTATTCATAGTTTTATATTGGTAATATTCAATTTCTAGATCTATATTCTAAATTACTGTTACACTTGTGTACTTCTACCAAGGATATTCATTAGTGAAAAATAATCTACTCTTACATACATGATTGCACACACTCATATTTGAGGGAAAAATACATCATCTTGAGACTAATTTGAGCTATGTAGGTAACACTCAGTTACATACAGGTTTTTGAGGCTAGCTCGCATATTCCCTTGACACTAAATCCCTCTTTTTGTATTTAATGTCCATTTTGTTATTGTGTAGGAATTATATGTGTGTGTTTTAAGGTCATTCACATATCTGATCTGGGTAACAATTCAGGCAACAATTCAGGTGATGGGTCCACTCCAATTGATGACAGAACTTTCGGGAGCCATAACTTTCATAGCTCCAATTGACTCACCATTTGAACCATTGGAGAGCTAATAATGAGGAGAATGTGGTGAGATGGAATAGAGATATGCTTGACGACATTTGACCCATAAAAACCCAATGGAAGTGTCCCAAATTTTAATTTTAGTAGTGCAGTCTAAAAATAATAAGTTTCTAAAAATAGTAATTCCTCGAATTCTGTATTGTTGTAAATCATGGAAGTCGAACCAATTAATCTCCCTTGAGATTTGTGACCTTCCACATCCTCCCCACACATTAAAAACATGTATAAATGAAGATGTAACCCAAAATGGAAATCAGACATCTCTTCTCAAAGATAAGCATATGTTTGGGTCTATAAATTTGATCAAAGAAACATCTCTTCTTAGAGATAGCATTATTTGAATTTTTTTGTTCTTATTTCTTGAATTATCTTTCAACCAAAGCTATCAATTTTTGGACTAGTGGTATCAGAGAAGTTTTTCTTTAGAGTGTATGATCCCAAGGACGAGGTCAGATTACAGGAAGCTTGGGTGGAAAATAGAACCAACAGACTATCCACCTATTCACTCCAAATGACTTCAAATGGTAGACAACACTGAGACATCTGATCCTTTAAAGGAAATGGTGAATGAAGCCCTCCAACAATAGCAAGCATAGATGCTAAAACAATTTTCTCAAATTCTCCAATAAATCTCGATGGGAAATTTTGGCTCCTCATCCACACCTTCACATCCTTTCAGTGCCCCAACACCCTTCAAGGTTTAGGTGAATTTTGATATCCCTACATTTGAAGGAAAAATCAATGCTGATGTAGTAGAAAATTGGTTGGATCAATTGTCATCTTATTTTTCTATAAATAAATTCACTGATAAAGAGAAGATTACTTTTGCTCTTCTGAAATCATCATTGCCAGTCAAAAATTGGTGGGAAGTGTACAAAAAGAGATTCAGTGCAGATGATATTGGCCTTGAGATGGAACCTACATGGGATGATGCCATAGAAGTTATAAAGGAAGAATACTACCCCATTAGAGAATATGACGATCTATATATAGAGTGGTAACAACTTTGCCAAGGTAAGGAACAATCTGTTCAAGATTACACTGACATTTTTCATTCTCTATCTATGAGATTGGGCATCCAAGAAAAGGAGAAACATAAGGTTCTCAAATATCATGGTGAAATACAATGGTACATACAGGGAGAAATGGAACTCTTCAATTTAGAAACCATCGGTGAGGCATACAAGTTTGTAGTGAAGATTGAGTAGAAGCATGGAAGAATGAATATAAATAATCAGCCTTCAAAATGGGAAAGTGACAAAGAAGGTCAAACACGAGGCCAAAATTGGAAGCAAAAGGAAGTAAAGACTAGAAAGTGGTGTGATTATCACAAATCTAGAACTCACTCCAAAGAAGAATGTCAAGCCATCAAGTCCCTACTTTTTGAGTCACAATCCTCAACATCTACTGCTCTACCTCATACAAACCCTGCAGTTGAAGAGGTTGAAGAAAAAATTGTAGATGCTAATCCTGAACCCATTATTGCTTCATCACAGACCCATGATGTGAGGCTAGATGGCAAGGAAAGGTTGTTTCACTCTAAGTTATGGGTGAAAGGTAAGCCTCTAAATTTCAATCTTGATAGTGAAAGTCAAAATAATTTCATCTCTGCTAATGTTGTGAAAATCCTAAATCTGTCCATGAAGCCTCACCCAAAGCCATACAATATTGGATGGTTGAGTCCAGGGAGAAACCTCTGTGTCATCCACCAATGTCTTCTCTCATATGCAATAAAACCCTTCCAAGATGAGGTCCTATGTGATGTGGTTAATCTAGATGTTTGTGATGTACTCTTTAGTCAACCATTCATGTATGATCAACCTGACATCTATGAATCAAGAACTTGAAGGATTACTCTAACTCTTGGAACATGATGCTACAGGGTACTCGAGGTACCACCTTCTACATCTGTCTCTATGATTAGTGCCAAGAAATTTATTCTCATGGTGGTCAAGCCACAAGAATCCAAAAGGGCTGATGTTGCAGCCCTAAATACACAAAAAACATAACAATAGAATCAAATAGATACCAATCTGAAGAAGTTCATGGCCTTCCATCCATATACTAATGGTCAAACAGAAATGGTGAACAATCTAGCCCTGCATAGTTCCATAAATCAGAGTCCATTCCAAGTATGCATCAGGAATAAAATCAAAGTATAACTACCACACTTGATGACAAATCTTGATGAAATGGGGACCATTACTTTTCAAGGAGGGAGGAATGATCTAGGTAACAATTTAGCGGACAATTCAGGTGATGGGTCCACTCTAATTGATGACAGAACTTTTGAGAGCCATAACTTTTGCACCGTAGCTCTAATTGACTCACCATTTGAATCGTTGGAAAGCTAAGAATGAGGAGAATGTGGTGAGATGACATAGAGATATTACAAATGAAGTTTGACCCTCAAAAAACAAATGGAAGTGACCCAAATTTCAATTTTAGTAGTGCAGTATGAAAATAGTAAGTTTCTAAAAATAGTAATTCCTCGAATTCTATATTGTTGTAAATCATGGAAGTCAAACCAATTAATCTCCCTCGAGATTGGTGATCTTTCACATCCTTACCATACCTTAAAAACATGTATAAATGAAGATGTAACCTGAAATGGAAATCAGACATCTCTTCTCAGAGATAAGCATATGTTTGGGTCTACAAATTTGATCAATAAAACATCTCTTCTTAGAGATAACATTATTTTAACTATTTTGTTCTTATTTCTTGAATTATATTTCAACCAAAGCTTTGAAGTATTTTAGTTTATTTTTAATTATTTCAAGTCATCTCTTACATCTTTAATTTTCTTTTTAATTCTTTTTAAAATCCCCTCTTAAGTCTTTTGAGTTCTCTTTAAGTTATGTTGGTTCCCATATGTGTACCAATAAGTTTTTAATTCAAATTCTAAGAAACCCTATGTAAACAAATTTATTAGAAGAATTTGATGATAATTAATTTGAGTTCTTATCAAGCACTCTCACATTCAAAGATCTATTCATAGTTTTATATTGGTAATATTTAATTTCTAGATCTATATTCTAAATTATTGTTACACTTGTGTGCTTCTACCAAGGATATTCATTAGTGAAAAATCATATAATCTTACATAAATGATTACACACACTCATATTTGAGGTAAAAAAACATCATCTTGAGACTAATTTGAGCTATATAGGTAGCACTTAGTTATTTATAGGTTTTTGAGGCTAGCTCACCTATTCCCTTGACACTAAATCCCTCTTTTTGTAATTTAATGTCCATTTTGTTATTGTGTAGGAATTATATGTGTGTGTTTTAAGGTAATTCACATATCGAATCAATATATATACAAATGTAGATCACATACAAGAAATGATCCAAAACTTGAAAGCTTTGGTTGAAAGATAATTCAAGGAACACGAACAAAACAATTCAAATAATGCTATCTCTGAAAAGAGATGTTTATTGATCAAATTTGTAGACCTAAACATATTCTTATCTTTGAGAAGATATGTCTAATTTCCATTTCAGGTTACATCTTCATTTATATATGTTTTGAAGGTGTGGGGAGGATGTGGAAGGTCACCAATCTTGAGGGAGATTAATTGGTTCAACTTCCATGATTTACAACAATACAAAATTCGAGGAATTACTATTTTTAGTTTCTTTTTAATTATTTTGAGTCATCTCTTACGTCTTTAAGTTTATTTTTAATTCTTTTTAAAATCCCCTCTTAAGTCTTTTGAGTTCTCTCTAATTTAAGTTGGTTCCCATGTGCGTACCAATAAGTTTTTAATTCAAATTCCAAGAAACCCTATGTAAACAAAGTTATTAGAAATAATTTGATGATAATTAATTTGAGTTCTTATCAAGCACTCTCACATTCAAAGATCTATTCATAGTTTTATATTGGTAATATTCAATTTCTAGATCTATATTCTAAATTACTATTACACTTGTGTGCTTCTACCAAGGATATTCATTAGTGAAAAACCATCTACTCTTACATACATGATTGCACACACTCATATTTGAGGGAAAAATACATCATTTTGAGACTAATTTGAGCTATGTAGGTAGCACTCAGTTACATACAGGTTTTTGAGGCTAGCTCGCCTATTCCCTTGACACTAAATCCCTCTTTTTGTATTTAATGTCCATTTTTTTATTATGTAGAAATTATATGCGTGTGTTTTAAGGTCATTCACATATAAAAAAAGAAACTAAAAATTGGTGGGAAGTGTAAAAAAAGAGATTTAGTGCATATGATATTGGCCTTGAGATAGAATCTACTTGGGATGATTTCATAGAAGCTGTGAAGGAAGAATACTACCCCATTGGAGCATATGACGATCTGTATATAGAGTGGCAACAACTTCACCAAGGTAAGGAACAATCTATTCAAGATTACACTGCTATTTTTCATTCTCTATTTGTGAGATTGGGCATCCAAGAAAGTGAGAAACACAAGGTTCTCAAATATCATGGTGGCCTATAGTGGTACATACGGGGAGAAATGGAACTCTTCAATTTTGAAACCCTTGGTGAGGCATACAAGTTTGCAGTGAAGATTAAGTAGAAGCATGGAAGAATGAATACGAAGAGTCAGCCTTTAAAATGGAGAAGTGACAAAGAAGGTCAAAAATGAGTCCAAAATTGGAAGAAAAAGGAAGGAAAGACTAAAAAGTGGTTTGATTATCACAAATCTAAAACTCACTCCAAAGAATAATGTTGAGCCATCAAGTCCCTACTTTCTGAGTCACAATCCTCAAAATCTATTACTCTACTGCATACAGACCCTGTAGTTGAAGAGGTTGAAGAAGAGATTATAGATGCTGAGCCTAAAGCCATTGTTGCTTCATCATAGACCCATGAGGAGAGGCTAGATGACAAGGAAAGGTTGTTTCACTCTAAGTTATAGGTGAAAGGTAAGCCTCCAAATTTCATTCTTAATAGTGGAAGTCAAAAGAATTTAATCTCTGCTAATGTTGTGAAAAGCCTAAATCTATCCATGAATCCTCACCCAAAGCCATACAATATTAGATGGTTGAGTCTAGGGAGAAACCTCCGTGTCACCCACCAATGTCTTCTCTCATATGTAATAAAACCCTTCCAAGATGAGGTCTTATGTGATGTGGTCAATTTAGATGTGTGTGATGTACTCTTTGGTTAGACATTCATGTATGATCAACATGGCATATATGAATCAAGAACTTGAAGGATTACTCTCACTCTTAGAACATAATGCTATAGGGTACCAGAGGTACCACCTTCTAGATCTGTCTCTCTGATTAGTGCCAAGAAATTTGTTCTCATGGTGGTCAAGCCACAAGAATCCAAAAAGGCTGATGTTGTAGTCCTGACTACACAAATAACACAACAACTGAATCAAATAGATACCAAGCTAAAGAAGTTCACATCCTTCCATCCATAGACTGATGGTTAGATAGAAATGGTGAACAATCCAGCCTTGCATAGTTCCATAAATTAGAGTCCATTCCAATTATGCATTAGGAATCAAATCAAAGTACAACTACCACACTTGATGACAAATATTAATGCAATGGAGACCATTTCTTCTCAAGGAGAGAGGAATGATCTAGGTAATAATTCAGGCAATAATTCAGGTGACGGGTCCACTCCAATTGATGATGAAACTTCTGGGAGTGATAAATTTTTCACCATGGCTTCAATTGACGCACCATTTGAACTATTGGAAAGCTAAGAATGAGGAGAATGTGGTGAGATGTCGTTGGTGAAGTTGTTGACACTCTATATAAAAATCATCATATTATCCAATGGGGTAGTATTCTTCCTTCACAACTTCTATGAAATTATCCCAAGTAGATTCTATCTCAAGGCCAATATCATCTGCACTGAATATGAATTAATTATATTTCACCTTTTACTTAATGACTTGTCTAATGTTATTCACCTTTATACTTTAAATTTTATTATGTTTTCTCCTTTTACTTTATTACTTTATAAAACCCAATTTTAATTCTATTGATCCTTATCTTAAGTATTTTAGTTTCTTTTTAATTATTTCGAGTCATCTCTTACATCTTTAAGTTTCTTTTTAATTCTTTTTAATAGCCCCTCTTAAGTCTTTTGAGTTCTTTCTAAGTTATGTTGGTTCCCATGTGTGTACCAATAAGTTTTTAATTCAATTCCAAGAAACCATATGTAAACAAAGTTATTAGAAATAATTTGATGATAATTAATTTGAGGTCTTATCAAGCACTCTCACATTCAAAGATCTATTCATAGTTTTATATTGGTAATATTCAATTTCTAGATCTATATTATAAATTACAGTTCCACTTGTGTGCTTCTACTAAGGATATTCATTAGTGAAAAAGCATCTACTATTACATAAATGATTTCACACACTCATATTTGAGGGAAAAATACATCATCTTGAGACTAATATGAGCTATGTAGGTAGCACTCAGTCACATATAGGTTTTTGAGGCTAGCTCGCCTATTCGCTTGACACTAAATCCCTCTTTTTGTATTTAATGTCCATTTTGTTTTGTGTAGGAATTATATGTGTGTGTGTTTTAATGTAATTCACATATAAAATAAATATATAGACAAATATATATCACATACAAGAAATGGAAAATTGATCTACATCTTTAGATCTATCACATTGCCTAGTAGGACAAAGTCCCATTACACAGATAACATCACATTGTGTTCTTATCCCTTACTAAGATCTTGTCATTGTATAGTTTGGATCATTATTTTAAATAAATATTCATTCATAGAGTTTATTTATTTAACATCATATCTCAGATTCGCCTATGTATTTTATAAAAAGTTACATTGCAGGCTCAATATCCATTCTCCTTTACAATTTACTGTTTTGGCTTACTTTAAGATTTGTACCTTAGTATATTTTATCTTAAATTATTTTATATTAGTTTAAATATTTTATTTATATCTAATTTGTTAATTCAAATTAATTATAGGGTAAACATTTTGGTGAACCTGCATATTGTCAAAACCCTAGCTCTTCGCTAGTTTTTTTAATTTTTTGAGTCAAATCAGCTTATTTTGTGAATCCATAAAGGTTTTTATTTTTTATACATAAATAAGTAAAAAAATATTTTTTCTCATAAAACTATAATATATATTTTCCATAAATTTTAATTTACTATTTTTATTAAATGTTTGAATAACTAAAAATTGACAAATCCATTATAAATGACTTTCTAGAGAACAACTTGTGTTTTCAATGACAGGGTTCAATGATTCATTTTACAAGATAAAATAGATTTTTAAATCCCAACCTAGAATTTAAAAACTCATTTTGAAATGAAAAATGGAATCCTAAAGCCTAGTCAACATCTATGGAAATAATAAAGTTTAAATGACTTATTCAACAAACTTGTATAGAGTATTCAAATGCTGACTACTGCCATTGTTAAATAGATTTATAAGTTCAAGTTTACTATGGAAAACATAACAATGAATCACAAGGGAAAAAGTGCATATGGATATTTGTTTTGGTTTGATATTGACTACATAATTTGTGATGTTGTGAATTCAATGACTCAACATGTAATGTCAGAGCATTGTTGGTGGTAAATCCAGTTATGGATAAGTTAATTGCATAAACAATCAAATTTGGCACAATACTTGGTTTTAGTGTCTTTTTAGTTGTTCTATTTACGTAGGTCTTATATTATAATTAAATACTTAATGATGCCCTTTTCTTATATTTCCCCCCTTTACTTCATGACTCATCTTATATTTTCCACTTTTTACTTTATGATTTTTATTACATTTTCCCCTTTTACTTTATGAATTATCTTATGTTCTCCACATTTCTAATTTCTAATTTTATTATATTTTCCCCTTTTACTTTATGACCTGATAAAAACCATTTGTAATTATATTGAGCCCTCTCTTAAGTATTTAAGTTTATTTTTAATTCTTTTAAGTAATCTCTTAAGTCTTTAAATTTCCTTTTAATTATTTTTAAAGTTCCCTCTTTATTCTTTTGATTTCTCTATAAGTTATGTTGGGTCTCTTTTATGTACTATAGTCACTTAAAAGTGGTATTTGAGTGATAAGAGTGCTACTTGAAACTACCTATCCCTAGCTTAGCCCTAGACATATTCTAGAACCTATTATCACACTTATCCAGCCTTTATGCGGGTAACATGTATCCGTAGTCATCCCTAAAGTAGTCTCAAACCCTCATTTCTTGATCTTGGCTCTTTGTGCCTAGTGTTCTTCTAATTTTACACTATTGCCATAATAAGGACACTAGTGCCACATGACGTTAGTGTCCCAATCATGGCACTAATGTTATTTCCCTCCATTTTTCACAAACAGATATTGTTTCAAAAATAAAACCTCCTAGGGTCATCCTAAACCTATTTTAACACCCACACAAAAATCATAATGGTATATAGACATGAATTTTGTCCCTCTGACCACTAGATGGAAATCAGATGTAAAATACACATTCAAACTTAGAACAAGTTTTGCATAATTAAGGTTATTAATCCCTATTCTACCCTACTTTTACATAATATCATTTAGAACTTTCCAAAGCTTAGATTACCTAGATTTTCAATCTCAAGCACATTCAAAACACTCATATCCTCTATCATATTATCTTCATTGGCACTTACACCAGCACTTAAGTGGGGATAACTACATCAAGCTTGATCCATCCTTAGATTATTGGTATGTAGGCAACTCTCATCATAGTGGGGGGTTAAGGATGTCTAGCCTACCCAACTAACAAACACACTTTTTAGATTGTATCAACCAAACACCCTAAAAACATGGAGGATTAGAGTTTCCTCATAAAATTAATCATTAAAGGAAATATACAAGGTTTCATAACTCATGCATGTAGGAATAAACCTCACAAATTTAGACATAGGTACACCTAAAATCTCAAGATAGTCTTGCATAGAGGACACTATCAACAATACAAGGACACTACCACCATGTTTATAATAATAGTTCTACAATCCAATTAGGTTGATACTATACATGAGGGGTTATAACACTAGGTTCTTATTTATGACACTTGGACTAGATTTTACCTCAATTTATAGCCTCTAAATCATCTATCTTAGTTGTTTTCTAGCTAAGTTATTACTTGCACTATTTATTGCTATTTTTAGAAAGGTCAAATTAGTCAATTCTATAACAAATCCGTAGTTATATTTATTGTATATTATTACCCTGATTTAGACTACTCAGCTCCTTAACAAACATAGGATTTACATTCATTAAGTCTTAAAAGGTTACAACATTTGGTGAACCTAACTTACTTCAAATATTTCACAAACCCTAACCCTAAATAACCCTAGGGTTTACATTTCTAGCATTTAGTTTTTAGATCTATACATTTTCTAATTTTATTTGATATAATCATGATAATAATTATAGAGGAAGTGTATAACTTTTTGTTCCAAAATTTAATACTATAATTTGTATGATTGTTCCCTTTAATTCAGAATAAACTCAAAAAAGACATAAACACATGTATAGATGATACTTTATATCAATTGCAATGTATGTCAGATTTCATTCTATCTCTAGCATGTCATTGTTATCTTATGTGGAATTCAATTAAGAAATAAAACCTTTAACACATAGAAGATCTATTGCATAAGCTAATGACCAAGTTTCAAGTTTAAATGTCATATCTTATGTATAGGAAAGAATCTCCTTCTCCTCCTCATCTTCATAAGAGTGATAACTTCTTTCTTTCTAACTAGGTCCATGCTATCACTCCAAAAGATGAATTATCCTATACCATTTTACTAATCCCCATACTCAACCTATTATCACCTCTTCCCTACAGGGTGTATGCATATATTTTCAATTAGAAACAACTAGGGTTTACACTTGTGAGACAATAAGGGATCAAATTATCAATATGAACAAGTTAATATCAGATTTATTGAATCAAAATCAATTATTAAGTGAATAGGTCAAATTATTAGAAAATAAAATTATATGTACATATTCTTTAGAATATGCTAGCATAAACCATGTATATGCATCTACACCTAGTAAAGTTGTTCTTATCACTTTTCCATATACAAATCATAAATCATAACAAAGTACATCTACAACTAGTGATTTAAAAATCACTCAAAGATTAAATAAGAGTTCAAGTGAGGTACTAAGGGAAATTATTAAATCTAAGTTGATCAACCTACCCCTCTACACCCAGTGAGGAGATCCAAATATTATTATGTGTATCATAGAATGAATGGGCACCGCATTAATTCATGCTTAAAATTTAAAAGAAAAATACAATAGATAATGGATACAAATGACTCAAACAATGATACATCATCCAA
This sequence comes from Torreya grandis, assembly GCA_037957365.1. NCBI lineage: Eukaryota > Viridiplantae > Streptophyta > Pinopsida > Cupressales > Taxaceae > Torreya > Torreya grandis. The sequence goes on along the minus strand of JARHVA010000504.1, from coordinate 293,824 downwards.
AAAACATACAATGGCACACATACAAATTCAAAAAGGGTCAAATCAAGAAATAATACAAAAGTGGTTACCAAAGCATAATTCAGAACAACAAAAGGTTCACACATCACAATCATAAGAAATAATACAATAAACATATGTAACAAAAGTAAAAGATATAAATATACCTCTCTAAAATGAGGCTCAACTTTCAAATCAGTATGGGTTCAGTCAAAAATATCTACAACATTTTGATTATCATGGTCAGGGTTTGGGCAACCAGGCCCAAGGCATCACTTCTCATATTCTAATAGTTGATAATGTTGGTTATCAAGGTTTGGGTTTTATTAGACATCCTAAGGAAAATAATTTATAGATATAGTTTATCAAGTCAAAAAGTATAGATACATAGGAAATGTTACAAAAAAAGAAAGAACTTAAGTTGTAAAGTCAAAAATCATGCTAAGCTAACAAGCATTCTCAAAAAAGGCTTTCTATAAAAAGAGCCTCCACAACACCATATGTCTACAATAAGCATAGTTTCAAATGGCAAAATCAAAATCAATATTCTAAAGCACATTTAGAAAGGTCAACTCCATAGTATGAGGTAATTACCTCTATCATTCTAGGTTATTATGATTATTATAATTTGGACAATGAACAATACCCAAATTCATACTACAACACCATTCAACTCTAAAATAGCAATCACACTGCATGAGAGATTGCCATTCCCATTTTTGACATAGGCCAAAATGATAGTGAGTATCCCATGAGACTCATAAATTAGTATTGTTCCTACCTTCTTGTACATGATTTCCTTATATCTTGCTCCTTGTATAAAGTTTCATTATTATGTTGCTTGTACATACATTATATCCAAAAAATACAAAAACAATATAATATGTCAAAACATAAAAAAATTCAAATAGTTACTCAAAAAACACAAAATTTCATATTATATGCATTTCCATGTTTACATGTCTAATATTTACCAAACACTACATATGATAGATATATTAATATAGATGGTTTTATCATACATATATGCTTCACTAGTTCTTATCGAGTGCTTATAGATTTCTTCAAGACTTAGATCCACTATGATGATCTAGATTTTCTATTATCTACCCATTGGAAGATTTTACACAGATACATGGGTTCTTCATTTGACACATTCACCCATTTGGGGGAATTTTATATACAGTTTTGATTACTAGTTATATCTTTCTATACTCTACATCATAGATTTAGTATTTTTATATCTTAATATTGATCATGATATACTTAGTTTTTTTACTAGTTAATACTAATTTAGACTCAATATATGTAAATCTTATCTCTTACATATATTTGTATTACATGTTAATGCATACTTTCATTTTTAGCTTTCCTAGTTTAGATTTGATTGTATATCTATGCTTCTTATATTTGAGATCATTTGAATATGCCATGTCTCATTGGCTCTATGCCACTTCTTTTCATAGTATATATGCCTTTGACACATGCCCATGTCCTTGTGTGTGCTTTATCGATTATGCATGTGGAAATTTGATCATGTCCTTATATGTGTCTCTAATCCAAATTGCTTGCATTTTACGTATGTGGACATTTGAACATGTCCTAATATGTCTTGATTTCTCATATTTAGGGACATGTGCCCATGTCCCTTATATTATGACCCCTTAGCCTACTTTGCATACCACATGTGTGTTTTATGTATGATTTATTATATGTATCATAACCATGACACTTGTCTATTCCTTGTTACACACTCTAGTTTTAGATTCCATGAGGGACCTCATGCATCTCCCATTCCTACTTGGGTGCCATGATGAACATCATGCCTCATCTCCTAGGTAGCTACTCAGTTGTTACTAAAATTTATTGTTTTATACATTATTATATCTATCTTGATAGCCTTGTGAATGTTATACATAACATACACCACACATTACAAACTTAGACTTATATTATATTACATTTTGATGTTATGTATGCACGTTATATTAAATTATTACATAGATATTATATATGATTTCACTAACACACATTTTATAAAGATTTTTATTTTGAGGATAGTGTTTGTACAAGTTCAATATCTCCTCTCAAAATAAGGGGAACTCACAATCGTTTTTCACAAAGATCAAGCTACTAGAATGCACTCATAGTGCATTTTCTATACATAAGCTTAGATTACAGAAATTGGACTCAAGTAAACATAGTGGAAAAATAGTGACATAAATATTAGTCACTTGTATATAAATTAGAGTATAAGGACACTAGAACCACATATATAATAATGTAAATACTATCCAAGACATTATTCTACTCTCCATTATCCTCAGTTTAAAAAAAAAAACCTAGATTGCCCGAAAAAATGCAACTTCTATAGTATAGGTTTTTATAGGTTGAGTTATTGATTTATCAGTTCATACTAATTTAGCTTAGATTCATACCAATTTAATTATATTGGGGGATTCATGCATGGAATGACCATTCTCATATTTAGTTCAAATACCTAGATATTGATTATTACAACCTAATCCAAAATCCATATGCTCAGATATTAGATTGAGGAGTATGTGCACAACACATTATTTCCATATGCTCACTTACACACTGATTGATCAGATGGAATGAAAAATTCCATGCCATTCTCTATGATTTATACATTCAAAATCATATTCCATGTTTCACACTAGTTTCATGCCTTACTCCATTTGTAGTGGTTGGTATTCTCGAGTAGCCTAGAGTTGCCTAATATACATGAGTGATCGTAGAACTAATATAACCGGTTAGACATTTCTAATTACATTACATAATTTTAGTTTTATATGAATCTACTACACATGGGTTGGTAATGATGGAGTCATACCCTAATTTGATTATTTATCCACCTACATGAGATGGTTGGACACACCATTAGTCTAACCCAAGCTATTCACAGGTCATGATCCACCAAATAGGGGTAGGCAATGATGGAGTCAAAACTAGATTGAGTTCATGAGCCACTCACACATGAGGATTGAGTAAGCCATTATCTTAGTCCAATTTATTTACCAATTTATCATTATATAAATGCATACACAGAGGTTATCATTATGTTTATGCATTGGTTCATGTACCCAGTGAGGTGTATTCATTCTTTTCCTCTTTCTTATTCCTTTACCAATTTTACTTATTTACTCAGTTTAGACTTTGATTTTGATATCTATTAAGTAAGAAATGATTAATGAGAATTTCACTTATAGGACACATTTTATATCATGCTTCACATACTTAGACCCAAATTCATAAACTTCACCTCTTAGGCAAGTCCAGGTATGCTTCTTTTTCCTTTTTCCTTTTTCCTAGTCATTTTGATTTGCTTCACTTCTATAATAAAGGGGGAGGGAAAAGTTAATCACCTAAAAGTGTTATTTGAGTGATAAGAGTGTTACTTGAGACTAATAATACCTATATTATCCCTAGAATCATCCTAGAGCCTATTACCACACTTATCCAACTTTCATGCAGGCCATAGGCATCATGAGTCATCCCTACAATAGTCCCAGAGCCTCATTTCTTGATATTGGCCTTTTGTGCCTAGTGTTATGCCACTTGGACACTAGTTCCATAATAAGGACACTAGTGCCACATGGTGTTAGCATCACAATAATGTCACTAATGTCCTTTTCCATCCCTTTTTCATAAATGGATATCTTTTGAAATCTAAAACCTCCTAGGGTTGGCTTAGACCTCTTTTAGGACCCACACAAACATCAGAATGGTATATATACATGCATTTTAGCACTCAAACCACTATAAGGAAATAAAATTAAAAATATGCATTGAAACTCAAATAAATTTGTGCACAATTAAGGTTATCAATCCCTATTCTTCCCTACTTCTATATACTACCATCTAAAAAATTCCTAAGCACAGATTACTCAGATTTCTAGTCTTAAGCACATTCAAAAAACTCAAGTACTCTATCATACTAGCTTTAATTTCACTTACACCAACACTTAGGTGGGAATAACTACGTTGGGATTGATACCTCCTTAGAGTATGGGTATGTAGGCAACTCTTGTCACAATAAGGTGTTGAGGATGTCTAGCCTACCCCACTAACAATGTACTTTTTAGATTGTATCAACTAGATTCCATATAAACATGGAAGATTAGGGTTTGTTCAAAAAATCAATCATAAAAATAAATTTATACAGTTTCAAAACTCATGCATATAGGAACAGACCTCATAGATCCATACATAGGTGCACTCAGAAGCTCAGGACAGTCTTACATAGAGGACACTACCACCAATATAGGGACACTACTTCCACATTTCCAATAATGGTTCGACTATCCAATTAGGGTTCTACTATTCAAGAGGGGTTCTAACACTAGGATCCTATTTGAGACACTCATACCAACTTATACCTAAGTTTATAGCCTCTAGATAATCCATCTTAGTGTTTTTATAGATAAGTTATTGCATGCACTATTTATTTCTATTTTTAAATAGGTCAAAGTTAGTCAATTATGTGACAAATCAGTGTCTATATTTATTATATATTATTACCCTAATTTACTCTACTCAACTCTTTAAATAAACATATGATTTGCATTAACTAAGTCCTTAAAGGTTAAAACATGCACCAATAATTTTTTAATTTAAATTCTACGAAATCCTATATAAAAAAAATTATTAGAAGGAATTTGTTAACAAGTACTCTTTGGTCTTATTAAGAACTCTCACATTCAAATAGATATTCAAAGTTTTATATTGCTAATATTTAATTTATAGAGGTACATTTGTGTGTTTTTGCCAAGGATAATCATAGGAGAAAAAGCATCTAGTCTTACATTCATGATTGCACACACACATATTGGAGGGAAAAATACATCAACTTGAGGCCCATTTAGGCTATGTAGCTAGTACTCAGTTACATAGGGGTTTTTGAGTCTAGCTCATCTATTTTCTTGATCATACATCCCCCATTTTGCATTTAATATCCATTTGGTTCTTGTGCAAGAATTATAAGTGTGTATTTTAAGGTCATTCACATATCAAATCAAGCTATAGACAAAGACATATTGCATTAAAAAAGGAAAAAATTGATCTAGATCTTTAGATCCATTGTATTCCTTAGCAGGACAAAGCCACATTACATAGATAACATCGCATTGTGTTCTTTCCTCTTACTAAGATATTGTCCTCGTATACTTTGGCTCACTATTTTCAATAAATATGCATTCATAGAGATTATTTATTTAACATTATATCTCAGATTAGCGTATGAATTTTATAAAAATTTAGATTGCAAGCTAAATATCCTTTCTCCTTTGTAATTTATTGTTTTGGCTTACTTCAAGCTTGGTACCCTAGTGTATTTTATTGTACATTATTTTATATTAGTTTGAATGGTTTTTTTATAGTTAATTTATTAATTCCAATTAATTATAGGGTAAGTATTTTGGTGAACCTACATAATTTTAAACATTGTTAAAACCTTAGCTCCTCACTAGGATTTTTTTATAATTTTTGAGTCAAATTAGTTTATTTTATGAATCCATCAAAGAATTTTATTTTTCATAGATAAATATGAAAAAAATCTTTTTTCTCAAAAAATTATCTCATATATTTTCTACAAATTATAATTTACTATTTTAAGTAAATGCTTGAATAACTAAAAATTGACAAATCTATTCTACAATTAATCTATGGGTTTTATAAATTCACTATTTTTTTGTAAAGGCCCATCCCATATTTCAAAAATAGTTAGCCATTTTTATGAAATTATAGATTTTTCATTTTGCATGTTCTAGGGTTTCATTTCAATTAGTTTCAAATCATTATGATTTGTTTTATTCACAATGGATTAAAAAATTCAATTCAAAAACTTATCAGAGGTTTTTTTATATATATAGATTATTATTAGTTTCACAATTTTTACATAAATAACTTAGAAATCATAAATTACTATTTTAGTAAGTGATAGGATAAGTATAAAACACTATTATTTTTAAATTATTAAATGGGTACTATAAAGTGACTATTTTTCTACAATAACCTCTTTTATTTTTTCAAAATATTACATAGATCTCTTACAATTTATAGTTCTTTCTTTTGAGATAGTATATTACTTGTTGTTATTGATTTTTGTGTGGTCTAGTGTTTTAATTAAAATTCTAATTTTCTAAAATCAGAACTTTATAATTCCTACACAAAATATTTCTCTTTATTTTATATTTCCTTTTCATTGCTTTTGCTTGTTTTATAAACCATGTTCCAACAATTTTAAAACTACTTAGCAACTGTCGTGAAGGGCTACATGTTGTTATGTTTATAGCCATCATGGCATGATGTGTTTTACTCCAAATAATTATAGCCATAGTATATAACTAAAGATGAGATTTAGTTTCTATGTACCTCATAGTATATCAAGAATGCTTAAGATCCTTTATTTAGACCAATATGAAGCTTTACAATCCATTTCATCATGTAGTACACTGGTAAGTAGCTAGCCCTACGAAATTGCTCTCAACTTACCATTGAAACTAGGTTTAATGGGATATGGATATGGTTCTACCTCCATAGAAAATGGTCTAAAAAATTAGGCTTACATCACCCAATATATGAGCTAGTATATATGAGAGCCTACAAATCATTCAAAACCTTTTTCTAGATCACCTACCATACCTTCATTTTGGCTTGTATTCTATGTTTAATCACTAATTAAATTATATATGATATATTTATCATTACTTTTAAGAACTTTTATTGTATTTTAATTCATTGCTTATATTATGGATATACTATATGCTTTCATCCCTTCTCTTATGATCAAGTTTAATGGACAAATAGAAGTAAACAAAAACTAATTGAAGATGATTATATGGATGATTTTTAAATTTGATATTATGGACACATATAAACCATTCAAATATGAAGAATATGATTGTCATTTTGTAAAAGAGGAGTAAGATGCACCTTTTACTTCATCTCTAGATCCTTCTTTGGCACATTCCTTGGACACTATTTTAAATCTCTCTTTTGATTCTTATTTTTCTACATCTATAGATTCATTCTTGGACTCTCCTTTAGAACCCTATTTGGTTAAATCCAATTATTCTTCTTGTCATGCCCATTTTTTTAATAAAAAATAGACATGACACATGATTATAATGAACAACACATCAACGAACATAGATAAAACTAAATTCAATCCAAGAATATCAAGAATCCACTTAAATTACAAAATAATATCTTGTAACTTGTTGTTCCCAAAATCCATCACTTGTTTTTTTTGGACAACATGCCAACCATTTTGGTCCTGCAAGCCAAAATGCTCTCTTTCTTTATAAAAAAATGATCTGAGCAGTTAAGTTTTTCAAATAACTCAAGCCTTTTCAGCTAGGGAAATCACAAGTTCAACAGGCGGGCTTTCTCAAAGGGAAGTTCAAAATACTTAAGGCATTTCCTAAGTGTTTTGAGGATGGTTCAATGCTGAGGTTCAATCAAAAGACTTAACAGCAGGGTTCAAATAATTGAAATGAACCATTGAACCATTGAACCCTACCTCTGAAAGGTTCAAAGGTTCAACAAGTTTAAAGGTTCAATGACTTTGATAGAATTAAAGAATAAAATGATTCAAAGAGTTAGAATGAACTGTTGAACCATTAAAACTTGAACCGAAAAGGTTCAAAGGTTCAATGAGTTCAATGAATTTAATGGACTTAAAGAATAAAAAGATCCAAAGAGTTAGAATGAACCATTGAACCATTGAACCCCACCTCCGAAAGGTTCAAAGGTTCAACAAGTTCAAAGGTTCGAAGAGTTCAAAGTTCGAGTAGAAGTTTAGAGCAAATGGATGAAGCAGAAGATTCCTAAAAATGGTTCAATCGAAGAAGAAAACTAAGTGAACACGGCCCTTTAAAAAACATTGAAATGCTGAACCACTGAATCGTTGAACCATTAAACCAAAAGAGTTCAAGGTTCAAGGTTTAAAGTGGTTCAAGTGACGATTGAAATCCCTATAGATGTCAAATTTAGGGTGATGGAATAACTATTGATTTTCAAAAGAGCGCAGACCTGAGAACAAACTTAGTGACCAGCCAAGAAAGGCGCTGAAGGAGCCATCTAAAAGTGAGAAGATAGCCCTGAGAGATCAGATCACCAGGAAGAGACAAAATGTAACAAGGAAAGAGGGAATGATACAAATAACTCAAAAATATTTGTAGAAGAGTTATTCTAGTAGGTGGAGCAGTCCATCAGGTGGACCTTAGAGAACACAAGCATTCAATGGCATGACCTATTTTTCTTCATTAAGTAAAGTTGAATGGATAATCATGTAAGCATCATAAAAAACACCAAGTGACCCATGCTTCAGAGGAGACATTTGAGATGATTTAGAATGCCAAAGTTAAGGCTAATGACTTGTTCCAACATGGCCCCTTTACAGAATTTCCAATGCATTCAATGCATCATGGGGCATTTCATGAAAATAAGCACCCAAGTCTTTCTTTGGATGTTATATATTGTAATCTCTCATTTTGAATTGAGGGGATCTCTCTATTATTAGAAGTGAATCTCTACCCAAATTGAAAGGCATTATTGAGACTTTGAGCTCAAACTATTAATCATATTTTGTTAAGTGAATTAGAAAGCAAGTGAGCTTTCAGACTTTGTGTTGAAATAGCTTATGTTATCTAAGAAATCATTCTTATGTATTTTTCCTAAATATAGTCTTGTACCTTTAATCAAATAAGTAGAACAAGTGGAAATAAGCTGGAAGATGTCCTGAAGCTGACTATGAGAGACTTTGTGCTGCCATAATTATCTTTAGTCTATGTTTTATGTAAAGGATATTAGAGAGACTTTGAGCTCCCCTCATCCTTCGTAATCTTTTAATCTATTGTAGTTTGTGGTGGAGACTTCAGGCTACACTTCATTCTATGGTGTCTTTTGTGCTAAATCAGTAGGAGAAACAATGAAAGACTTTGCACTTTCGTGGGTTTCTTGTGGATCCAGTTACTACCCAAGAAGGAATCCTGTTGTTTGCTGAATATCATTTTTGAAAGAAGAGAAGTGCCTTCAGTAATTACACCAAAATTCTCCTTTGTCTTTTGAACATCATCTCTAAGAAAAGAGAGATGGATGGTATGATTTTACCCTTGAGTCTATTTTCAGCTTATATTAGTATATTATAGTTTATAGGGAACCTCTCCTTGCTGAGAGGAGAGATTTATCTCATTTTGGCTATGGTCACCACATCCATTTTGATGTATAAATATCTTTATGTTGTGGTTGATATAACCATTTTTTTGTCAGTCAGTTGATGAAAAAATATTCACCCAACAATTTTTGGTGACTCTGCTGGGGAAAAATGAGCAGTTTGAAGCCTCAAGCTTCAAATTAAAGTAGTTTCAGTTCTTTTCCATTTCCATTTCACACTCTAGCAGATCCACCATATATGTGAAGCCAAAGAGCTCAAGGTATTGTTGACCCTATATTTGAGTTGGTGTAGCTAAATAATTTTGATCTTTTTCCTCCACCATCTCACCTTCAGCAAACTAGGAGTTTTCCTCCTACAAACGTCAGGTCTCCAATACTAGGCAAAACTACTCTTGTCTCTACTAGTAGAGCTTTGTCTATACATATCCCACATAGATTTATTATCCCTCATTTTACTAGTCATAACATGGTAAATCAAGGCTCCTGGGGTAATACTTTAGTCCTCTGAATCTAACCCCACCTTTACATGAGCTACCCCATAGTTTAAGAAAGAATTTTCACAAGTTCTATGGTGATGGGAAAGTTTATCTTGATGAACATATTTCAGCCTTTTGCATAGCCTATGGTGTGATAGGCATTGAATATGAAGACATAATAGTCAAACTATTTGTGGAAACATTACAAGGCACTACTGCAGACTAGTTTTATCATCTACAAGCACAAACTGTGATTGATTGGAACACTCTCAAGGCCAAGTTTGAGGCTAGATTCAAACTTGTAGAAGATGCACATGCCCTATTATCTTATCTTACACAAATGAAAAAAGAGCCTCATGAACCTATGCGAGACTTCATTCCTAAGTTTGACAAGCTAAGGAATAGGATTCCTACAATTGCTCATCTGACATCTAAAAATATTAAATGCTTCTTCATCAATTCTCAGCTTCCTAAAGTAAGTTTCTTGTTGAGGTGGGATGGCCACATAGATCTTGATACAGCTTAGATTTTGGCCACTGAGGTTGAAGATGATCTTATCTTGGTAGAAAAGATAAGAAGAGATCCTAACAGAAATAAATCTTCATCTTCTAAATTTTTCTTACAGGCACCACTGATCTTATGGTGTAAAAGCTAGCAAATGAATTTATAGCTCTAAAAAAGCAAAGGGCATAAGGGATGTCTGCTCCTCCTTCTTATCGAGATATACCAAGGAGGACATTTCCCAACCATTCATATTAGGGTAATGTTGCCAAGAATCAAGGTTAACCAAATCATCTTCCTCCCCCACATGGGAAGCTTGCCATTGAAGCAACACCAACTAACTTAGCAGTTAGTTATCATGAAGCTGAACATGATTTCTCTTTCCAACCTTAGTTGAACCAAGAAGATGATGCTAACCTCTTTGTAAAAGGTGAAGAAGAATTAGCTGGCGACTCCAACATTAGTTTTCTAAATTACCAGGATGAAGCTAGAAGTAAAGGAGAAGTGTTTGATGGATCATACACTGTATTTACCAAGTCCCAAAACTAGTCAACTCAACAAGCTAATAAAGAAAAAACAAGGGAAGAATCTCAACTAGAAATTTCAATTGCTAAACAAGGGACTTCACTGTCTTTCTAATCAAAGGACCTGATGATCAATAAAAAAGTAAGTACCTCAAATAATCTTGCACCTTCTGCTTCAATTTCTTAGACTAGTACCACACCCAATAAAACCTAGAATGATGGACTTCCTTCCTCTAGTTCTAGTTCATTTTAGTCATTTGATATAATTGATCATACTAGGAAGACCAAGATCCAAATTTATAAGTTTGAATATTTACAAGCCAACCCTGAGTAGCTGGATAGGTTAGTTGAATGCATCAAGAAAAAAATTGTCCCTGCAAGACAAGATGTTTTAAAGGTAACCCATGATCCCCCAAAGAACAAATCCACCCAAAATAATCTTGTCATTACTCCTCTTGGGAAGACAAAACCTTTCTATGTTTCCCTACTAATAAATGGTCATAAGCTAAACAATTACATAATAGATTCTGGTGCCTCTGACAATGTGATGCTCACCAAGGTGGTAGACTCAGGCTCACGCTAACTAAAAATTTTGAGAGATATTTCTCCATGGAAAACAAACAAGTGCCAATTTTGGGATAGATCAAAGATACCCAATTTGCATTTGCAGCCTTCCTAGATAAAAGAATTAAAATGACAGTCTTGGTGGCTGATGTTCCAGCCTCCTATGACATTCTACTTGGGCAAAATTTTTGCAAGGATGTTGGTGGAGAGTTAAGCATGGAACTATCTGAGGTGAGGATACCTATCAAGGGAATCATGCAAAAGGCTACTTCCTAAGAAGGAGTCAAAATACATTTTCACCCAAACATTAGCCCCTAAGGCTCAAATTATGTTTGAATCCTTAGGAATGGGAAACTACTTTCTGTCTATTGAAGATGTTCCTATTTCATTAGACAAAGGTTCTATAAGTGACAATCCAAAAAATTTAGACAAGACATCAGAAAAATTGGTAGAGCTTAGTATAGATGAAAGAGGATCTTCCCTCCCTAATGAAAAAAAATATGATAGAAGATCAGATTCTAATGATGTCTAGATTCTTGAATTTGATGGCAACAATTCTTCTACTAGTTATAGAGCTGGGGTTGTTTTGATATCTCCTCAAGGAGATATTTTTCCCTACTCATACAAGTTGTAGTTAAACAATACCAATAACACCCCTGAGTATGAATCTTTGCTACTCAAATTAAATGCTGCTCAAGCTAAAGTCATCAAACTTCTTCATGCCTGGGGAGATGTTGAGCTGGTGGTTTGTCAAGTGAAAAATCTGTATCAAACCTAGAATGAAAGATTGTGACATTATCACAATTTAGTGTGGAACTATCTTGAAATTTTTGATGCTTTTAGTATTTCTACCATGCCCAGATAATTCAACAATTGAACAAATTCCTTGGCCGTCTCTACAACTCTCATAGTTCTTCACCAAGATTTCAAAGAGCACAAGTACACTATTAGCTGGTCTTTTGACCAAGTGTACTAGATAATGCTGACCATTTTTAGGTATTTAATGGTGAAAACCAAATAATTGCTTTTCTAGAATAGATGGACAAATTTGAGAAGCTTCATTTTGAAGGTAGTGAATCTCCACCGTGGGAATCAACTCCCGAAACAAATTTAAAAATTGATGAAAAGTTCCTTCAGCTCAAAGGGAATAAAATTCCCAAAGGATTAGTTTCTCTTGAGAAGCTATTCGATAAGCATGATAGGTTTATCAAGAAGCCACAAATGGACTCAAAATCCTCCAAGGATTTTGATCAAATAAATTTGAGTACAGAAGATAATCCCAAAATGGTTAACATCAAGAATTGTTGCACTTCTGATGAAAAAATCAAATTCATTACTTTGCCTCACCATTACATTAATGTTTTGGCATACACTTATGATGATCTAAAATATCTTAAGCTTGAAGAAATTTAGCACAAAATTTCTCTCAAGATTGGGTCATTGCCTCACAAGTAGAAACAAAGGCAGTACAACTCTAGGATATCAGACACTATTCTTTCTGAGATATAGAAAATGATGAATGCAAGAATTATTTTCCCAATCCATCATTCCACCTGGATTGTGAACATAGTCCCTATGAGAAATAAGAATGGAGAAATTTTCCTATGTGTTGATTTTATAAATTTGAATCAGTCATCTTTAAAAGACAACTATCCCCTACCCATCATGGATCAACTACTACAAATAGTGACAGCTGCAGAGATGTTATCAATGTTAGATGGTTTTTTAGGATATAATCAAGTGGAAGTTGGTGAAGAAAACCAACATAAGACCACTTTCACTACACCTTGGGGCACCTTTGCATATCACAGAATGCCTTTTGGCTTGATCAATGCTGGCTCCACCTTCCAGAGAGTGATGGATCTTGCCTTTAGAAATAAAATGGATAAGTTCATTGTGGTATACCTTGATGACTTGATAGTTTTTTATAAAAATCATCCTAATCATGTGCATCATCTACAACAAGTGCTAAAGCGATGTTTGCAAAATGGTATTTATCTTAATCCCAAGAAATGAATTTTTGGGGTTACAAAAGGTAAACTTCTCAGTCACACTATATCCTGAGAAGGCATAAAGATCAACCTAAAAAGAGTCAAATCCATCCAAGAACTTACTCTTTCTGCCAGTAAGACTGGTCCATTCTTTCTTTGAAAAGGTGAATTTTCTATGAAGGTTCATTCATGAATTCACAGAAAAGACTCACCACATTGTCAACATGATGAAGGGTAAAACTACTTTTAGCTAGATTGAAGAAGGCAAGTCAGCATTCAAGACATTAAGGAATCTATGGCCCATGCCCCAATCCTAGTTTGTCCTGATTACACAAAAGACTTCGTGATATACATCTATGCTTCTAAACACATGCTTTCAGCCATTTTGGTTCAGCTGAACAAAGAAGGTGTGGATTCCCCCATATCTTTCATGAATTGTCCTCTCAAAGCTCATGAGATAACATATTCAAACATGGAGAAGCATGCTTATGCTGTGGTTAAGGTGGTAAAACACTTCTATTTTTACATCCTAAACTCACACAATGTTGCTCTAGTTCCTGATACAATAGTAAATTCCATTCTAACTCAATAGGAGTTTGGAGCTAAAAGGGGTAATTGTATTGCTAAAATCTAAGAGTTTGATCTTGTTATTAGGCCTATGAAGCTTATGTGAGAAAGAGGTCTATACCAATTAATTACTAATAACATACTAAAAGAAGTAGAGTATAAAGAAATAGAGGTTGAAGACATGCCTACAATTCTCTTTGTCACCACTACAAATGAGTGGTATTCCAATATTGTTCATTTTCTTATCTATGGTGAATGTCTTGCTCACCTGTCTCGTAAAGAAAAGAGGACTGTTAAGTTGAAAGCTACTAACTTTATCCTATGGGACAATGATTTGTATAAGAGGAGCCTTAATGGGGTGTTTCTTCGTTGCATGGATAAAGTGCAACAGAGCAAACTTTTGGAGTCTTTCCACAATTTGGCTTATGGAGGACATTTTTTTGCACCTGTGACTACCCATAAGATTTTGTGAGCGAGGTACTATTGGCCTACTCTATTTTGAGATTCATACACTTGGGTGCGTAGATGCGAGCTATGTCAATAGTTGATTGGGAAACCCAAGTTGGCCACGCTACCTCTCAATCCTGTGGTAATTGAAGAGCCTTTTCAACAATGGGGAATTGATTTCATTAGCACTATAAACCCATCCTCGAGTGCTAGACATGACTATAGTCTCACAACCATAGTGTATTTTACCAAGTGGGTGGAAGCCATTCTAGTCAATCATGCTACTTCAGAAGTGGTATGTAATTTCCTCAAGGAAAATATTATTTCTCAGTTTAGAGTCCCAACCAAGATTGTAACAGATAATGTAGCATGTTTCTCTTCTCATGAAGTTACCCAATTTTGCTACTATTATGGGATTATCCTCTCCCACTCTTCTAACTATTATCCATAAGGAAATGGTCAAGTAGAATCAAGCAACAAGAACCTAATGACCATTATTAGGAAGCTGGTAGATAACAATCAGAGAACCTAGCATAAAGCATTGCTTGACACTTTATGGGTAGACAGGATTACACCTAAAAGGGTGATAGGTATGTCACCACTTCAACTTCTATATGGTTTAAATGTAGAGATACCAATCAACTTGGAATTACCAGCATTAAAGTTGGCAAAGGTAGTAGAATATTCAACTTTTGAAAGTTCCATCGACAAGAGGATCATGTGCTTGACTAAATTAAATGAGCAATGAACTATGGTGGTGGATCGTATTGCTATACATCAAATTCTGGTAAAGAAACTCTTTGACTAAAAAGTAAGGATTCATGATTTTTAGATTGGAGATCAAGTCTTGTTATGGGACAAGAGGAGAGAACCAAAAGGAATGCATGGAAAATTGGATTCTTTATGGAGAGGTCCATTTGTCATTCATTGATTAAATGGTAAAAATAGTTTCTTGCTAAAATATCAAGATGGAATGCCATTTTCACTACCTCAAGTGGGCAACATCTGAAGCACTTCAATCCTTAAAGTATCAGATAAGTCCAATTGTATATATGTATAGTCTTTCTTTGTTTTGTATTGTTTATTTGTTTTTGGCACCTTTCTTTTTGGGTAAGCATGACTCCGTATCCCAATGGCATAAATGAAGGCACTTAGAGTCTAGATTCTATTCCCTTCAATTACTTTAAATATAAATTGATGGAAGTTCCCCAACTAGAGCCAACTATTATTCCCAAAATCCATCATTTGTTTTTGTGGACAACATGCTAACCATTTTGGTCCTATAGGCCAAAATGCTCTCTTTATTTATCAAAAAATGTTCTGAGTAGTTGAGTTTTTCAAATAACTCAAGCCTTTTCAGCTAAGAAAATCACAGGTTCAATAGGTGGGCTTTCTCAAAGGGAAGTTCAAAATACTTAAGGCATTTCCTAAGTGTTTTGAGGATGGTTCAATGCTGAGGTTCAATCAAAAGACTTAACAGAGGGGTTCAAAGAATTGGAATGAACCATTGAACCGTTGAACCATTAAACCCTGCCTCTGAAAGGTTCAAAGGTTAAATGAGTTCAAAGGTTCAAAGAGTTCAAAGTTTGAGTGGAAGCTTCGAGTGAATGGATGAAGTGGAAGATTCCAAAAAATGGTTCAACTGAAGAAGAAAACTAAGTGAATGTGGCCCTTTACAAAACATTGAAATGTTGAACCATTGAACCATTGATCCATTGAACCAAAAGAGTTCAAGGTTTAAGGTTCAAAGTGGTTCAAACAACTGGTGACATCCCCATAGATGTCAAATTCAGGGTGATGGAATAAATGTTGATTTTCAAAAGAGCATAGACCTGAGAACAAACTCAATGACTAGCCAAGAAAGGAACCAAAGGAGATAGCTGAAAGTGAGAAGATAGCCCCGAGAGCTCATATCACTAGGAAGAGACAAAATGTAGCAAGGAAAGAGGGAATAATACAAAGAATTTAGAAATATTTGTAGAAGAGTTATTCTAGTAGGTGGAGCAGTCCACTAGGTGGACCTCAGAGAACACAAGCATTCAATGGCATGGCCTATTTTTCTTTATTAAGTAAAGGAAAATGGATAGATGTGTAAGAATCATAAAGAAGACCAGATGACCCATGCTTTAGAGCAGACATTTTAGATGATTTAGAACACTAAAGTTAAGGCTGATGACCTGTTCTAGCATGGCCCCTTCATAAAATTTTCAATGCATTCAATGCAGCATGGGCCATTTCATGAAAATAAGCACCCAAGTCTTTATTTGGATGTTATATATTGTAATCTCTCATTTTGAATTGGGGGGATCTCTCTGTTATTAGACGTGAAGCTATGCCCAAATTGAAAGGCATTCCTGAGACTTTGAGCTCAGATTGTTAATCATATTTTGTTAAGTGAATGAGAAAGCAAGTGACCTTTCAGACTTTGTGTTGAAATAGCTTGTGTTATCTAGGAAATTATTCTTATGTCTCCTAAATACATTTTTGTCCCTTTAATCAAATAAGCAAACAAGTGGAAATAAGCTGGAAGATGTCTTGAAGCCAATTGTGGGAGACTTTGTGATGACATAATTGTCTTTAGTTTGTGTTTTGTGTAAAGGATATTAGAGAGACTTTGAGCTCCCCTCATCCTTGTAATCTTTTACTCTATTGTAGTTTGTGGTGGAGACTTTGGGATACACTTTATTCTATGGTGTCTTTTGTCCTAAATCAATAAGAGAAACAATGAAAGACTTTATGCTTTCATGGGTTTCTTGTGGATCTAGTTACTACCCAGGAAGGAATCCTGTTGTTTGCTGAATATCATTTCTGAAAGAAGAGAAGTGCCTTCAGTAATTACACCAAAATTATCCTTTGTTTTGTGAAAGTCATCTCTGAAAAAAGAGAGATGGATGGTATGATTTCAACCCTAAGTCTATTTTCAGCTTATATTAGTATATTATAGTTCATAGGGAACCTCCCCTTGTTGAGAGGAGAGATTTATCTCATTCTAGATGTGGTCACCACATCCATTTTGATGTATAAATATCCTTATGTTGTGGTTGACATAACCATTTTGCCATTAGTCAGTTGATGACAAAATATTCACCCAACACAACTACTATAATGTATTCAATAGTAATGTACCATAAATAATTTAGCATCACACTTGAATTCATTCATAAAAACTCACCAAAATATTTCCTATGCAATTGACATCAAGATGGACATCAAATTTGACATAGGACATTACTAACATAGTCATACTCCACATCGATTCTTAGATAGGCTACAAGGCAATGCCATCTTCCCCTTAGGTTCTTGGGGATATGCTTTTCACCTATTATTTCCTAGATGAATTTGCAAAATCACCATGTGGTGATAATTCACTATTTACTACCCTAGCACTTTACAGGGCTATTATGGCTTCCTTGGGGTTATAGTGCAATAGGATTATGGCACGCAAAAACATCCCACTAGTCTATCGGTCTACATGATATGCATATAATACATACACAATAATAATGGAAAAACAAGAGTTGGCCTTATGGCTACATCCCACTCACGCACTTTCCCACATGATTTTCACTCTATATAGACCTCCTCGAGATAGTGGGTCATTAGTATGATTTCACATGGTAACATCCCACAAGCCTACTTACCTGTATTCTTAACA
Source organism: Torreya grandis (assembly GCA_037957365.1). Lineage (NCBI taxonomy): Eukaryota > Viridiplantae > Streptophyta > Pinopsida > Cupressales > Taxaceae > Torreya > Torreya grandis. Next base: position 275,901 of record JARHVA010000504.1, on the reverse strand, counting down.
AACTACATGAACATCTTCAAGATAGAGGGTTACTGAGATGATGCCACATAGTATCATCCCACTCCTCCATTAGCCTAGAGGCACATTTACCTATACAATCATATCTAGGATTATAGTTCATTAGGATGGTGCCACATGGCAACATCACATTCACCCACTTACTTAGATGCAATGATCTCTGTATAGTCATCCCTAGGGCCATAAGTCACCAGGATGATACCACATAGAAACATCACATGAGCCTACTAGCTTAGAGACCCTTGAAAATTGTATAGTCTTACCTAGGATCATGGATCATTTGGATGATGCCACATGGAAACATCCTGCTATCTTTCTAGTATGACATTCACTATACCACTAACTAAACTAACATTACTCTTAGGTTAGCAGGAGGATGACATGTGGCTTCCTCCAAACCACTTTAGAGAGTCATGAAAATGACTAAGGCAAAAGTGAAAGCAAAAGGCTAAGGGGGAAAATTAGCTAAGGCAAAAGTCAAGGTAAAAGACTAAGGCAATTAAGGCCAACAAAAAAAATTCCACATAGAATAGTTTGGTAAGGCTATGAGCCAATGCATAAGGTAAAACATAGTAACTTCTAAGGTTGAACTATATAGTCAATTTTATTGACATTGTAAGTCTAAGTCTAATTCAATATTATGAAACTAAACCAATATTCTCATTGAATTAGTCAATTAATTAAAATATCAATAAACAACATAATAGAGCCAAACCACCTTTTTGATACTACACCATCTTTGCTAATCCTAATAAACAAATTTTAAGATTATTATAGAGACCCATTCCAATTATCTTAAATTGATATTTTAACTCAATAACCCAACTCAACTATTATTATCCTTTTTATACAAGAGGGTTTTGATGCAAGAAAAGTCTAAGGACTATAACTTGCTCAAAGCTTAAATTTAGAACTCTTCCTTAAGACATTTACCATAATTAAATCAATACTCAAACTATAAAGTCTTATTATGTATTTATTCCTAATATCAATCACTCAGTCCTTTTTCTTGAGATCCACTCATTTATGGATAAGCTTAGTCTGAATTATAATTTCCAACATAATACCTGAGGAGGCACAAATCTTATTTCTTAGGTTAATTATCAAGAGGTTTAAACTGAGCAATGCATACTTATCATTTAATTGAAAGAGACATGAAGGCCAAATATCTTCCTTAATAAATGCCTCCTTTTCAAGGGTCTGAATATAAATGGTCATAACTAGATATGGCTTATTTTACCGAAAAGGTTAAAATCAAAACTACACAAGTATTTATGCATGATAGGCATAACTACACTAGAAAGCACCATTTCTTAGCTCATTCAATTTCTTTGATTGTCATTCTTAATACAAATCCCATATCTTTTTATCTAAATTTAACTCATAAAGATATGCTAAAATTCCATTAGCTCTTCACATTCAAATTAAAAGGAGATGATCAATGCTAAAATTATAAACCAAATCTAAGACAGCTAAGCATAATCCATATTATGAATGGGTTAACCTAACCATATTCATAAATGTAACACACCTTAAATCAAAATCTTTCAAATCATAGGTAGACTAAATCGCATGCTTTCATATAAGACTTATTCTTCATATGTATCTATATAGTTCATTTAAGATAATAACTTTACAATAAACCCAAGATGCAATGAACAAACATTCACATGAGATTCAACAGAATGAAATGAATACGCTTATATATGTTAAGGCCATTTACTTGTCAAAATCAGTCACAAATATAAAAGCATCCACAAGGATTCAATTTTCAACAAGGATCCCTCTCAAGGAGGCCTATTAATATAATATAACAAGTATCTTCCATAGTATTTTTATGAAGGTATAACTAGAACATTCAAATAGGAAAATACATAATAAATTGGTTCACACACAATCCATAATAAATCATTAAAACATAAATATAAAAGGTTCAGTTGAGAACAATCAATCCCTGTCTTCTAGCAAGTTTTAGAAGGAAGCAAAACATGAGTGAACTACAACTTAAGATGTTTAATCCAAGTGAAAATTTGGCCAACCAAAGGTGGGATCACATACTAACATTTTTCTATCATCAAGTGGATACTCTAGGCACCCCCAAGTAGTACTCCTAGCTCTAGGCATATCCACATTATGGTGAAAGTAATTAAAGGCAAACAACCATCAATATATCTTGGGGACAAAGAGATAATTACTCACAAGGTGACAACCAAACATCTCTTTTTCAAGAGGTTACCAACCTTGAATCTACTTTAAACAAGTAAAATACATAAAATAAAAAACACAAGGATCATAAGAATAAGACCTATTGACCATTTTTAGTCACCATGGAAGATTAGTGTCTAATTCAAAAAGGGGTTTCATGATTGCTTTCAGGCTTCCAAGTTTAGTTAGAGTTTGGGAAAAATGACTAAGTTTTTGACTTAGTGTATTTTCAAAGAAGGATTTATGTCTTTAAAAAAGTTTTTGGGTAAAATTTTGTGAATCTTGTCACCAAAAAAAAATGTTGAACACAAATGTTGAACATAAATGTCAAAAATAAAACTTACGGAGACTGCTCAAGCAAAAACTCCAAAAGTAGGTGCAAAGCATAGATATTCATTCCTTTTTCATGCTTTCTTCTTAAAATTATTATGAAACAAAGTGTTAAAGTTACACACCTTCATTGAATAACCACAAATTTCATTCTTATTAAATATATTTAACATGCACCCTTTACATGGAATACAAATAAGTGATGGAACAATATGCATGTTTGGTTGTGCGAGTATCCCATATTTCAAGAAACAAAGAGAGAATTTCATGGGGAATATTTCAAAATCATGAAGAGTGATCTTAAAATTACTAATACTATTTCACACTATGATTCAAGGACTTATTCTCACTCAATTGTTGAAGTTCATCACTGAATCACATAATTCCACTTTTATGCTCCCATGTTTTAGAGGTTACGATCTAAACTATACACCACTTCCTTAATTAAATGGTATAAGTTGTATACATTAGGCACTAAAGTTTTAAAATAAAAGGAGGGATTTAAAAACACTTAGAATTTTCTTCAACTTTATTTTGAGCCACATGTTAGTATTCTTCAGCCCCGAGCCTATTCAAAAAGCTTCATAGCATTTTCTTTGACTTTGCTCAAAGCCATGTGTCAACATTCCATGACCTCAAACCTATTTGAAATTCCTTTAGGATTTATATTTTATTCAAAATTTCCCAAGGGTAAATTATGTTATTAAAGTTCCAAAGTAATCAAGTTAGTGAGATGATGTGATGTGGTAAATTCTTGGTGACCCAGAGCCCTTAAATGGTTTGTATAGCTACAAAAATATATCAGAGTAACAAGTTAGTAGGATGATGCTACATGGAGAAATATTGACAACCTGGTATCTTAGATCCATCCTTTAAGTCAAGAGAATAAGACCCCTAGATAAACAAGAAGAAGACACATGGTGACTTCCTGAGATCCCATATTTACAAGGTGAAGTCAAAATCTTGAGTGCTCGAGCAAATAAATAGAGGCCAACTAGATTCTAAGTGGAAAAAAAGGTTCCACATCAGTATAGCCAATAAAGAAGTAATGGAGAAGGGAAGGGTTATCAGAAATATGACATGTCATAGTGATGATATCATAAATACATTGGCTTGAATTTGATAGCCATCCAATAATCAAAAATGTCAAAAGCTGAGGATTGATTGTGTAACTGAATTGATTCATAGAAGCAAGATAAGTTGACATGAAAATCATGGCACAACTCAAATCCAACTAATAGTGTAGGGAAAGGGGTGATGACCTAGCTCTAATTATCATGGAAATAAGTGAATCTATAAGCACACAAAGACAAGCTATAGGCTCATAAGATGTGGCATGGTAGTTATGTAGACATAACCTATGGAAAATCTTGAGGAAATAAAAATGGTTAGGCCACCTCATTCATTTATGATTGCATATTGAGCATGGGCATGCCTATATTATATTATAACCTTGAACCACTTCCCTAATCACCATTATGATTTTTAAGCACCCCAATAGTGGGTAAGACCAATCAATGACCCATGGGGCTCTCCATTTTTCTATAAAATCACGAGTCCTTCCTTGTAAAAGGGTCAAAATTTCTAGGGATAGTAATGTTTCTAAAATTTTCCCTCCATGATCACTTTACTACCAAAACCTTAAATTTTAATTAGAATTGAGTTTACCTCCCTTAATTATTTTTGAATTTTGTGTTTTTTGATCTATGTATATGGATGACCTTTGTCCCTTTCATTGTTTCCCATTATTAACACCTCTATGCAGAGCTTGGAATTTATTTGTAGGTTGTATTTTATGCATATTCGAGTCTATGTATACATTATCTATGGATTATCTATCATCCCTCTCAGTGCTACATTGTGCTACCACACCTCTATAAGAAACATTTATGCAATTAAGCACCCATATTGGAGTATGTGTGATATTTCCATGTTCCCTACAATCTATAGTGTGTTCTTCAAAGCCTACAGAGTCGCTCTATCTAATATTAGTGCATCACCATTTTATATTTCAACATTCCTCCTCCCTTTTCCCCCTTAAAATATTTTAGAGTTAGGATTAGTGGTAAATTTATTTTTAAATATTTTAGGCCTGCATTTTGATCCTAAATTAGATGCATTTAGATTATAATGAATATGTCCTTCTCTTGAGGTCCATCCTAAAGAGTGTAAGGGTCCCACAACCTTGGGGATGTTCCCATCATTCCACTGAACCAATTCTTCCAATTTAATAGGTGCATGATTTGAGTGATAGTAATTTATATCATGCTTGGTGGACCATTTAGAGATTTTAGTTGATAATTGGTGTGATTCTTATAATTTATAGCATTGAATACATTTTTTTTAGCACCTATTGACTCCATCTATCTTAGGTTTTAGTAGACTAGCCCTATGCACTTACCCAAGAGGGAGTTTAAATCCCATGTTAATTAATGGTTATCTTAAGGAACCATGTGTTTGTACCATTAAATAGAGTTGTCCCTTTACCATTACTCACTATAATGACATCCCGATCACCATGCTCAAGATCATCCCATAATTCATGGGAGAAGATATCACTACTCCATTTGAGCACACCAAAAATATAACATGAATTTTCACCATCTATAATGTGTCCAAGGTTAATGTTTCCATGAGAATCCTCACTTCATCTTTAAAATGAAATGCATTATAATGGTATACATGATTGATCCCCAATTTAAATCATATTTAAGATGAGTTAGGCAGGTAACTTTACATGTAGTTCATAGATAGAAATGACCATCTATCCCTCATTGAGTAACTCACCACCATCAAGTGAGTGTCTCATGCACTCTTAACAAATTTTAATATGAGGTTTCAGAGAAACTAGGATTGAATCCCTCTATTGGTCAAGCCCTTTATGGATTTATAATTTTTATATTTCTTAAGGGCACTTGACTATGATCTTGTGATTATGATATAGATAATGGTAAAATCCACATTGCTCAATGCTTACGAGCTCATCATGGAGGTGGATAATTATTTGATCTAAGTAGGCAAGTCTATGCCTAGGCCTCCCATGTCTTTACTTCCTAAACCCATTCCTATTCCACTCTCATCAACTAACCAACTCTTTTTACTCCTTTAATGGAGTTACTCGAGGTCAAGTGCCTCTTGTAAGGTTTCAATAATGAGTTAATAACTCTTAAGAAGCATCAACCATAGCAGGGCCAATCATGCCAATCTTTTTGTAAACCCTTCCAATGTAGAATGCAAGGTTCAACCTCAGATGCATTTACTAAACCACCTAGTGTCCAAAATTTCAACTCCACCAACACCTATAAAGCTATTGTGCCTATGTAGAGTGACATAATTCAATGCACAACATATAGGGCAAGTGTCAAGTAGAACCTAAAATTGAATAAAACAAATCATAGGAATAAGTGTAAATTGAGCCCTTGATCTTGAATTGGGAAGATTTATTCTTTTAAGGCATGCATTTGAGTGCAAGCACAACATTAGAAGCATATTAAATATATGACAAAGATGCCCCTATGCCAAATCTCATAAAGACAAAGGGAGAATATTAGAATGATTCTATCTTGAAATGATAAGAAAGTGACTTTGATTTGATATATTTGAGCAAAGAGGAACCATAGGTGTGAAATGATTGTAAACATGATAAAAACTCAGCCCTATTAGACCTTATAGACCTCTAAGAAGATAAATATTTATGGAAGAAGTACTTTGAACTCATCAAAGAGTTTGAGCCTCTCAGTAGGTTGGTTGAACATGAGGAGCAAGGCATATATATAGAAGAAGTTACAACATCACAGATAAGGGAGGATCATAAATATTAAGGCATAATACCAAGAAAAAATGAGTCATCAAATGACTCACTTAGATTTAAGGGTATATCTAGCCTAGATGGACCACTAAAAAACAAATGGGTGGGCTCAACATTTAAAGAAGTAGTGCCCAAATGGGTGTTCATTGCTGAAAACACCTTCCATGAAGCCAACAAATCACATCATCCACCTGAGGAGTATGAAATCAATCCATCATGCTCATCATATAATGACATGTTGGTGTGTAATAGAGTACATCTAAGAGGCTTCTATATTTATCCCAGAAGCATGTTGACCATGTTTTTATAGTGTATATATTAAAATAGATTATATTTTTTAATTTACTTAAATTACATGTGTATATCCTATTTTTTAGGATACTTCCATTTATTTTTAGTGTTTGGTCATATTATTCCACTTAGTTTAGGTTTCCTTTCCTCTAAAAACCATTTGGCATAGTTATGTGTTTGTTTATTTATCCTTTGTGAAGGTAGGTTTCAATTTTGTTTATTAGGTGGAGGGCCAAAAATTCATCAAGCACTTGGTGGGTATGGTAGGATGAGTTAACACCATTGCATGCATGAGAGTTATGATTTCTCAGGCTTCTATGATTCTATGCCTAATGGATTACTTCAAGGCTATTGGATTCATGCTTAGCAGGTAAGTAACCCATAAAGGTCACCTAGAATGTTAACCATTTTTGGTCACCATGGCAGATCAATGTTTGATTCAAAAATGGGATTTAGAATTGCTTTTAGGTTTCCAAGTTTAGTCAGAGTCAAGGAAAAAATATTAATTCTTTGATGCAGTGTATTTTTAGAGAAGGATTTAGGTCTTAAAAAATTATTCAAGGAAATTTTTTTGAAGCTTATCAATAAATAAAAATGTCAAACATAAATGGAAAAAAACAAACTTATGAAGACTGAAACAAGCACCTGAGCAAAAACTCCAAAAATAGGCACACAATGCACAAATATTCATTCTTCTTACACACTCTCTTACAAAAATTATTATGCATCAAAGATTTAAGGCTCCACACCCTCATTGAATAAACACAAATTTTAGTCCTACGACATAGCCTTCAATGTGCACCCTTTGCATGGAAGACAACCAAGTGATGGAGTAGTATGTAGGTCTAGGCATGTGGGTCTCCCATACTTCAAGAAATAAAGAGAGAAGTACATGGGGAGTATTTATAAATCATAAATAATGCACTCAAAATTACCAATCATATTGAACTCTATGATTCAAAGACTTCCTTAAACTCAAAGTTTGAATTTCAACACTGGATCACATAATTCCACTTCTGTGCTCTCATCTTTTGGAGGCTATGATCTAAACTGTACACCACTTCCTCCATTAACCAGAACAAGTTCTAGATATTAGGTGTTAAAGTTTTTGAAGGTAAAAATGGATTTTAAAACACTTAAATGTTTCTTCAACTTTCTTAGGATCCATATGTTAGTATTTTGTGGCCCCTGGCTTGTTTAGAAACCTTCATGCCTTAAACTTTTATTTGACTTTGTGCAAAGCCATGTATTGACATTCTATGACCCTAGGCCTGTTTGAAAGTCCTTTAGTACTTAAATTTTATTCAAAATTTACTAAGGGAAAAATTATGCCAACAAAGTTTGAAAGTAAGTGGGTTAGTGGGATGATGCCATGTGGTGAAATCATGATGACCCAGAGCTTTAGTAGGATGGTCCATGTAGTTACAAAAATATGTTAGAGCATTGGGTTAGTGGCTGATGACACATGGCAAAATCTTGACAACTTGATGTCCTATATCCATCCACCAAGTTGAAATTAGAAATTCCCCTAGGTAAGTAAGAAGAAGACATGTGGTGATTTCTCTAGAGCCCATATTTATAGGGAAAAGTTAAAAATTCAAGTACCCAAGTGAATAAATAGAAGCTGACTAGTTTCCAAGTGGAAAAACAAGTTTCCACATTAGCAAAGCCAATAAGGAAGTAATGGAGAAGGGGAGAGTTATCAAAAGGATGACATGTGGTAGTGATGAGATCAACAATACACTAGATTTAATTTGACCACCCATTTGACCATCAAAAGCTAAGGATCAAATACATAACTAAATTGATTCAAAAAATCAAGGTAATTTGATAAGCAAATCATGGCACAAACCAACTCCAACTACAAAGTGGGGAAGGTGGGATGAACTGGCTCTAATCATCATGGAAATAAATGCATCTAGAAACATGCAAAAATAGACTTCAAGATCAAAAGACATGGCATGTTAGTTATGTAGGCATAACCCATGGCAAATCCTAAAGAAATTAGAATGGTTGGGCCACCTCATTCATTTGGATTGTGTGTTGAGCATGGGCATGCCTCCATTCTATTATAACCTTGAATCACTTTCGTAATCACCATTATGATTTTTAACCACCCTGATAGTGGGTAAGAGCAATCAATGACCCCCAGGGCTCTCCAATTTTCTATATAAGCTTGAGTCTTTCCTTTTAAAATGGTCACCATTTTTAGGCATAATAATGCTACGAAAATTTTATCTCCACAAGCCCTTTACTACCTAAACCTTATATTTTAATGAGAATAGAGTTCACTTCCCTTCATTATTCTTGCATTATATGTGCATTTTGTGTTTGTTGATCTTTGTATGTAGATGACCTTCATCCCTTTCATTGGTCTATTCCCAGCACCTCTATGTAGATATTGGAATTCATTTTTAGTTCATATTCTATGCATATTTGGGTCTATGTATGCATTTTTTTTGAATCATCTGTCATCCCTATCAGTGCTACACTATGTTCCCACACCTTTATATGAAACATTTATGCAATTGAAACACCCATCTTGGAGTCTACGTGATATTTCCTTGTTCCCTATAATTTATAGTGTTTTCTTCAAATCTTGTAGACTGGCTCTTTCTAGTCTTGGTGCATCACCATTTTATATTTCAACATTCCTCCTCCATTTCCCCCCTCAAAATATTTTATACTTAAGATTAGTTGTAGATTTCTTTTCAGCTTTTTTAGGCATGCATGTTGATTCTAAATTAGGGGCAATTAGATTATAAGGAATTTGACCTTATTTAGAGGTTCATCCTAAGGAATGCAAGGGTCCCACAAACTTGGTGATGTTCCCATTATTCCACTAAACAAATTCTTCCAATTTAATAAGTGCACGATTCGATTAATAACATGACCCATTCAGTAGAAAACCACTAAAATATATTATAAAATAGATCATGATAGGGCTTAGGAAATCTACCATCATGTCCTACATGAGAGACTTAACCATTATTCCATCATGAAAAATGTGACATTTTAAAACATTATAAGTCTTCCATGGTATTACCTTACTAACAAATTAACTAGAATTCTTAATAGCTACAACTATAGACATATCTCAACTCTGAACTCTCAATTAGGTGTGAAAAATACTATGGGGTGACCCAAACACAACCATACAAAAATAAATAGAGGAATTAAGCCAAGAGACCTTACTCTTTAAAAAATGATACAATCAATAATCACATAAACTTTAGTTTGCCAAACAACATGATATTCTAATCAATAGGATACCTACCAAATGATCCAGGCCCTTCCATAGATCTTTTTTATATGTTACTACGAGTCAAGTCTCTCCCTCTCCAGGCTCTCTTATGGTTTATATTTTTCCTTATTTATTCCTAGGGTGGACAAAAATTCCAAAAGTTCCAAACCCAAAACCTCAACAAACTTTTATTAGAGATCCCCCTTCCTCAAATAGTAATTCTATCATCACAACCGAATCAGAACATGATATATTCTATTTTTTCCTTGTATCAACCAACCATTCTTCTAGCAACCCCATGTATTTCATAATGGGTATTATTTTGTCATCCATAAAGGAAAATGATGGATTTTGTAAATATCCATAGTTTATTCTAAGATCAATCTATCCATTCTCATTGATTCAAGGTAGTGGCCAATAAATGGATAGGCCTACAAGTAGCCACTAGATAAAGTAGACATTGGTTTACTTCTCATAAAGCATTAAATTTGACAAGCTCAAAGGTGGTTTGACCAACCTAATAGAGATAATAATTAAAGACTGTAAAGAAGGCCAAATGGTAGAGAAGGAATTCAATTTGAACTAGGAAAGGTTTATGATAAGTTAGATGTAGGATCACACATGATGCAATAATGTCTGGCATAGTCCTTTTCCTTCATTGGCAATGCCTTGTTCTTACACATTTATTTCACCCATGAAATATGATATCCTAATATCCAAAGATTACAACATAAACATGGTATATCATTCAATTTAAACCAACATAATTATCTTACTAAGCAATTCATAATTTTAATCAAAGATATTCTCTTAGCATCTAATGCATGTGTAAATCTGATTGTTGCATAAGGCAATAATTCAAGTGTTTCTAAACTAATACTTACCATTTCCATAATACTTTTAATTTCATAGTCATCACTACCATGGGAGTATAACCATAATTTCTAGCATAGTCACATTATTTTCTCATGAGGGGCCTTACATTCTCCCCCCCTTCAAAAATGCATCATCCTTGATGCAGGACTACTTAGTTGATCCAACATGGTTTTTATAGATCCACCCAACTATTATAACATTTTTTTGAATGATGTGTTTACCACCTAAAGTATTCCATAATATTATATAATTATTGCATCCCCAAGGAACATCCTTAGATATGGAGATCAACTACTACATGGAACCAAACATATTATTACTCTTGTACTTTTGACATACCTTTATGTTTCTTCAAAGTTTCTTTAGCTTGGATCATCATTCATTTTGATACCAATTATTTTGTTAGCTTTAAGAATGGTGTGGCATAATCACTTTAGATATTCCAACATAAGTCAAGAATTCCATTTGTTCAAGGATTATTCTTTAAAGAATTTTATCGGCATAGGTCATGGAAGAGTTGAACATCCTTCCATTATGCCTAGCATAAAAGGGATTTTACCATGATACCATTATGAAATTCATGGGAGGATCAAATAACCTCTCACCATGCCATGTACAAAATGTTTTTGATACAATACAATCATGAAGATGCTATCCAAGACCAACATAGCTTAGTGCCAAAATAAAATCTATTAACATGCATATTAAAACATCAATACTTCATGAAAATAAGGAGGAATCCACCTCTCTATTTCCCACAATTTTTTTACTATATTGTTACTAGCATTTTAGCACAATGAGAATTTTCCTACTATCAATTCATAAGTATGGTTTAGTTCTACATCATAACAATTTGAAATTCTTATAATTATAATCTTTCTGACTTACACATAAATGGTTCAATTTCAAACCCAAGTCTTTATTTATTCAAGGTTATATTGTCACTTTAAATTTCACCAAGTGCAATAGGTGTTGGTTGAATTACAATTAATTTCTAGATGAGGCAATTTAAATTGACCTAAATTATGTCTCAAAACATTATTTTCTCAATCCATTGAGACATGCATTTTTATTTTTCTATAAGCATGAGATTTCAAGGTCTTCTTGAACATGCAATGTTCTCTTATAAAGAAGTGATAATTTCCAATCATAACAAAACCATCTTGCTAAAATAGGAATCAATCCTTGGTCATACCATTATGAGCTCATAAAGAATTGTTATAGTGTAAGGGGTAGTGTTAAGTTACCATAGCCTAAATATGTCTAAAATATAGAGGATCTTCTAAATAAGTAGAGCATGAGGAAAATGCCTCCCATCAAATCCATTATTTTTCACAAGAGTACACACATGGGATTGCCTCCCATTTTCAATATACCATGCCATTTAAGGAAAGTTTTAAGCAACATGATACCATGCCATTAAACATATATAGATCTTAGGATCTTGGTCTACCAGCTAAGATATCTAGTGTAACTCAATATTCAGGAGGATTTTCAAGACATCAATCCACTAGTCAATAGAATTATGTGCCAATCAATATGTATGTGACCCTCAATATATCTATCCACCAAATAATAATCAACATGATAATATAGTTGGTATGCATATTTCCCTAGGCATGTCAATTCATAAAGAGTGATAAATAATTAATACATAAGGAGATTTTAGGACACTAGTACACTAGCTAGCACAATTTAGAGTGTAAAATATAGCCAATACATAGGGTGCCCTCAGGACACCAATCCACTAGCCAACATAATGCATAGATTAAATAGACACCTTAGTGCTCTTAAGACACCTTGGTGTTTATGACCATCATGTCATGGCAGGGTTAAGAATTCTACCATCATGTCTCATCATAAGAGGGCATAACATATTACACCATGAAATTCACAAGAGGGTGAAGCATTATACCACCATGCCCAACACAAGAGGGATTACCATTCTTCCACCATGAAATTCACAAGAGGTTCAATCATTCTACCACCATGCCTAACACATGAGGGCATGCCATTATTTCACCATGACATTCATAGGAGGGTTAATCATTTTACCACCATGCCCAACATAAGGGGGCTTGCCATTATTCCATTGTGAAGACGTTTCTCACACATAACCATTGAATTATGTCATAACAACATTAATATAATTTAAGAAAAAGTTGAAACATCCAAGTCAAGTGAGGAGGAACACAACCTCTCCCAGGGCCTCAAATGGGCAAATAATGACATGGCATAAGGATAGAATCTTGGACTTGTGATACATATCCTAATCATGACCCACTATTTATAATTTTCAAGATTCTTATGCTCTTTTATACTCACCCAAAGTGATATTTATACATATACTAACACATGAAACCAACACAAAAAACATCATAAATTATTAAAGAACATCAACTGATCATGTAAGTACACAATCAATAAATGAAGACCAAGTAGTATCAATAATGAAATCAAATATAAAAAAATTCATCAATAAAATCCATGATATTCCTTTAGTTCAAAATATTTATAATCAAGAAGAAAATAATGTTGTTTTCCAAGCAATAAAATAAAAGCTAAAACAACTTAAAATAAGTTAGACATGCACATTTAGTAGAAATTAGATCACATTATGATCACTATGTGACTTAGCGAATCACTAAAATGAGAGAAATAATAATGTAAGAGGGAATTGGTCCCACCAACCATTACCAATAAGACCTCATGGATCCAATTATTGATTTATCATGCCGAATTCATTATTGTTTGATTACAAGTAATAACATGTAGTAGGGTGCTACCCCACTGCCACTGCACAAAATGATACAATAGAGTAATTGGTACCCTATTCCTCTATAGAGGTCAAACTTATAGATCATCTATATTCACCACCTACTGAGGTGTGATTTGGCATTGAAATCAAACCTTGTCTACTTTAATATGAGAGTTTGGATATAATGCTACCTATAATTAGGTTCCACATGTGTGTGCAAATATAATGTTTATGGTAATAACAATGTAGGTTTATTATTTCAAGAGAAGGGAACCTCCATGTTTTCCATTTTATGATTCATGCTAACACATAGTTTTATACAAGCACCCAAGTCACTTAGTAGTTCCAACTATCCAAATTGACAAGTTCTCATCATTGGAAAATTTAACAATACTAGATGTATTCATTCAATTTTATTGTCACATAACATCATAGTAATTCAACATTATTTGTATCCCATCTAAGCTTTCATTTAGCTATTCAACATTATTATAAACGAAGACTCATCTTTTGAGTAATTTATGATCATAATATCAAGAATGTGCAAGGTTACCTCAATCTATTCTAGGTTATTAACGATTAGGAAGATTCACTTGTAACCATTTATATTACACTCATAAATGAAAAATATAAGTATGTGCTCATGTATATAAATAAGACAATTAATATCCTAAATCTATCTAACTATAACATGTTTTTTTCATGAATGAATAATTCTATAGAGACATACCTACTCCAATGAGTTTGTTCCAAGGAGATTCATCTTACTTCACAATCAAAATGTAAGGTTACCGCTCATTATAGTTAGAATAATTCAATATTAGAATTTATTTATATGATAAGTCATAACCTTAACAATAGAGTTTTACCATCCCATGCTTCCTCGAGTGCTTCTAATGCTCTAAAAATAAAAACACATTCTATATAACATTCCCATAATCCAAACATACATCTCGATGTATTTGGGGAATTTCATAAATTAAAAGAGAGGATCATTGCAAATTTTTCATAGCTATCAGTTCAATTAAAAACATCTAAGCATTAGTTCAAGCATCATAAGCCAACTTCATTTACATTTACTATCCATAATTAACATGGTATCACCATAATATAATTTCATCTATCAAGATAAAGATTATAAAAGACAAACATCATGTGCATCCACCTATGCATGCACAAACATATACATATATATAAATTACTTGGGAATTCTTAACAAGAAGGCATATTGTCCTTTCAAATATACTAATTTATTATAGGTATATATGCTTGTCATGATAGAATAATCAAAATGAATATAATATGGATTATCAAAAAAATTGGTTCTCATAACCAGTTCATAGCAAGTCTTAAACATCACTTAATCAAGCATTCTTAAGGAAATTTTGTGCATAATGACCAATAGTTATATAGCTAAATCATATATATTGATAAGGTCCATTCCCAACTAATTTTATCTAGGTCTGCCCTAATCTTGCATTCAAAGCTTTCATAGGTTGAACTCGTATCAAGGTAAGTTGCCTTCTCTGATCCTTCAGAAGATAATTCTTGCTCTTCTTTCTATGATAGGACCCTAAAGGTTATCCAACCTACCCATCCATTATATAGAGTGATAAGGCTCTTTTTGGTAACATATAAATATGTGGTAACATTTCCTTTAACACAATCATCACACACTATAGGGTATCAAGAATTTAAACATGGATTTTAGATAGCTGTGTTATTCTAGAATCTTGGTGATTCCCACCTATATAATTTTGTATGCCTTCCTCTTATGGCATATTGTCTACATAAATTAGTTTAAAAAAAGCCAAAAATTAGGATGCACCATGTCCAATTTACTCAAGTCAAGAGTAACTAGAGTTATAAAGGAAACATCCCTAGAGCTCCCAAAGTTTAGCTCCATGATTTGACACCAAAATGTCATACCCATTTTTTCTCCAAAATATGGGAATGACACACAATTACAATGAGCAACACATCAATTAACATGGATAAAAATGAATTTAATCTAAGCATAATAAGAATCCACTCAAATTCTAAAAAAAATAGCCTATAACTACCATACTACATTTGGTATTAGTGCACCATAAATCATTTTGCATCACACTATTATTCATTCACAAAAACCCACCCAAACATTTTATATGCAATTGACATTAAGATAGATGTGAATTTTGACCCAAGCCACTAGTAATGCAGTCAAGATCCACATGGCTACTTGGGCAAGATACAAGGTCATGCTAGTTTCCCCTTAGGCTCTTGAGGATACTCTTTCCACCTATCATTTCTTATATGAATTTGAAAAATCACCACGTGGTGATAATTCACTATTTGTTACCCTACCACTCTATAGGGATAGTATGAATTCCTTAGGGCTATGAAACAATAGAATTATGCCACATGGTAATATCCCACTAGCCCTCTAGCCTATATGATTTATATACAATATAGATCCCATATTAATAGTGTAGTGATATTTGGCCATGTGATCACATATTGCTCACCTGCTTGCTCACAAGCTTTGTGCTCAACATGGACCTCCTTAGGATAATAGGTTATTGGGATGATGCTATATGGTAGCATCCTGTGAGCTTACTTACCTAGACACTTTGTAAATTATATAGACAATTCCAAGATACCATATTTCTAGGATGATGCCACGTGGTAGCATCCCATTCTTCTAATATCCTAGAGGCACTACTCATTATAAGGTCATCTCTAGGATTATAGGTCATTAGGATGATGCCATGTGGCAACATCCTACTCAATAACTTACCTAAAGGTAAGGCTCTCTATATAACCATCTTTGGGACTATAGGTCACCAAAATGATGACATTTGGTAACATCCCCCAAGCCTACTAGCTTGAAAGCCCTTGAAAACTATACAGCCTTCCCTAATATTATGGGTCACTAAGATGATGTCACATGGTAACATACTGCTATCCTATGACCCTGACACTAACAATACTATTGATCAAATTAATGTCAATCCTAGGTTAGTGAGGACATGTGGCTTCCTTTGAATTAATTTAGAAAGTCATGAAAATAACTATGGAAAAAATGAAAAAAAAAAGGCCAAGGGGGAAATCATCTAAGGCAAAATTCAAGGTAAAAGACTAAAGCAATTAAGGCTAAAAAATAAAAGCCTACATAAAATAGTCTGGTAAGGTTATGAGCCAATGTTTAAGGTAAAAACAATGTAACTTCTAATGTCAAACCTAGTAGTCAACTTTACCAACATGGTAAGTATGAGTCTAAGTTGATATTCCAAAACTAAACCAATATTTTCATTGGTTTAGTCAGTTAATTAAAATATTGATAGACAATGTAATAGAGTCAAACCACTTTTTTGATATTGCACAACCTCTACTCATCCTAATATGTGACTTTTAAGATTATTATAGAGACCCATTCCGATTATCCCACATTAATATTTCATATCAAGATCCCAACTCAACTATTATTTTCATTTTTATATAATAGGGTCTTAATGTAGGAAAAGTCTAAGGTCGATAACCTACTCAAGGCTTAAATTCAAAACTCTTCCCTAAGACATTTCCTTACCAGATTTAAATCAATAGTTGACTATAAATTCCTATTATGTATTTATTCCTAATATCAATCACTTAGTCCTTTTTATTGAGATCCACTAATTTATGGATAAGCTTAGTCTAAACTATAATTTCCAATAGAATACCTAAGGAGGCACAAATCTTGATTCTTAGGTTGATTATCAAGAGGTTTGAACCAAACAAGACATAATTATAATTTTATTGAAAGAGCCACAAAGGCCTAAGAGATTCCTTACCAAACAACTCCTTCCCAATGGTCTGATTATAAATGGTCATAACCAGATATGGCTTATATTATCGAAAAGGTTCAACTCAAGACTACATAAGTATTTATGCATGATAGGCATAACTATGCTAGAAAGCACTATTGACTAGTTCATTGAATAAGTTTGATTGTCATTCCCATTAACAATCCCATAACTATTTATCTAAAATCCACTCATAAAGATATGTTTAAATTTCATTAGCTCTTCACATTCAAATTAAAAGGAGATGATCAATGCTAAAAATGCCAACCAAATCTCGGATACCTAAGCATAATCCATATTATGAATGGGTTAACCTAACAAGATTCATAAAAACAACACACCTTAAATAATAATCTTCCAAAGCATAGGAATATGATAACACATGCCTTCGTACAAGACTCATTCTTCATATGTATTTATTATTTGGAATTTAGAGTTACCATGGTAATTTGTATTTACCATGTGGTTAAAAAGTGGTAAATATTGTTATATAACTATTAGCAACCTAGATAACACCCTGATTGAAGGTTGATTGATGATTTTTCAAGATATCCTTCACACCTAGATAAACATTAGAATGATTTAAGGTGTGGGACACCTGCACTCAAACCATATCTCTATTTTCATTGAGGCTAGCTTTTTTGATGTATCACTTATGCTCTGCTTACTAAACTACTTTGATTTTTTGGGATGTAAAGGGTTAGAAGGAAATTGAAAGGTAAATCCTACTTTATTATTAGTGATACACATATATTTCTAGTTTATCCACTCTATTTGAGCTCCTAACACATTGATAAAATAAGCAAATAACTAAATCTCCAACTTCAAATGACTCATATACAATAGTATTTCATATAAAGTTTTTTTCAGGTGATAAAGAATGAGGGAAATGATGGAATAGGCCTAATTCAAGACACTAACTAGTCAATATAGCCATTTTTAGCTTAGTCAAATGACATCAAACACTGAACATAAACTGCATAAGATGACATATAAGTAACTAGGTGAGACCAGGACCTCCCAAGGGAGAAATTACTACCACATGTGCAAATCAAACCATTATTATACACTATACTAGAATATAGGAATTTGAAAATAATCATTTATTCATCTTAAAAGGTTACAAATCTCAATATTGGTAGAGTTTATTCATGCCCAAGAGAGGGATTTTAAAAATTGGCTTGAAATATTGAATATATAGAACAAGAGAATTTGAAAATACAATAGATTGGCATGGAAGGATAAGAGGAAGTCAACTTTAATTAACTCCAAGTCAAAAATCATTTTCAATTACAAACAATAGTCTTTCAAGACTTTTCTTCATGTTAAAATTCTTTGCATGATCTTATTCTTGGCATTAGAAAGGAATGGTGGGCCTATTTGACTTGTAAAACCTCCTTTTGTATGAAATCTATGCCATATATTGATTTATTTATCCACTTTAAGTGATTTTAAGTTGAGTGAAACTCTTCTCTTGTATGAAAATCATGAAAGATGCATGATACTAGTCAACTAGTCAACTTAGAGATGATTGGTTCTTACGATAAGTTAACTCCACTAAGCCATTCCTTGCATGAATTGGCACTTGAAGACTAAAACATGTATTAAATATCCACTTTAAGGGAATTTATATAGTGTGACAACTTCAAATGAACTCCTTAATATCCATTCAATACCATTTGCTCTTTACTTATTTGATCAAATAGGCATATTAGCCTAGCTTTTACACTTGATGGATCTTGAAAACCTATATGAAACCACAAAAACCTAAAAACATGGTGATATTATACGTAAAACAAGACCTCATGTTATGAAATAACTCCTTTTGATGAAGAAAGACCTATAACTTAGTCAAACTAGTTGATTAGGTCAAAAATACCTCAATTTCCTATAGAGTGGCTATTTTTGATGAGCTAGGAAGGATACTTACAGACATACATTTGACCAGATGATTATTTGAGGACGAATAAAAAGTCTTAGTCTTCACTCTCCATGGATTGAATTTTACTTAAACTACCTTGTACCTCATTTTTGGTGTTTTTTTATCTTAAAAACCTATTTTGTGCCATGATATTTATAATTACATACAAAAAATTATCATTGATGGCATCCTATCTAAGTGTAATTTTTGTTTGAAAACTTTTTAGGTTGATCCATGAGGTTTTGATTACAATAAATGATATTTTTCTCAGAACTGGTCATTATGAGGGTTTGGGAGGGTTTTGGAGGTGAACCTTCTTAATGATGGTTCATAAATTACAGACCTATCAAACCAAACTTATTTACATTTATATAAATTATACATACCACATCAATTTCAATAAAAATATTAGGTTCCCATGAAAAAGGTATGAAAATATAGCTACACGAAGAAATTTTCTTATAGGGTTCACAAGCATTCTAGACATGCTTATGCTCTTATAAATTATTCATAAAGCATAAAACCTCAACCAAACTTAATTATTTATTATTTATAAGTGAACATGGTTCCTCAAATAATAATAAGTGCATTTGTACAAACTCTTAATGTGGTGAATGATATGAGCACTTGATCAGGTGGCTCGAATGGGTGCCTTAGCCTGTAAAAATCAAATTTATTCTTTGGACTAAAATTAAATCCTCCATTGATTATACCTACTTTAAATAATAATAATGGTACTTTTACCATGTGATTTTATCATTCTATAGGATTCATATTGCTTGGTAGGTCTAAAAATGCCTTTTGGTGCTACAGGCCTTCTACGCTTAAAACTGAGTTTTGGCCCAAAAATGAGTTTTGATTATTTATGAATCTATAAGATGATATGGGGATTAAAATAACCTTGTATAAATTCACTTTACATACCTATGACCTCTCTTTTTCTTCCCAATCTCCAATGTGGTCTTGATGCCTTTGATGTTGCCTGTGGGACTCCTTGCAAACATGGCTTGTGTTGTTCTTATAGTTGAGTTTAAAGCTCTTAATTTTATAATTTTATATTATAAGCATTGTATAAAATTTAAAATTAATAATAAACCAATCTTCAATTTCTATACATCTTGAACAAATCTAAAAACAAGTAAAAGTCTCCAAAGAGGTATAGGCATGTTTACTTACTTTAGCCCTCAAGGGCATGCTTATTTAGATTAGGGAGTTTTATCACATATTATAAGGTGTATGAATATTTAAAATAATTATATTATGCTTTAAAAACACTTCAATTAACTTAGAAATCTTTGTTACACCTTGAAACCCATAAGAACCTCTTCTAGTTCCATCTTGATTGTCTTGAGACAAGTAGGGGACTGTGTCAAAATAGTGAGCATATACACCCCTAAAATATCCTCTCCAATGGAATTATAATATTTATAATGTCATAGTTATGACTTTTACCAAATTTTATGCCTTGATTCCACTTATAGGTGCCTAACCAACATAAATATCTAAAAATTAACCTCTATCCATTGACTGTGTATATGACTGACTATGTTTTTCTTCTTTTTACCCTGATTTGGACTGGAACATGATAAAATTGATTTTAAATGATCATGAATAGATCCATTTATGTGGTATTATTCTTTATTTATCAAATTTAACCCTTATGTCACCTCTTTTATACCTTATCTTCTTAAGAAGACTATTTGCTTACACCAACATGACTATATACAATCAATATTGTAGGTGATTTGATGAGATATGGAGATGTTTAATGATCAACATATATTTATTTATATTTAAATATTCTTCAAATCACTTGAAATACATTTCACATGCTCCTTCTTGATCCCAAACTCCTCAAATCATGTTCTCAAGCCTCATACACAGTCGTATTCTGTACAATAGCCCTGTACCTTCATTTTCTTGAGTTAGGCATTATCTTAGATATTTACCAATGTTTTAAAGGTGTCAATTAATAAATTTTACCTGATTAAATTCTCACCATGGGTCACTCTTTGATTTAAATTTACCTTGTAATGTACTTTCTCATATGACTACGCTAGAGAATTTCTATGTATGTTTGTAGGTGACTACTTATAGTTGAGTTCAAGTGTGTCATTTAGTGTTTTGAGTCCATATATATGTAACTGATGGTTTAAAATATATTATTATTATTATTATTATTATTATTATTATTATTATTATTATTATTAAAATATTCTCCTTAGTATGAAAATCCTCTATATGCTATGTTCTCATTCCTCTCCATGCTTAGAAACTTGATTGTGTTCATGAGGCTATAAGTAGACATTTTTTTGGGAGTATGATTGACTGTAGTACATTGTAGAGTATCTCATTTTATCCTTTGATGTATTCCACATAACCATGTTTATATTAACCTTTCATACCATGAATACTTCACCAATGATCAATTTTCTCTCATCCTTCAAGATATTGAAGGTATGACTATATATTAACAACTCTTTATATGGTTGTAACTTGGTGTTTCAAGAGGTATTGCTTACTCTAGTAATCTATTAGGGTATGGAAACCATGAATATAACTTGTTTATTATGTATCATCATGGTCTTATTGTAGTATCTTCTTGAAATGAAAATCCTCCATATGCCACTACTTACTCTTGCATGTTAGCTTTGAAGGACCTTTAGCCTTGAGATGGATGTAGGTTGTTATTTTGAGGTTGAAATATTCTTGTAGCTTGATATTGAGGATATTTTAATGAATATTAATGATATTATAACATTATTTATCCCTTAATATTCTCTTAAACATGAAACCACCCTAGAAGAACACTATGTCCTCATTTTTCTTTTGCTTAGAAGTTATGCCTATCTTATCTTGACTATAGGTTATGTTAGTAGGTCTTGTAAGGATTGAGTTCAAGGTGTAGGAATTAGAAAGTTTGAAATATATATAAAGTGATGTGAGTATGTACTTAACTTATATATTAGATATCTATAGTCCATATCTTCCTCTTGAAAATTTCAAATCTTGAAAACCTACTAATAGTACTATCTAGCTTGTTGACTATAGATTACTTTTGACTATACATGTAGGTCTAAATTTTTCCTTTTAATCTAATTTAGAACCTCACATATGTAATTAATAATCTATAAATTTAATTATCCATCTCCATGTTGACTATGTTTGATTGTGTTGAGGAGGCACCAATGACTTTGAGACTTACAAACTGCCTATGATAATGATTGTTTTAGGTGTGCTTTCTAGTTGAGGCCTGTAGGTTTACATGGAATTTCATCACTTATGGTATTATTATTAAATTACATACCATTTAAATCAATCACCTTTTCAATATTATTTTGCTAATTTAATCTCATTCACCATCACTCATGTCATAATAAATTTAATAAAGATGACACTCCTCCTCAACTATAGGATGACTATGTTGTAAGGATATGACTAAGTTTTGAATGTGTTTTAAGAAATAATGAGAACATATTTGACCTGATTTATCATTTTGGAGGCCATTTGAGGAGGGTAAGAGGCTAAAATTGAAACATAGGATTCTACTAAAACCTTAAAATATGATAGAAAACCTTAAAGTTTGCTAAACTAGGATTTTGAGGACTCTTGGGAGGACATGATGAAATTATTGGTAATGAAACAAATATGAAACCCTGATAATAAAAAGGAAAGGACATGATAACATTATGGAGGCCTTATCAAACAAGAAACCAAGAAAAGTTGAAATTCCTTCTCTCCGTTGAACCATACAACCTCCTTTAGAAGTATCTAGATTGCATATTTGCATTGTAGACTTGTTATTGAGCTTAATGTGACCATAATAAGTGTGATAAGAACCTAAATTATTCCATGGAAGGATGAATCATGTTCCAAATAATCTACACAAACTAGAATTTTCTTGACATGATGCCCTGATGAGGAGAATTTGTAGAAAACTTGTTGCTTTTATGGATGAAAGATTATATAATTATGCCTTGAATTCAAATGGATATTTCATGAGGGAGAGATGACCAATTTTATAATAAATTAATCTATACTAAATATATATAACTCTAGTTTCTCCAACAAAAAATTTAGACATGTACCTTTTCTCTCCTAACCATACTAGCTACAAACCTAAAGGCCTATTTCTATGTGAAATGAAGCAAAGTGACTATAGGACACCAGTTTTGAGCCTATATTACATCCAATTTCCATGATTTTTTTGGAACCTATGTCATTCCCTACTTACCTTATTTATGAGCTTATCTATATGGAATATCCTACAATTTTTCACTTCTCCTTTAAAAATGCATGAAATAATACCCTTTTTTGATTTTTATTGATAATTAAATCTTATAACACCAAAAATATAATATTATAGAATATCCATGAGTATTTTTCATGCTTAAACAAGAATTAACTCACTTTGACACACTTTTAGGGCCAAATTTGGCACATGGGAAATCAAAATGGGCCTTTTTTAGGCTTATACTTGCATTAAATGACCTTTTAAAGGTATAAAACTTTATGACTAAGGTCAAGTCATGTACATGAATATGGTAAAAGATATTTGACTAATTTTATGACTTTTTTAACACCAATTTTATCATGTCAAGACCAAAAATCTTCTATTTTAGGTAAAAATACATAGTTTTAGACCACCTTGAACAGGCTCGACAGTACTAGGAAAAGTTTTGGATTGGATGGGTTAATATTTGGCCTTGATAGGCCAAATTACGAATGTTTTTGTAAAGTCATAGGGGTTGGCCATCCTATTGGTCAAAGGAACCTAGTAGATTTGATAAGACAATGATAATTTGAAGCATAAAAAACTTGACTTGAAGACTATGATGGACTACCAAACAAACTCTTTTGGGCTTTGATAAACCTCTTTTAATTGTAACAAAAATAATATTGAAAGGAGAAATCAACTAAAGTAGGAAGAAAGGACAACTAACCTAAGGAAATAGGAAAATAAGACAAACACAAAAAAAGGGAAGTAGACTACTGCTTGTGATAATCACTTATTGAAACAAAGGAAACCTAGAACAACTAACTTGAAGTAAAATAATTTCCTCTAAGATCAAATGGAAATCTATTTTGTCCACCATAAAACCTTGAAACATGTTTGGTATCTCTTGATATTGATCTTCTGCAGTTAATGGATTTTGCATCTTCATAATCTATTGGGGAAGTAATTGGTTCTTCTACTACCAATTTTAGGTACATGAGTTGTAGATGTGAGTCAAGATCCAGTCATACTCCTCCCAGGTTCATGTACTTTGAAATAAAAATCTATATTTTTCTTTATTCATGAGAATCTAATTTATATCAAGTTGGGTAGCTTGATGTGTTTCTTGAGTCATGTTTGCATGGCTGGCCTCTAAGAAAGATGGATCTAATTTTGTGACTTCTTGAGGCCATCTATGTTCATATTCAACTTCCAAAAGTAGACAAGCATCTGAAGATGAAGTTATAAGTTGATAATCTTGTTTAAGAGACTCAAATAAGTCATCTCTTGAGAAAACATCCTCTTGAATTTGAATGCTTGAAGAGTTGGTTGCTTCTTATTTGATGAAATCACTTCTCTCAACCTGAAATATATCAAAACAAAGTAAATAATAACCTAAAAGAATGACATAAAATGAATCTAATGATTTTTTCTCATCAAGATGAAATAAAATTGGAATTTATTCATTATGATCATCAAGTTACAAGTCATATTTTACTATTTTAGTTTGGTCCACTTGCTAATCTAGCATGATATGAAGATAGACATGGTAGACTCTTGTAAATACTCAAAAAGATGAGAAAGGTACAAAGGAGATACCATGGATGATTTATTTTGATCTTGGGTCTACTCAGCTTGGATAACTATCACCTTGTCTCTTTACTGCATATTTATTTGAATGGATTTCCATGAATAAAAAGCCTTGGGATTTTGAGGAGGAAGGAGTGGAGGCTATATGAATTCCTACTTGCTCTTGATTTCAACATCTTGATTTATGTCTAAATTCTCTTTTTGATTCTAGGTTGGAAAATTAGGTTTAGGAACCTATAGTATTGAAGGTATTGTAGTTTTAGGCATGATTAGGAAAAGTTCTTATTGATATGGAGTTGTAATCTATTGATATTGATATCGGGCAGCAAGAGGTAGTGAATTTTGAGATTGAGATAGGTTACCTAATTGTTCTTGATTTTAGGCTAATATTTATTTGATAATCATTTGGTTCACCCTCCTCATCTCCTCCATCTCAACATGAAAATTTAATGAGTTTTGGAAGGGTAGTTAATCTTGGAATGAATTTGGCTCATATTGGGGCTAAGAAGGTTCACGAGGAGTATTATAGGGTTCTTATGAGTCACCATAATGCTGATATAGATCATGATAGTATTTATATGGATCATTCTAGAAGTGTTAATAAGGAGATGAATGATATAATTCATCTCTATAGGCTGCCATAACTTAGAAAACATGTGAAAATCAATTGAATTATGAACAAAATTTATCTTTTACCTCTGAGACAAGGATCATATGAGTACTTAAAAATAATTTTGAGGATGAATATACTACAAATTTGTACTCTAATGGTTGGATCTATGTCCCACCAGGCATGCCAAAACTATTAGTAACCCAAATACGCCCTACTTGAAGGTTGATTGCTAATTTCTCAAGATCTCCTTCACACCTAGACTAACATTAGAATTATCTAAGGTGTGGGAAACCTACACTAAGACCATACCTATAGTTTTGATGAGTCTATCTCCTTTGATGTATCACCTATGATTTACTTACTAAACTATTCTACTTTTTAGGGATGAAAAGGGCTAGAAGGAAACTGAAAGGTAATCCTACTTTGCAGTTGGTGATACACCTATATTTATAGTTGAGATCCTAAAACACTGATAAGAAAAATAAATAACTAAATATAAAACTCCAAATGACTCCTATCTAATAATATTTCATATAAATGTTTTATCAAGTGATCAAATCATGATGGAAATGATGGCATACATCTAATCAAGGCACTAACTAGTCAATATAGGCATTGTTAGCTTAGTCAAATGACATCAAATACTAAACATGACCTTCATAAGATGACATACTAGTAACTAGGTGAGATTAGGACCTGCCAAGGGAGAAAGTAATACCACACATGAAAATAAAACTAATATCACACACTATACCAGAATATAGGAATCTAAAAATAGTCATTTATTCATCTCAAAAGGTTACAAAGCTCAATCTTGGCATAGTTTAATTATGCCCAAGAGAGGGATATTCAAAATTGGCTTGAAAGCCTAAATATATAAAATAAGAGAATTGAGAAATATAATATATTAGTGTGAAAGGAGAAGAGGAATTCAACTTCAATCAAATCTAGTCAAAAATCATTTTCAATTACAAATAATAGTCTTTCAAGACTTGTCTTCATGTTGAAAATCCTTGCATGATCTTATTCTTGGCATTGGAAAAGAATGGTGGGCCCATTCGAATTGTCAAACCTCATTTTGAATGAAATATATACCATATATTTATTAATTTATCCACTTTAAGTGAGTGAAATTTGAGTGAAATTCTTCTCTTGTATGAAAACCATGAAAGATGCATGATGCTAGTCAACTAGTCAATTCAAAGATGATTGGTCCTTAGGACAAGTTAACTCCACTAAGACATTATTTACATGAATTGGAATTTAAAGATTGGAACATGCAGAAATATCCAATTGAAGGGTATTTATGTAGCATGAAAAATCTAGATGAACTCCTTGATAGCCTTTCAACTCCATTTGCTCTTTGCTTGTTTGATCAAATAGGAATTCTCACCAAATAAGCTTAATATCCCAAATTTTTCACTTTATGGATCTTAAAAACATATATGAAACCATGAAAAATTGAAAACATGGTGATATTATACCTGAAATAAGCCCTCATGTCATGAAATAGCTCCTTTTGATGAAGAAAGACTTGTAACTCAGTCAAACTAGTTGACTAGGTCAAAAATGCCTCAATTTCCTATAGAGTGTCTAATTTTAATGAGATATTAAGGACACTTATATGAATATATTTGAACAAATGATGATTTTATGATGAATAATAACTCTCAAGCTTCAATCTCCATGGATTGGATTTTATGTAAACTACCTTGTACCTCATATTTGGTGTATTTTCTCTCAAAAACCTATTTTATGATAATTTATCATTATTGGCACCTTATATAAGTTTAATTTATGTTTTAAAATGTTTTAATTGATCCATGTGGTTTTTTTTTGTAATAAATGAGACTTTTCTCAAAATTGGTCATTGTGAGGGTTTGGGAGGTGAACTTTATTAATGATGGTTCATAAATTACAAACCTCAAAACCCAAATTTATTACCATGAATATAAATTATACATATCCCCTCAACTTACTTGAGAATATTGGGTTCCCATGCAAGAAGTATGAAAAGATATCCATGAAGAAATTTGCCTATAGGGTTTTCAAGCATTTTGGACATGCTTACACTCCTAGTGATTGTTCATAAAGAAAAAAGCATAAAAAAACCTAAATTATTCATGAATTATAATTTAATAAGGTCCTAAAATCATTATAATATATTTTTTCCAAACTCTTAACGTGGTGAAAGATACAAGCACTTGATTAGGTGGCTCGAATGGGTGTCTTAGCCTGCAAAAATCAAATTTCCTCTTTAGACTAAAAATAACTCCTCCATTTATTATACATAATTAAAATAATAAAAATGGGAGATATTAAATATAATTTTATCATTTTTTATTAGTGATCTTGCTTTATATGTCTAAAAATGCCTTTTGGTGATATAGGCCTTCTAGGCTTAAGACTGAGTTTTGGCCCAAAACTAAGTTTTGATGATTTAAGAATATATAGGATGATATGGAGGATAAAATAAAAAAATTTAAATTGAATTTCCATCCCTATTACCTCTTTTTTTCTTCATAATATCCATTTTGGTATTGATGCCTTTGAGGATGCATGTGGGGTTCCTTGCAAACATGGCCTGTGTAGTCCTTATAGCTAGGTTTGATGCTCTTATTTTATCATGTTAGATTATAAAAATTTTATAACCTTTAAAATTTATTATAAACACATATTAAATTTATATACATCTTTAACAATTTTTAAAACATGTAAATGTCTCCAAAGAGCCATAGGCTTGTTTGTTTGCTTTAGCCCTCAAAGGCATGAATCTCTTATATTAGGGAGTTTTATAATATATTATAATGTTTATTAAGAATTAAAAACATTATATAAATATTTAAAAACACTTTTATAAACTTATAAACCTTTTTTTCACCTTAAAACCCACAAGAACCCTCCATCTTAACTATCTTGAGACAAGTAGGGGTCTGTGTTTAAAAAGTGAGAATTTATACACTTAAAATAGATTCTTAAATGGAATTAAAAGAGTTATAAGGTCATAATTATGACTTGTACCAATTTTTAGGACTTTATTCCACCTGTAGGTGCCTAAAAGGCATAAATCTCTCAAAATTGACCTCTTATGCATTGACTGTGTATGTGATTGACTATGTCTTTCTTCTTTCCACCCTGATTTGGACTCAAACATGATATAATTGATTTATAATTCTCATTAATACCTCCATTATACTATTACTATTCTTCATTTATAAACTTTGACCTTTATGTCACCTCTTCTAGACCTTATCTTCTCAAGAAGATTGTTTGTTTGTACCAACATGACTATATACAATCAATATTATAGGTGAATTGATGAGATATAGATATGTTTAATGATTAATATATATTTTTTGGTACTTAAATATTATTCACATAATTTTAAATCCATTTCACATGATCCTTATTGATCTCAAACTCCTCAAATAATGTTCTCAAGCCTCATACACAATCATCTTCTATACAACAGGCTTATACCTTCATTTTCTTGAGTTGGAATTGTCTTAGATCTTAAGCAATGTATTTAAGGTGTTAATTCATCAATTTCACCTACTTAATATATCACCATGGGTCACTCTTTTATTTAAAGGTACCTTGTAATGTATTTACTCATATAACTGTGCTAAATAGTTTCTATGTATGATTGTAGGTGATTGCCTACAATTGACTCCAAGTGTGTCATTTAGTGTTTTGAGTCCCTATATATGATTCCTGATGTTTTAAAATCTCTTTTTATTATTTAAACATTATAATTAGTATGAAACTCATCTATATTCTATGTTCTCATTCCTCTCCATGCTTAGAAATTTGATTGTGTTCATGAGGCTGCAGGTAGACTTTTTTGGGGAGTATGACTAACTACAACACATTGCAGAGTATCTCATTTTATAATTTGATATATTCCACATAACCATGTTTCCATTAAAATTTAATACCATTAATAATTCACCAATTATAAATTTTTCCTCATCCTTCAAGAGATTGAAGGTATGATTATATATTAACACCTCTTTATATGGTTGTAGCTTGGTGTTTCAAGAGGTCTTGCTCACTATAATACATTCTTAGGGTATGGAAACCATGAATTCCACTTGATGATTATGTATCATAATGGTACTATTGTATCAAACTATTGAAATTAAACTCATCTATAGGCCACTACTTACTCTTGTATGCTAGCTTTGAAGGACCTTTAGCCTTAAGATGGTTGTAGGTTGCTATTTTGAGGTTGAAACCTTTTGGTAGCTTGATCTTGAGGATATTTTTATGATTATTGATAAGATTATAACATTATTTCTCCCTTTATATTCTACTGAACAAGAAACCTTTGTAGGATACCACTATGTCCTCATTTCTCTTTTACTTAGAAGCTATGCCTATCTTTTCTTGACTATAGGTTATGTTACTAGGTCTTGTACGGACTGAGTTCAAGATCTAAGCATTATAAATTTTGAAATAGGTATAAAGTGATGTGAGGATGCCCTTAAATTATACATTATATCTATATAGTCTATATCCTCCTCTTGAAAATTTCAAATCTTGAAAACCTACCCATATTACTATCTAGCTTGTTGACTATAGATTACTCTTGACTGTACCTATAGGTCTATATTTTTCCTTTTGACCTACTTAAAAACCTCACATGTATCCTTCCTATTTTATAAATTGAGATTATCCATCTCCATGTTTACTATGTGTTTTATTTTTTCAAGGAGGCACCAAGGACTTAGAGACCTAAAAATTACCTATGACAATGCTTATTGTAGGTGTGATTTCTCCTTGAGGCCTGTAGGTGTACATGACACTTCATCACTTATGGAAGTCTTCTTCAACTACACTTCATTTAAATAAAAAACCTTTGTCAATATTATTTTGATGATTTAACCTCAATCACCATATACTTATGTCATAATGAGTTTCACAAATATCATGCTCCTCTTCAACTACAAGATGATCGTGTTGTATGGATATGATTGAGTTTTGACCTTAGGAACGTCACTAAACATGAATACGAAATTATTCCCTATTCCTAAGACTTGAGATAAAAGTCCAATATCCTTCATATGATATCCATGTATTTATTACCCTTATTCGAACATTTTCATGAAATATATGTTGATTATAGGTGCTTCTCTATAGGTCATCATTTCCTTGGCTGAGTTTTGATGCTTTGTAGGTCTGTATACCTCCTTTGAGTAATCATAACCATGATGGACTTTTATATGTTTTAAATTCTCATTTTTATGGATTCATGGTGTGGACATGAATGGAGGATAATGACACTTGAATGAAGGTGGAAACCATAGGGTAAAGGTAGTGTACGACATTGAGGATGAATGTGAGTGAAAAAGGGTGACATGCCGACCATAGAAGTATACCAAGACCAAGTTTAAGATACATAATAAATAATGATCATATAATTTACCTGATGTATCAGTTTGGAGGACATTAGAGGAGGGTAATAGGCTGAAATTGAAACACATGATTCTACTAAAACCTTAAAATATGCTAGAAAACCTTAAAGTTTGCTAAACTAGTATTTTGAGGACTCTTGGAAGGACATGATGAACTTATTGGAAATGAAATAATAATGAAACCTTAAGAATAAAAATGAAATCACATGATAACATGATGGAGGCCTTCTCAAATAATAAACCAAGAAAACTTGAAATTCCTTCTCTCCCTTGAACCATACAAACTCCTTTAGTAGCATCTAGATTGTAGATTTGCATTGTAGACTTGTTATTGAGATTCATGTGGTCCTCTTAAGTTTAAAATGACCTAAATAATGAAATTTAATGATGAATAATGTTCCAAATATGGTCTTAAAACTATAACATTCTTTAAATGATGCCCTAATGAGGAGAATTTGTAGAAAACTGGTTACTTTCATGGATGAAAGAATGCATAATTATAACCTAGCTTCAAATGGATGGTTCATGAGGTAAAAATGACCTATTTGAGAAAAAACATTATCCATTAGGAATATATCTAATTATATTTTCTTAAGAATTGTTTTATACCTATACCTTCTCTCTCCTAACTATATCAACTACAAACTCGAAGGCCCATCTCTATGTGCAAAGAAACAAAGTGACTATAGGAGACTAGTTTTGAGACTGTATTGCATCCAATTACCATGAATTTTTTTTGGAACCTATTTCATTCCATTCTTCCCCTATTAGTGATCTTATCTTTAAGAATTAGGTACAATTATGTACTTCTTTAAAAAATGCATGAAATAAGACCCTTCTTTACTTTTTATTGATAACTAAAGCTTCCAAAACCAAAAATAGAATATTATAGAAGATAAAAAAAAGTATTTTTAATGATTTAAAAATAATTAATTCCATTTAACATGATTTTAGGGCCAATTTTGGCATGTGAAAACTCAAAATGAGCCTTTTTTGGGCTTATACTTGCATTAAATGACCTTTTAAAGGTATGAAACTTTATGACTAAGGTTAAGTCATGTATATGAATATGGTAAAATGTATTTGAAAAGTTTTATTACCTTTTTAATAATAATTTTATCATTTAAAAACAAAAAATCTTCCATTTTGGCAAAAATACATAGTTTTAGACCACCTTGAAGGGGCTCTAAAGTACCAAGAAAAGTTTCAAATTATATGGGTTAGTATTTGGCCTTGATAGGACAAATTACCTATAGTAACAAAATTATATTTTATGATTTTGGGTTATTAATATTTTTTTATATGTAAAATAGTGAATTATATAACTAACTCACATATTTAGGTATGGAAAGAATATTGTGGGATTGGTAGTTGGAGCAACCTCCTATTTTATTGGAAAAAGTACCATTATATGTATGCTTCTAATTTATGAAATAAAGTAGTGGAGTTGATTGAAAATTTGTGATCCACATTATTTGTTATTAAATTAGGTTCCTATAACTCTCTGTATTTTGGATCTTGGTCATCATATGGTTTTGGAGTGTAGACGACATCCAATTCTCTTTTCTTTTAATAGATCCTTTTTATTTATTTGTCAATAAATTTATAGTGTAGAACACTGTATATTCTAATCATATAATTATATATTAAAAAAGTAAAAAATATATAATATTACAGTGAGGATTAGGTGGTATGATTTCAATTTATCTTATTCTTCATCGAGATTATCAAAATATTTGGGGTTTTTTATTTAGATCATATATTCTACACTACCAATCACTTAACACCTTCATCATCCAACCTGCTCACCCCAACCACCATCCAAATACCTCTCACTAGGATCTTCTCTTGGTCATGACCCTATTTATCTTTGTCATCCTCCATTATGTACCTATAAATTCATCATTCACTTAATAAAATGAACTCAACCATTAGATATTGAATTTGATCTACAAAGATTTTGGATTTGTTTTGTAAATTTTATATCTAGTATTTTGACACAGTCATCAATTTTCATATATCTGAATATATTGGACCATATTTTTTGTTGATCAAACACCCATAGTGAAATCTTAACATTACAACATTGAATAATTTATAGCCTTTACATATCCCAATCCTTGTATTGAGAAAATCTATGAGTAAATTCATGTAAATATTTTGTTAACACTCAATCAAATATTTTGGAGAGATTTATCTTAGAATTGAAGCTCATTACCTTTGAACGGGTTCCACAAGTTTGGTAGGGGAATTTTTAGTCAACTAGCACAGAACTTAGGTAGGATTTATAAATAGGCGGCATATGTTTTTTGATGATAATAAGTTACAGGATCTTTATAACCTTGTATATGCACAAGATTCCCTATAAGTATAACATAGTCCTCTCCTCTCCTCCTCTGGAATTAGTGAGGCAAATCCACATGCAATTTCCCCTGGGATCATATACCAATATCCAGATTGCCTTCCAAATTTAGAGTAAGCTCCTCCAAATTTATGGCTCAAAAAACTCAAAGGTCTTTTTTTAGGTATCCCATTTATGTTTTTAATTTTTAATTAATGTTGTTATTTTTGTAAGAGTCAATATAGGTTTAGTTATGTTTATAGATTATAATTTATAAAGTATTTTGTTTATTCTATAACCATGTGTTTATGCCAATTAGTGATTTTAGTTTAGGGAGATTTTTTTTTTTTTTTTTAATAAATTATTATTATTATTATTATTATTATTATTATTATTATTATTATTATTATTATTATTATTATTATTATTATTATTATTATTATTATTATTATTATTATTATTATTATTATTATTATTAGTGGTATATAAAATTTTGTGTTTTAAGTTTTTAATCTATAGTTTTATTATTTGTTATGTATATTCAGTTAATAGTATATAGTATTGGTTAGATATTTATAATTTTATGTACATGGTTTAGTGTGTTATAGAGGTGTGTTTTTTTCTATGGTCTTAAGTGTCAGTTTATAAATAAACTAAATTTAAAACTTGATGAGTAAATTCGTGTAAATATTCTATTAATACTCAATCATAATTTTTGGAGAGATTCATCTCAACATCGAATAATGTTACTTGGAATAGGTTTCAAAAGTTTGATATGAGAATTTTTAGTCAACTAGCACAAAACTTGGGAAAAATTTATAACTATGTGGAATATGTTCTTTGATGATAACAAGTTTCAGGATACATGTAACCTTATACGTGCATAAGCTCCCATATAAGAATAACACAATCCTCTCTCTTCTCCTCATCTAGAATTAGTGAGGCAAATCCACAAACAATTTACCCTAA
Source organism: Torreya grandis (assembly GCA_037957365.1). Classification (NCBI taxonomy): domain Eukaryota; kingdom Viridiplantae; phylum Streptophyta; class Pinopsida; order Cupressales; family Taxaceae; genus Torreya; species Torreya grandis. The sequence goes on along the minus strand of JARHVA010000504.1, from coordinate 241,480 downwards.
GATCATATACCAATCTCTAGATCACCTTCAAAAATTGTAGTAAACTCTTCCAAATCTATGGCTCAAAAAACTCAAAGGTCTTCTTTTAGGTTTTTTGTTTATGTTTGTAGTTTTTAATTAATGTTGTAATTTTTTTAAGAGTCAATATAGGTTTAGTTCTATTTATAGATTATAATTTATAAAGTATTTTCTGTATTCTATAACCATGGTTTTATACCAATTAGTGGTTTTACTTTAGGAAGATTCATTTATTATTAATATTGTTTGTGGTATATAAAGTTTTGTGTTTTAAGTCTTTAGTCTATATTTTTATTATTTGTTATGTATATTCAATTAATAGTATATAGTATTGGTTAGATATTTATAATTTTACGTACATGGTTTAGTGTGTTATAGAGGTGGTTTTTTTAATGGTCTTAAGTGTCAGTTCATAAATAAATTAAATTATATAATAGGAGTGTGGTAAATAATGCTATGTAATAAAATTATATTTTAGGAGTTTGGGATATTAATATTGGTTTATATGTAAAATAGTGAGTTATATAATTAACTCACATATTTAGGTGTGGAGAGAATATTATGGGATTGGTAGTTGGAGAAACTTCCTATTTTATAGGAGAAAGTATCACCATATGTATGCTTCCAATTTATGAAATAAAGTAATGAAGTTGATTGATAATTTGTGCTTCACATTATCTATATAGTTCATTTAAGATAATACCTTTACAAGTGACCCAAGACACAATGAACAAATATTCATAAGAGATTCACCAAAATTACATCAATACGTTTATATATATAAAGGCCATTAACTTGGATAAACTAAATTATAAATATACAAGCATCCACAAGGATTCCAATTTCAATAAGGATCCCTCTCAATGAGGACTATTAATCTAATATAACAAGCATATTTATAGTAGTTATATGAAGTAATAACTAGAACATTAAAATAGTGAAATACATAAGAAAGTGGCTCACACACAACCCATAATTGATCATTAAAACATAAATACAAAAGGTTTAGCTGATAACAATCAATCCTTGTCTTCTATCTAGTTGTAGAAGATAAAAAAACATGAGTGGACTACAACTGAAGATGAGCTCCTCTTCACTCCAAGTGAAAATTTGTCCAACTAAAGGTGGGCTCACCTCCCAACCTTTTTCCATCATCAAGAAACTACTCTAGGCACCCTTGAGTAGGATTCTCAGATCCAGGCATGTTCACATCATGGTGCAAGTAATTAAAGGTAAATAATAGTCAAGATGTCTTGGGAACAAGGAGATAATTACTCACAAAGTGACAATCCAAGTATCTTCTAGTAAAGAGGTTACCAAACTCAACTCTTATTTAATCAAGTAAAATACAAAAAATAGAAAACACAAGGATCACAAGGATAGGACCCATTATTCATACAACTACTAAGATATTTTATAAAAGAAATCATGTGAGGGCTTAGGCAATCTACCATCATGTCCTTTATGAGAGATCTAACCCTTCTTCCATCATGAATAATGTTACCTTTCAAAACATCATAAGTCTTCCATGGTAATACCTTACTAAAAAATTAAGTAGAAGTCCTAATAGCTAAAACTATCATGGAAGGATACCTCAACTCCAAACACTCACCTAGGTGTGAGAAAGACTACAGGGTGACCCAAGCATAACCATAGGAAAATAAATAAAGAGAAGAAGTTATCTAAGCACACTTACTACTCTTGAACATAGTAAGTTAATCAAGAATCACAAAAAATTAATTTAGACATATAACATGATATTATAATCAATAAGATACCTACTAAATGATTCAAGACCTTACATGGATCTTTTCTCTAGGTCACTACTAGCTTAGTCTCTCCTTTTGTAGGCTCTCTTGTTGGTTCTCTTTTTTATTTTTTATTCCCAAGGTGGCCAAAAATTCCAAATCTTTTAAACCAAAAACCTCAACAACCTTTTCTTAGAGATATACCTTCCTCAAATACTCATTCTCTCCTCCTGACAACCCAATCAGAATATGACATTTGTCTATTCTTTCCTTAGATTGACTAACCACTCTTCTAGCCAGCCCATGTATTTCATAATGTGCATTTTTTTGTCAACCCATAAAGGAACATGATGGATCTTATAGATATCTACAATTAATTCGATTATAAATCTATCTTTTCTCATTAATTCAAGGTAGCAACCAATAAATAGATATGCCTACAAGTGACCACTAGACAAAGTAGACATTGGTCTACTTGTTATGATGCATTAAAGTTCAAAATCTCAAAGGTGGTTTGACAAACCTAACAAAGATAAAAATTAAATATTATAGAGAGGCAAAAAGTAGATAAGGCATTTAAATTGAATAAGGAAAGGTTTAAGACAAGTCAAAGGTAGGATCACACATAATGCAACAATGTCTAGTGTAGTCCTTTTCCTTCATTGGCAAATGACCTATTACTACACACTTATTGCACCCATGAAATCCATTATCCCAATAACTGAATATTTTAACATAAACATTCTAGATCATTTGATTTAAACCAATGTAGTTAGCTTCTTAATTAATACATAATGTTAAGAAGTGATATTATTTTATCATGTAATGCACATGTAAATTCAATTGCTACATAAGGCAATAATTAAAGTATTTATAAACCAACATTTAACATTTACATAATTCTCTTACCTTCATAGTCAACACCACTAAGGGAGTATAACCATTGGTTTTAGCATAGTCACATTATTTTCTCATGAGGAGCCTTACACTTATTCACCTTACCTTATAGACTCCTCTTTGGATTATTATTTGATTACACATATCGATACCTCATTGGATTCTCTCATAGAGCCCTATTTGGTTAAATATTTTTAATATTCCTTGAGCACACTCATAGTTTTCTTTATAGCTTCTACTTCACTATCCAATATGGATATGATTTTTAATCCTCCTCATACCTCCTCATCATATCATTTTATAGAAACCATTATAGATCATAAGGAATGTCCAAGCCCTAATTATCTATTATCTCTTAAGTTTCTTCCTACTCTAAAAAAAAATAGATTTATCATTGGACACCTAACTTATCCCTTACATTTGTAAATACCATTCATTGTAAGCATTTGTACAAAACCACTTACCATCACCTATATTTGTGAAAGGATGATGTTCACCATGAAAAAGGTCCTCTACCTTATTATCATTATGATAAATATAATCCTATTTGTGATGAGACCATATCTTATTTATATACCATAGCTACTATCCCTACATGTCCTAACTCTCCCATTGTAATCTTTCAAGCTATATCATAAACCAAGAGCATTTCTCCTCCCTTTTAAATCCATGAGGATGAACCTTATTCTTATTCCTTTATCACATTATAAGTTACAATTAAAATCAATCTAACTTCTTCTACCACATATTGTGATGTTGTTCCTACTCCATCCTCATACTTGTATTTGTGTGAGGTTACTCTTGCATCACATTATTATAATATTAACATAGAATAACCACATGGTGATAACACATATCTTATTAGTTATAATTATTTCAATGTTATTAATAAAAAAGAAGTAAATAACTCATTTATAATCAATGAATATCTTTACATAAAGGAAGAGCATATCCTTCTTCATCTTAATGGTGTTTCTATTCAACCAAATATACCTAGGGATTGTGCTTGTGAATCCATTCAAGATAAATTCACCACTGTGAAAAATTTAATTGAATATTTTCAAAATCAAAATAAATACTTAAGTTCAAAGATCACATATCTTGAAAATAATAAAATTTTTACTAATAATCTAGATTCTTCTAGTGTTAGTCATATATCTACATCTTCATTTAGCTATCATATGTCTCATAAACAACATAAATATATATTTAGTGTTTCAAAATATATACAAAAGGATAATAAAAATCCAATTAAGATTCTAATATAAATGATTATAAATAATTTAATTACATTACTGATGAGGGTTGTTATGTCATCTTCATTTAATCAATTAAGTTCAGTCAATGCCATATCAAACCAGGGCCTATGTATAATGGTAGTCAATAATAAGGTATGAAAAATGTTGACTAACAATTATCTATTTATGGGGAGTTGTGGATAATTTAATCTTAAGGTTCTAATCTACTATATTTAATTGAAATTTAATATATTACTTGTGAAAACAAACTTTCTTGCTAAATAAAAAATATTTTAAAAGGAAACACACTTGCTAGAATTGAAATTGCTTATAAAAATACACACTTCTACTTTATTTGAATAAATGTAAATTGCATGAAAAAACACATAATTAATATATCTTCTTTGCAATGCAAATTATTTGGAAATTAAATGCTTTGAAATTAGATTTTATTAGAACACACATATTAACACATAATCTTGCAAGTGAGACACATAACATAACACTTTGCATTAAATAATGAATGAAAATATTTAAAACACACAATAATAAAAAATAAACATATATCTTGATTATTTAGTTGAGTGGGCCCTTTCTCTCCCTTAGAATAGAATTGAAACACAACTAGATTTGTAAGAACTTCATAAAATAAATTTCTCATTACTTCAGGAAATGTTTACAATGATAAAAATGAAAAGTCACACTTGATCCCACTATTCTTATGTTCGTATCTATTCTCTATATTTTATAAATATAAAGTTTTTTATATATCAAAATGTTTTACAAAAACTAATAAAAATAGACAATAATCTAACAATATCAAAACAAACTAGGACCTTATTTATTAAAAAATAAAAACATAAGAACTTTCTTTCCACTTTCCAAGGAAACAAGTGAAAAAACATTGGATTTTTTTCATACATGATTCCAAGTATGTTTTCAATTGAAAATTATTTTTTAGTTTATATCAATTTGATCTTAATTTTATAGCATATCAAAACATAGTGCTTATAGTCAATCATGAGAAAACTTCTATAAATATAATGACTAAAAATAGAAATACATTTTTGGAAAGTCAATCTATAGATTTTACAATTGTTACCAAAAATATATTATACTATTTATTAAGCATGTGTGTCATTTTACATCTCCAGGTGTCCTTTTCCAAGATTATATAAGTCTTCAAAATGAATTGTAAGCATCTCTAGAGCTAGACTAGTGAACTCTGAAGCTAGTTTGGGGATCTATGGAACCAGTCTAGGCTTGTTCTTAAGAGTCTTATTCTAATAAAAACATATTCTTAAACTATAACACATTCATATGACCTATACATAAAAATGGGTGGTTTTACCATGTAAATGTTAGAACACAGTGGTGTAAATAGGTAACAATAACTTACATAGAATAACTAAGGTAAAATACTCATTTATTTTTCATTGGATTAGTAATGAGTTCTATTATGTACATCTAAATACAATTAGAAGGAATAATTTTATAGGAATAACGAGGTAATTAATTTTATATAATGAAATATTTTATGGGATCATCATTTTCACCACACTTAATATCTCTACAAGTCCTGTTGTAAGTTAAGGTCTTTTATGTTCCTTGCTAGACATAATATTTCCTAGTTTCTTGTTGAGGCCATAAGTGTCATAATATGTATCCCAATGTAGTTTTGATGTGATAATGTGAACTTTATATTCTCTAATATGGGTATTTAAACTTTTAAAATTTTCTTTCACCTAAGTTGTTGTATTTTACCATGAGGGCATATGGCTAAGAATCAATGGTGGCCTATACCACATGCCAATCCATTCTTGCCCATATGTTTGCCTAGATTGTTTTATTAGTTTTATGATAGCCTTGAATATATTGAAAAAACATTTGATGTTGTTGGGAGAAATCTCTTCCCTTATCTTCAAATGATTACTCAATGTATCCCACCTCTGATCATAAGTAACAAGGGTAGTACTAAAATGATTTTGAACATACTCAAAATTAGAGATGCATTTCATCAAGATAATTGGATGCCAAAACCTAATCATGGGATTATATAGAATATTTTTAAAATATTTGATTAGCTTATCCAAATCAAGGAATTCAAGCCTTATGTCGAGTCCAATAATTTTTACATGCATAAAATATTCCTCCATCACATCCCTACATGAAATCTTATTTTTAATTATATAAGTAAAAGATCTAAGCTAAGATTTAACCATACATAAATTAATAAAAAAAAGGAAATGTGTCCTAAGATAAAGTTACATAAATAGAATTCACATAAAAGGTTATGTTGATTAGGTATACTAGTTTGATAAACATCCATTAATTCTTTGTCATTTTGTAAGTAATGTGGAAACCCACATGAAATCCTAAACAAATTCCACCTATAGAATTATTCTTGTAAAAAGAGGCCATACTTAGAGGCAAGTCTTCTACAAGAAAGAAGTTTTTCCCTTAGTTCACAAGTTATTTTTAGTATGGATTTTACTTTTCTTTTTATTTCCTCTCTTCCTCAAAATCACTTGTTAATTTTTTATTTTCTACTCTCACCTCCATTAGGGCTATACATGTTTTTTCCAAAGTAGCCATGAGGTCATCATAATAAATTTGGGTCTGACACCATGTTATACTCAATCTATAGGCACTACTACTTTTTATTTTAACAAAGTTGTTATGCTATCTTTATTAAGGTTATAAGTTTTAGTTTCTTATAAATCCTTTTTGTAAAGATAAAATAGATTATTATTTTCCTTTAAATTTTCATTTTAGGAATGATATTTCCTCCACCTGTTGTCTCATAGTTTTTTTGGCTCTTGATAGTTTCATGGCTTGTTGAATATTCTCTTCCTCATCATGGTTGGAATGTTATTCCTATTATTCCACAATTTTATCTTTTAATTTGTCTACTAATGTATTTTATGAATAAAGTTGATGGATATCTTATATTGCTTCCCCAAATATAAATTCTTCTATTATGGTTGTAAGTTCTCCTATTCCTATGGATGGATCTTCCATAGCCTCTTATTCTTAATAATTCTCCTCAAAATAATAAGTAGATTCAATAGGTTACTTTTGGATAATATTTTTTTAAGTATCATATTATCTTCTATCAATATCATCTTCCTTATCAAGGATGAGTCTCCTTAGTCTCTATGGCTGAGTTTGTGGTGGTGTCTCCCAAATTGGAGTCTTTTTCCCCTTTGAACTAATTCTTAAGATCTTAGGATGAGAGATATCTATATTTTCCTATTAATCATAAAATATCTCCATAATATGTATGTATATATCATCAAGATTTGAAGTTTCTTCAAAGGTAACTTTTGAGGTTTTTGTTTTTTTCCTTCTCCTCTTCTTTGGTTATTCTAGAGATGGATCCTCACTTATAGTTATTCATTTAGTCTATATTTGGGTGTAAGGGATGTATATAGTAGTATTATATTACCTTGGTATTATTATTTTTTTAAACTTGAAATAATGCCTCCAATTTGGCTTGCCCATCTACCTTCTTCAAGAAATGGTACTGGTATATCAGTTGTATCAACCCATGATGTCTAATAAGTGCCACACCTTGAACATTATTTTTACATAAAATAAATGGTACCATAAATAAAATATGAAATGTTTTTCCTCTATACAGTTTTATATTTTTAATGCCTGAGATGTTTCAAAATTTTCATTACATCTTCTTCTAGTGAGCCATGTTGCCCATCACATGTGAATAACTTGATGACCTAGTAGGCTATGGTATATCAAGGTTAAGGAAGAATTTCTATATTAATCCCCTTGTTAACCCCTTTTATAATAATTATTATTTATATAATGGCCCCACCTCTTCATTAAAAAAATTAATCAAGTTTTTGAATGAGGATTTATTTTCTATTTGCATTCATATCTTAGGAATCCCATATAGTTGGCTAATGACAAAGATACTAACTAGAATTTTGATCCCACTCACCGTGTTATGATTTTATTCAATATTTATAATAAAATATTTCACTGAACTATCATCATAACCATGGAATTTATTGAGGAAATCTATCCATCTTATGTCTTCAAACACCTTAGCTACAACGTCATCTTGTAGTAGGAGTTCTACTGATTCATAAGGGATTTTTACTTCTTCCCCATTTGAAATGTCCATGAAATATTATTAAGGTTGTGGAGAGATCTTGGAAAGAAATTGAGAGTGATATTAATAAGGTTTTAACAATAAGTGAAAATAAAAATTTTAATTAAAAAAAGTAAAGTGTAAAGAGGAATAAACTGCAATTAACTTCTTGGCTCTCAAAATATCTTGAAGATAAGTTGGTTATGAGATTGGACATGTTTTTGAAAGGATAAAAATGATTTCACCATGTGGAGAGACTTGATATGAATTAAATCCATCTTATCTCTCCTTCCTTGTGCCAATTCTATCATCATTTATTACTCTATCTTCCATGTTGTCTTTTTCTTCATGCCATAAAGAGTCATTGTCAGTATGATCTTTTGTAACTACCTTTTTCTCATGAATGTTTTTGAATGTGTCATAAAAATGATGTCATGTACTTTTAATTATGTAATGGATTTTTGTAAATATTTCTTAGTGGTATATCACTTCACTGTCTTTTTGGAAAGAAGCTTTATAAATACCTTTTTTCTAGGAGACTCCCTTTTTGACATATCCTCATTTGGAAGAACCCTTTTTGAAAATTGGATATTAAATGACATTTAAAACTAAAAATTAATTATATTCATCTAATAAATGAAATATAAATACCTTAAATTACCTATGGTTTTTCTTGTTCATGGTTTTTCCACATTTTTTGGGATGAGAATCACACAAGTTAGTTCAAAGTACTATACAAGACAATTAAGAGTTCTATTTTTATTACTTGGTTTCTTTAAAAAAGTTACCATTTTTTAGTTTTCAACTATTTCACCCTTTTTTTAATTTTACACACACACACACACACACACACACACACACACATGTATGTGCATATATACATACATATATATGTGTGTGTGTGTGTGTGTGTGTGTGTGTGTGTGTGTGTGTGTGTGTGTGTGTGTGTGTGTGTGTGTGTGTGTGTGTGTGTGTGTGTATGTATGTATGTATGTATGCATATATATATATGTATATATATATATATATATATATATATATATATATATATACATAAACATACATACATATATACATACTTACATATATACATACATATATATATGTATATATGTATATATATATATATGTATATATGTGTGTGTGTGTGTATACACACACATATACATATATATACATATATACATATATACATATATACATATACATATATACACACACACACACACACACACACACATATATACACACACACACACACACATATACATATACATACATACATACATACATATATATATATATATATATATATATATATATATATATATATATATATATGTATGTACCCACATTTTTGGAAGAGGACCGACATTTACTGGTTTTCAATCCTCTTCCTTTATTAAACTTAAAAGCTCATCTTTTGGTTATGATGGAAGAACAAGGTTATTATTTTTAATCAAATTCATCTTGATATTTAATATGTTTCTATAATTCCTCCTTGATAGGAGGTTGATTGTATAGCCTCAATATATGTCCATTTTTAAGAGTGTCATCATGTCACCATCAATTGGGTGCAATTGGATAGATCTATTGTTAAAAATATTTTTAAATTAGTAATACCTAACCACATAGTATGGAGTTTACATTTAAAATTCTAGTATTTTTAATCAAACAATAAGGCCTAATATATTTTTTAAAATTCCTTTATTTGATGTGATGATCATTCCATGCCTTCCTATAATTTTAAATAAGCTCTATCTATTGCAATGCCTCAAATCTCATCTAATCTAACTCAATTAATTAAATAATTATGTATTTTTTTATTCTATTAAGTTCATGCCTACCTCTATTATCATTATTAATGTTTACAAATTAAATTCAATTGGAAGTAAATCCTTCTTCCCATATACAAGTTCATATAGATAAATTCTTGTGATGGAATTCCATGTTGTTTTGTAGGCCCAAACTTCTTTAGGTAGATTACTTACCCAATATCTTCTACTAATGTTTACTATCTTGGACAAGATGTTTTATAATTCTCTATTGGATTCTTTAACTTATCTATTGGCTTGAGGATGGTAAGGTGATTACTTCTTGTGGGTGATCTAGTAGTGTTATGTGAAGGCTTGATCATGTTAGATGTAAATCAAGGAACTCATTTTTAAAATATACTCTTCATGCCCCAAAATGTTACATGATCTTGTATTACAAGAAATCAACTTTTTATTCATGACAAAATGATGAGACTTCAACTTCTACCCATTTAGTAACATAATAAGTACATACTAGGATTTAATCCTTTATTTGATATGGTAGATGAATGGGACCAATGAAATATAACCCCCATTTATCAAAGGGCTCTAAAACCACTTGAGTTGGAGGGGCATTTCATTAGATAGTGTAGGTTTCCCGATCCTTTGGCAATGATCACATTACCAAACATAATTTTTCACATTCTTTTGAAATGAAGGCTAGTAGTATCTAGCTATAAGGATATTATAAATAATCCTCTTAACTGAATAATGACCTCCTCTTATCTCATCATGGTAATCTCTCAAGATGTCATATATCTCATCTCCTCTTACACACCTATGAATTACCAAATTAGGTCCACATTTGAATAACACACCACTTAACCATTTATAGTTAAAACTAATTTTGATCAAATGTTTTATTTATTTATGAAGGAAATCATAATAAAAATCCATTTGTAATATCAACAAACCATGGTGAGTGAGCTAAAAAAGTGAATAACTTTCATCTAGAAAATTATCCTCCAATGGCCCATCTTCTTTTACAATATTCAATCTTGACAATATGTCAACAACTACATTAAATTTTCCTAACCTATCAATAATTTTTATATCAAATTCATATAATAGTATCAATTATCAAATGATCCTACCTCTTACCACTAGTTTATTTATTACATATCTTATGGCTGAATGATCTTTATAAACAAATATTTTGTATCCAGTGATGTAGTGACATAATATGTTCATAGCATAAATGACATAAAGGAACTAATTTTCAATATTTGTATAGATTTTTTAGGAGGAGTCAAGTTCATGCTAATGTAATATATAGCATACATATTACCATCTTCATCTTTATACCCAAGAGCTACCCACAGTAACATTGTTAGAGGCATCTATGTGTATCTGAAAGTGTTGCTCCTTATTGGGACCTTCAAAAACTAGAGTAGAATTCAACTTTTATTTTGTTATATCAAAATCTTGTTGACATTTTTTAGTCTGTATGAATTCACTATCCTTGATGAGCAAGGAAAACATAAGTGAAATAATCTTACTAAAATCCTCAATAAAGAACTTATAGTATCTTGCATGACCTAGAAATCTTTTGATATTACTTGCATTTTTAGGTGCAAGCAATTATGAAATGACTTAAATATTATTAAGATCAATTTATATTCCTTGATATAAAATATTATTACCTAAGACAATTCCTTTATCAAACATCAATTTTTTTCATTAATTAAGGATGCCTGATGTTATTCACACATGGTTAATAATTTATCTAGATTATTTAAAGCTTCATCAAAAAATTCCCTATGCATTATGAAATAATCCATGTATAATTCAATACATTCATTAGTGGGATCAAAAAATATATCAAGGAATGCTCTTGGAAAGGTGTCTAGTAAATTGTATAAGCAAAAATTTAAAACTAGATATGAAAATGTCCCCAAATAACATGTGAAAGTAGTTTTACCCTGGTCTCTAGGAACTAGTCTTATTTTATTACACCTATTTATAATCTTATTTTATTATACCCATTGAAGCCATCTAATAAGGATAAATTCTTCTTTGTAACTATATTTTTTAAGACTTGGTCTATGAAGGCCCAAGGTAAATAATCTTTCATAGTTACTTTATTGAGTTCCCTGTAAACTATACACATTCTCTGTTTGCCATTTTTTGGGTATTATTACTAGTTATGAGACCCATTAACTATCTGATATTGTATATATGAATCTTACCTACAATAGTTTTTTATTTTAGTTTTGACCATGTCTTTTAATGTTGGATTTATCCTTCTTTGAGGTTATCTAATTGGTTTGACATTTTTAGTGTAGATGTGATGGGTTATTAGGTTAATTTAATGTCTAGATCCTTTCTTGAATTGCACATTAAAGTGAATAGTGATTAACAAGCTAGCATGATGGCATTTCACACAAGACTTAGAGTCTTTCACACTCACCTAAAGCACACAACAAGAAATAGGTTCCCATGGGTTTTGTTGCATGTAGGTGTACTTATCATATACCTTATTCAATAACTAAATATAAAAATAAATACACAAATGTGGACCTTGGTTTAGTTAAGTGAATAAACACAATTAAGATAACCATTGGCATGATATTCACACTCCATATTTTTCATGTTCAGATAACATAGATTATATTCATTATATCCATATTAGATCCATAAGTTACATAACAAATGTTTAGGCAACTCAATGATACAAATTATTTATAAACTAAAGTGCAATATCATAATTATAATAATTTATATGATTACACTATTCACCATCAATTAATCATTATAAAACTATGATCAGTCTCCTTATAAAGCTTTACATAGGTATTTATATTTTGTTATCCTAGACCAAGCTGTTATAATAGTTATAATACTTCTAGTGACTATCCAACAATCTCTAGTGGATTGATAGTCATGGAAACCATCTACATTATTTTCCTAAGGACATGAGCCTTTTCACACCTATATTACCATTTGTTTTTGGATCCTTGTAGGTAAGTGTCTATAGTAATATGGGTTGGTGCTTAACTAATGTGTTCTTGAAGTCTATTTTGTCCTTGAGAATCATTAACAATAGAATCATTACATTCATTATCCATAAAATATTTAGGAAAGGTACATATGTAGGTAGAATATAGACATGTCTACACATCCTCTTAAATGTGGGATATCTTCTCCAATGACCTAAATTAACACTTAAGCAAGTTAAATAACATGTGTAGGGAAAAACCATTAAATGTAATAAAAACCTACACTAACTCATATAAATATGTTTTGATAAAATATATGTTTAGCTATGATATGCAGTAAGAGGTTTTAAATCAACCTAGAGACATGGATGATTATGAACTATAGGTCTTGAAGTTTCAACTATGGGAATTGAAGCTCTAGGAACTTTTACAATAGATGACGGTGTCATAAAAAAAATTTAGTAGGGGCTATAAATGATGGTCGTGAGATAGTATAAGGTATCACACAAGGTTAAATAATTCCCTCTTTATGAATCACATTAGACGATCTCACATGTGATATTTGAGATTAGATAGGTAGATCACAATCTATGCCCAAACAACATGTACTTTTTCTATTATGCATAAACTTAATATAATGGTGTAGTGTAGAAGGTATCACTTTCATCTAATTAATCCATGGGTGACCAAGTAATGTATTATATGATCTATTATCTAATACTAACCAAAGCCAAAATAGAAGTGTCTTAAGATTGAATGTAACTGGTAGTGTAATACCACCAAGAGTTATTCATGAAATGCCATCGTAATTGCAAAGTGTCACAGTCATACTAATTAAATATCACATAGTGTATCCTTAAATAGATAAAGGTTGAAAGGATAAATCTGAGTTTAGACACATGATTTGGGATTATGGGTCAACTCAACCCTTAATAAGGTTAAATAAACTCATTGAGAGTTAACATAGTTTTAGGGTGATTAAAATTATAATGTGGGTTTAGGTCATAACACCTAAATTTTAAAATAATAAAGAGAAGAATTTAAAAGACACAAAATAATAAAATTAACAATTTGAAAAGAATGAAGGGTATAAGATTAAAGGTTTAGTGTGATTTTAGATGTGCAAATGATTCCTCAAGGCATGCCTAAGTCTATCATAATCATGTCTTTGGCCCTCTATAACCTGAAAACTCAATGCAAACATAAAATACATCAATGGAAAAATAATTTATATCTAGAATAATATGAACTAGTATAATTGTCACTATAAAAACTTTATAAGACAATCATATATCCTGGATAGTTAAATATAATCAACTGTAAACTCACAAAATATAACATCATGATATTTAATATCAATATATTGATAACAAAGTTAATCTACACATAAATAACCATGCATACAAATAAAATATACCAAACTAGTAATTAAAGTTCATAAAGTAAGAAAAAATATAAAAAGTGTGCATCTTTTGCCTCCAAATAGTCTAACACATATCTATTGAGTTGACAAAATATGTAACAAAATATATAATAAGGAGTGATGTCAAAATAGGGTTTGACAATTTCTTGATAACATATGTTGTGGTTTAAAAAATAACACCTCTAGCCTTGACACTCAAGGAGATATAGAACTACATAAATAACTAACAAGTTAAAATGAAAAGAAGATATTTTACCTTGCATGAGAGCAAGTGTTGTGAGTTGGTAATGGAATTATGTGCTTGGATATGTGCTCAAGAAATGTTTGTCACCATGGCCCTTGAATTTTAAAAACTGTGCATGAAAAAGTATTATTCCTTTTGAACTTTAATAATGTGCATGATCAAGTATCATGTCCCCTAAATCTGTGCCAAGTGATATATTAATCCCTACATCTATATGCTTAATTATGACTATATTGTGAAACTTATATATTTTTTTTGTGATTTTTTTCGCATATAAACATACATATACATTCAATTGTTTATGAATTTAGACTTAAATTTTTTATAAAATGAGTGCATATGCATTTCATATGCCTCTATAATATGTATCATTGTTCCAATATCTATCATTTATTTGATTTTAAATTAATTTAAATCTTTGAAACCTATAATTTGTCATAGAATATGATATTTGAATTACTTTGAAACATTGAAACCTATATTTTGACATTTTAAAAATTTAATTTTTTATTTTTGAAACATGTACTCTATCCCATAATTTTTTTTTTTATATTTATTGTGTTTTAGATCTGTAACACAATCCCACTATGATGCCCACATTTTGAGATTAGGAATTTATCCTACAAGTCACTTAGGTCAAAAGAAGAGTTAACTATATAATTGATAAATATATAAGCATGTAGCATTACATCTTCATGTGAAAATTATGTCATCATAGTAATATAGTTATCATTGGATAATGTATGTAATGTGAGGCATACAAGTTTAAATATATATAAATAAAGCATTGAGGCATGAAATAAAATAACCATTTATAAATTTTAGAATGTGAAATAAACTTTCATTATATAGATGATGGAATCACTAATTAAGTTCAACAAGCACACAAATTTCAACACGTAATGTCATACAATAAGTCCAAGGGACACACAAAATGTACATGAATATGTTGTAAACAACAAGGATAAGGGTTGTACACAAAGTACATTAAGAATTTTGAATACAAATCACATGTGCAAATGTTGAAATAAACATTAGTGTCAAGGTACTAAATAGATGGAAATACTAAAATGTTACACATATCGAAAACAAAGTCATGGATATGTTAAAATAATTCTTTGCACATAAGGGTTAAGGGACACACATAATAAGAAAGCAATGCTTATCCTATCATGTAAGAAAGTAACAACATCACAAGAGTATATAAAACATGAAAAATATTATTCCATTCATATGTATCAAAGTCACATCATATAAAATTAAAATATTAATGTAGAACAATGTAAGATGTGAGTAATTATCAAGACAATTACAATATACGTAGTTTGACATGGGATTTTGGGTCATATATAGATACAACTTGTTATAATGTATCATGTATAAAAATATGACCTTAGAATAGGCTTGGTCACTAGGTAGAAGGGAATCTAGAATCTAAGAATCCATGTAGATATGCATGTCTTGCATCACACTCATCTACCTTTTGAAATGCATGTGTGTTTATAAAAACAATATTCTATCTACCAAATATGTGATAAATACATATATAAATAAGTAAAATTAGAAATTTTATGCCATGCTCAAGTCTTGATTTTTTATTTTTGAATATATTTTGAATGTTTTATATTTTTTTGAACTTTTTTCAAAATTTCAAAATATTTGAATTTTATTTTTATTTTTACATAGTTGATTTTAAGTTTTTTCTGACATATTTGATTTTTTTTTGAATTTTTAACATATATATAAGTTCAATTAGTAAGGATTAAAAAATAAAGGAATGGGAGAGATCCATAAAATACACGTGTCAAGGCATACTGTACACTAGATGTGATAGCATGGAAAAATACATTCTAGGAGATCGATGCTACAAATAGAAAAATGTGATGAAAGTGAGAGAAAGAAATATGCACCCACTATATACTTATATAAAAATGATTGTATCTAAATATTTTATGTGGAGATAAGAATTTGTATGCCCATAGTGTGGAAAAATTAGTCTGTGCTCATCTAGTATGTATATTCAATAGTATGAAATCATGTAAGCCCAAATGGAAGCCAAAATATTTGTCCATAGTCAATATGATAGAATGATTAAGTATCATGCCCTAAAATGTGTACTATATTCATTGTAGGATGAGTGTCATGGATATCAGGATTGAGATAGATAATCAAAAGGATATGGGCCAAATAAAACAAAACAAAGGGCTATATGTAAGTGCATATGTACACATTTATGAAAAATATAATAATATAATGGATAAGAAATCAAGAAAACATTAAGAAGATATGTATTATGAAATAATTTCATACCAATCAAACAACTCATCAATTTTATGCCTAGATTTAGGTCCTATATCGAATAATGAAACTACCACTTGTCATAATAAAATAGAGATATACTACCACTCATATCAATCATATATTGAATCCTTCACTATATCATTATTTTTGTCATCATTGTAAGAATATTCATGATTATCATAATCATAATCATCCTCTTGATATTGATATTCTAATATTCCACTCTTATTATCTTTTCAATTATTATATGTTAAACCAAATACACCATATATTGGAATTATATTATTAGATTTCTATTTATCTTGAGTATGTTCATCGTTATAAAGATATTTCATATCATTTGATATTAAAGAAGAATCATGTATCATTTATTGAATACTAGGAATAGAAATGGTTTGTCCTTTAAATTATTGACTTGGAGATATAATCATAGTTTTTTCATTATTGGCATTATCTTTATTCTCTATTAATGAAGTAGATACAATGTTTTAAAAACCACATTTTTACCATTAGTATTTTTAGGAACATATTACTTTTGAAAGTCCTTTATTAGGAACTATTTCATAAAGATGTTTATTTACTTATTTTCAATTTGTCTGGGCAATGTATCTTTTGGTAATTAATCTTTCAGTAACTTCTCTTGGTGTAATTTTTTCAAGCTTTCTTTTTATAATGTTTTCTTTCTCTAATTTTTCCTTTTCTAAACATCTTTAATCTAAAATTTCCTTTTTGTAACCTTTCTTATTTTTAATTTGATTTTTTTAAAAAATTTATTTCTCTAAATTTACCTTTTGTAGCTTTTATTATTTTGAATTTGCCTTTTATTTGTCTTTGCACTTGTTCCTTAGGAGATCCAATCATAGTGTGATTATATGTTTGATTGATTTATCTAGTATAAAATCTCCATTATCAATGATACTTTGTATTTTATTATTCAAAGACCAATGATTGTTTTTATGATGTCCATACATTATATGATATATAAAATAGCATTTTTATCTACTTACATGATATGTAAGAGGTAAAATAGTAAACTTGATTCAAATCATATCTATTACAATTTCACTTGGTCACTTATGCAAACTCCTTGAGACATTAGTTGTATATGTACGAAGATTTTAAATGCATACATGAGATTATATATTTTTAGGCACAAGATATAACACTTTAATGCTATGGATTATTTGCATATGACATCCTATTTTCAAGTGATGTGATCCTTAAATTACATATTAATTTTACATTTCAAAATCTTATATGGATGATCTCATATTGAATATTTGATCTTGAATGGTTTCACAAGCATAAGCCTTAGGTTATTATCATTTAATTTGAATAAAAAAAATATCAAGAGGATGTGTTGGAGGTGATGGGGCTTAAGGAAGGATATGTTGGTTGCTTTAATTTTTCACTATTAGTCACTTGGGATTTCATAGATATAAAAGATGTATTATGATTTATTTCACCCTTATTTTTATTAGATATTAGTTTTCCCTATTTTATTACATGGTTATGTAAGATGTTAAATATTTATATCTCACATAATACAAGTATAAAAATCATTACTTGAATTAAAAATTATACACCATGAATATACAATATAGTCATTAAATAATTAAACATATAATGAAACCCTTTTGGCCTTTTTGGATTTTTCTTTTGGTGAAAACAAGTAATTAAATGAGATTCTTAAATTTATTTTAAAATAGGTTCTTTATTCATCCTCTAGGCCAAATTTACTTCAAATAGTATATTTTAAATTATAGAAAAATATATATTTTATCTTGACAAAAAAATAATTTTTTGATTCTATCAATACAAGTATAAAAAACCTCTGATAATTTTTTAAAAAAGAGTTATTTTATTTTATAAATCAGATCATGAAAATAGCTAAAACAAAAGAGAGAATGTATGTAATCTAGGCAACCTATGGTTACTCTATAGGTTCTCAAACATATATATCCCAGTCATAAATAATGAACATGGCACAAATGAAAATGACTATGGATGATTCCACGATCCCATAGCTACATTGTCCCATCTCTAGGGTACATTGAGATTAACTTCTCAGGGTTAACTACTTACTAGTACACTACAAGAACAAGTAGTTGAGGGTTTTCTATGACTAAAAATAGAGCACAGTGGTTTTTGATATACTGTGAGGTATGTGGAAACTAAAGTATATGTATAGTGTTATCTAATAGATTGGGTATTGGATTAAAACCCCTCACACCACATCAGTTAAAACTAAATAACACTTTCATATAATGATAACTCCTATGAGTTTTAAAACTACCAAAACATAGTTTCTTAAAAAAAAGGAATTAAATTGAAAACCAAATTAGAATAAATTTTTATGTGTATAGAAATTAAAAATTAATCTAAAAGCATAGGATAAAAAGTAATAAAAGAAAATTCTCAAAAATGTATGGGTTCATCAATATTTTTTACCATATTTTTGATAAAATGATAAATATGTGTGCCTAATAGGTGTAAAAATTGAGAGCTATCATAATGCTAAAGATATATAAAATCTTAAGAAGTTTGAAAAAGACTAAGAAGAATGAACATATATTAAATCTAAATTTATCTACTATTTATAATATCTAACAATGTGAACCCAAAAAAATTAGGACTATGGAAGTGTGTGATCAGTTAGATATTTTTAAATTATTTTTAGACAAGATCACACTCTCATGATAGTAACACAAGCTAGTCATGTATGTTGAATATGGACATCTCCTAGTTGAATTTAAATTATATCTAACTATATACATCTAAATTAAATCACTCCCTTGTCACTGTTAATTTAGTCTATTAATCAAGTCTTAATTCATAATTCATATTAATCCTATATTACTAACCCCTTCTAATCATTAGTCTAACATGTTATAGATTCTTCATATGACCTATTAACCTTACATCTCATTCCACATAAACTAATAAATTATTATTATCACTCATCACCTTCTTATCACTTTATTTAATCAATAATCACTTCCTCTGATATTTATAGATTTTAAATTCATCCTCTCGACTACCCTCAACTACCCCCACTAAGATTTCCTACAAATCACTCATTTAATTTCCCACTAAATATTATCACTTGGATTTACAGCCCTTGAGGAGATTCATATCTCTCTTCATCTAAGTATCCCAATGGAAACATCTCTCTTGCTATGGATAAAAAATTATTGAGATGAATCTCTAGAAGGGCTAGTTCCCTTGATGCACTCTTTGAACACTCTATTACCTATCAAATTTAAAATAAAAAGGGTTAAGAAGACAAAATAATAAAACTAAATTTGATTCAAAAATATTTAATTTCCTCCTATTGACTAAAATTATACTACTTAGAGCTAAACAAATATTCTTTCACACAAAACTCACAACCCAAGATGGATTGTCACATCAATGTTTCATATACTAGGTTCAAGAGGTATTTTTATGATTAGGAGGGTAATGGATGATTAATTTATATAATATAGTAATTAAACACTTATAAAAAATAAATAAACTTAAAAGACAACATTAAAAAAGACCTATAACAATTACTCTTCTGCACATTTAGTCAACAATTAAGGATAACACGCTAGAAAAGATTATCTTCTACTCGACAAGACCAACTAGATTGTAATAAAAATTAAATTTTATAGAATGTAAGTAGGAAAATTAACTTGTTTTATTGATATAAGAGACATTAAAGTAAAAAATTGGATAGGGTTTCACCATCAACAAATGGAGGCTGCTAAAAAGAACCAAAAGACTCAATGTTTATAGCCTTTGAGAGAATAACAAGACAAGGGAAGTCAAAAAGTCACTTGGGCACTTGTAAATATAATAAAAGAGGTTAAAATTTCATGATAAAGAGTTATGTAATGATACATGCAATTTTAGGATGCCTAAGTGTCAATACAAGTCATGAAATCTATGAAAAGTGTCATAAAACTCCTTATCTTGGCTTAGAAAATTACCTTCATAATTTAAACCTATTTAAACATCCCAAAACTAAATAGGGATAGGTATAATTATTAGAATCAGAGGGAAATAATTAAATCATGCCTCTCCATGAATTTTATACATTCCTACACATTTGGAAACTCTTGGAAGTAAGCCATCACTGCCTATAGTCTAAAAAACTCCTTTTTTAGTCACCCCTCATACTTGTGTCCACTATACTAGTTTTGGATAGCTAAGATGAGAGATCTAGTTTTAAAACTTAGGAGTTATTTTATTAGAAATAAATGAATATATGGAGTTATTACAAGTCCTAATGTTTCCCTCCAAATTTGATTTCATCTTCAGACTCCTCTTATAGCCTACAAAACATAGAAAATGGTTTAAAATACCTTATTTTTCACCCTATCCATATAATTAAATATATATAAAAGGTATGGGAGGAATAATAATTTATTCCTATACAATTTACAACATATTTTATGGTCAAAATATACCATCTAGATAACTCTCAAAGCTTGTTTTTTCCATCAGGTCCTAACTAAGGGTTCAATAGGGTTTTAGGTAGTTTTTGGTCTCAAGTTTTGACACTGAAACTAAAAATAAATGACAAAAAATTTATGTTAAGGTAACCTTATAACCCATAAAAATTCCTTTGGTTCCCATGCAATTCCTTAGAGGAGATATGAGTACTTGAAAACACCCCATCGAGCTTGTTTATGTCTTTCTTGCATGTTTAGACTCTTTTTGAGATAGAAGTAGCTTTCCTATAGGTTTATATGAATATTAAAATTTAAAAAATGTCTAATTACATATATTAATCATGTAATAATCATATTTATATCTCATCAATGCTAGAAATGAAGGTAGACCCCCACTTAGCTCTAGGTCCCTTGAAGGCTTAATATGACTAGCATGCACCCAACTAGCTTTGGCTACTTGGAATGATTTTAAATGATTGGGTTGGTGTATTATTTATGTTAAAAATTAATTAAATATTATAATATCACCAAATAACTTCTCAATAACATTCTTCCACTTTTTCTCTCATTCACCAATTAGGCCTAGTGACAACTTGCCTAATTGGACTGTGTGTAGGGGTGTTTTAGTCATCTTAGGAGGTATGATCATAAATTAGTGATTATATATAATATATTTTACTTCCATAAAAATTATCATATGTTTATTTATGTTAAAAAATCCTCATATCAATTCCTTTTCCCATTTTATACTCACTAGCTTGCTTTACTAAATCCTGATTTTCTTAGACTGGTTGATCTCTAAGACAAAAAAGTGAGATATAACCATCATCCCAAATGTATAAAGAGTATTTATATATTTTTTCAAAGATTTTATGATTATTTTTAACAAAGGGTTTATTTTAATTCCTTGATTTAAATGCCTAACCATCTCAAAATGCCCAAAAAAGGCCTCTAAAAAGCCTATTTTCTTGCTTTTTCTTAAAATCCTCCTAAGAGTGACATCTAAAAGATAAAAAAATGATTATAAGTTATTTAAATTTTTTAATAATCCTTTATTCATTCTCATGAAACTTTTAATTCATCCAAAAACACTTCTTTTCCTTATATTCCTCATACTTGACTATTGAGCAAAGAGGTTTCCTAGCCTACAATACAGACTGTTGTCCTTTGGCCAAGTAAGGAAGGTATATGATCACCTTGGAAAATTATTGGGATTTAAAAAAAAACTTTTTTCCTATCATGAATCACTTTTCATTTCTTGTGACCTTCTTCTCTTTCATAGATAATTTTATCCCTTACCCTACCTCCAAGACTATACCCTATTGTAGGTCTATACAGGGCTATAATGGACATGTGTAGGATTATTTTGATACTAATTATATATTATTAAATTAAAAAAATATTAATTTATGTGGTCACACACTGATTCATCAGTTATAAATTCCTATTTGGCCTTACGTACACTTTTGGCTACACTAGTCTGAGTTTTCCCAAGATGACTGAGAAACCCTGAGTTTGACTGCTATAGGTGTGTGTGAACTCTTTAGAATTGTGTTATAAAGTTAAAATGAATAATTTAACCCACCATTATGTCACACAACATGTGTTTGAACTATTTCTTTGGAAGCTTTCAAACACCACTTTAGCATCAATTTCTAGGTCACTGGCTAGACTAAGATGCTCTACCTCTAAACCTTGTCTATAGGTTTCATTTACTTCAACTGAGGTTGATCAAGATGTTTGTGTACTTACCTTAGAGCATGAGAAACCAATTATAACCTATCACATATTAAATTTACTTGAATATTCCTATGATTCACAAACTATGTTTCCTTGCTTAGACTGAGACACCCTTACCCTTAAGACCTTACTATAGGTGTGATTCTACTTATAAAGACTTAGTCATGATGATTATAGACCTATTTTAGAGCCATAATAACAATTTTATAGCTTATTATACTTTGTCTCACTATATATGTGCTTTGGAATCCTTAATTGAGTTCTTTTTTCCATGACTAAGAAACTTTGCTTTTGGCTATTGTAGGTGTTTATTTCCTATTCGAAAGACACATGTAGGTGACGATAGAGGTTGCATGGGAGTGTTTCAATATTTTATTGCTAATATTTAAGCCATTAGTGTAACATTCCATTATTTGAAACCTACTAGTCATGAGGGTTTGTCCAATTTTTCTCCTTAGGGTGTCAAAATTCATTTGTAACCTCAGACCTATAGACACTAATGAAGTATCTTAGTGTTTTTAAGGTCATGTTTGAGGTCCTTCATTTACATCTTCTCATCATATTTTGATCCTCATACTTGGCATATAACCTCTACCTACTAAGGACTATAAGATTTACCTAGATAGATGCTTTGAGACCCTTTACCTCCATGTTTTAGGGTAATCACAAAAAACTCTTTGACCTCTATTTTGAAATTTTAGGGAAAACTTCCCTAAACTCAATCTCTTATCTTCTCAACATGGTTTTAAACCTATTGTTACCCTTTTGACACCTTAAATGAGTTTGTCATGGATTAATTATCATAACAAGAATTCAAGGAGGTGTTAAGCTCTTTCAATCTCTCCATACAAACATTTTGGTCCCCTACTCAACCACCTATAGGTGAATATTTGGTGCACAAACAGTGAGTTGAATATGATAAATATGAAAACCTTCCATGAATATGAACTTTGTATTCTCCCATCAAACTTTCCAATACACCTATATCCATAATAATAGGTTAGAACATACATCAACCTTCTCCTACCTTAGTGTGATGTCAACAAAGGCCATATAGGTGTGCATTGGGTATGTTATATAAGTAGGGAATGGAATTGGATTAAAAACATGTTTATGAATAGCTTTAAAACAACTCAAATTCATTGCCAATCCTCAAGTACATGATCTCCATCAAGAAAACCTTGAAACCATCTCTAACATATATTCTCCAACATTTAAATCACTTGCATATACATGGGATAGAGTAATCAGGAGCATCAAAGGACTATTTTAGCATGGTGAATGAACTTGTGATCATGCTTACACCTTTTCTAAACATATAAATGGACTCTTTCAAACTCTTGATGGCTTGAACAATGAGTAGACCCTAATTATCATCCCATGAACAAGTTGAACAAGATTTAAACCTATGACTACAAGTGAATTTGGTCAAAGAGTGGGCAATGGAAAAATACAAGACTACAAGTTACCTAAAATATGACATGGTGAAACCAAAACATGAAAAGAGGTAGTTGTTGAATGTGGAAAATGTTTCAACATGCCTAAGGTAAAAATAAAATTAGTGGGGCAATTTTAACATGTAATTTTTACTTTCACAAATGGTGGGAAGTATTTTTGAGTATGCTAAACACTTCCCACATTTGTGGCACATTTTATGGATAAGTGGGTGTGATTTAAGATGTTGAGAGAATCAAGGGATTATGTTTATCTTGGGTGGTTGTAACCTCCCTTATTTGGTGGTGATATGGTTATCTACATGGTATGGAACATTTTTTCAAGGAATTTTGGAAAGTATAAATAGGGGTGAGGGGAAACACATTAAGCATTACATTTTACATCTCATTTTAAACTTTGTATTCTCTCTTTGGTCAGTGTGATCAGGTTTGAGGTGTAGCTTAGCATCTCAAGAATTTTGGTGTGATTTTAGGTTGGAGAAATTTATCTCTATGAGAGGTTTCTTGTTGAGAGTTATCTTTTACTCTTGTTTATAATATTATAGAGATTTTCTTGGTGGATGTAGCCCACATTGGGTGAACCATGTTATATTGGTGTTATGTGTGTATTTGCTTAGATCTGAATTTTATTTCATATGTATTTGTTACTATGATTCTTAGAAATGAATTCCATGTTGCATGTTATTTCATAATTAATCACTTATTCCTAATAATTGGTATTAGAGCTAAATTTCGTAGTTTTGCTAAATTGGTGAATCATAGGTAAATATATTAGCTTGAGTGGGAGCTATGGCAAATAATGGTAGATATAGAGTTAAAAATTCAATGGGTAGAATTTTAGATTATGGAAGATGCAGATGGAGGATTACTTATTTTGGAAGGATCTTCATCACCCTTTGATGGGGAAAGTAGGCAAGCCTTCAGGTATGGATCAGGTAGATTGGAATTTGCTTGATAGGAAAGCATTGGGAGCCATATAGTTATTCTTGCATCTTTAGTTGCCTTCAATATTTTAGAGGAGATGACCACATTTGGTCTGATGAATAAATTAGGGGAATTATATGAAAAACCCTCTACCTCTAATATAATATTATTGATGAAAAGGTTATTTAATATGAAAATATCTAAAAATGGTTCTGTAGCAAATAATTTGAATGATTTTAATATAGTTGTGAGTACGATAAATTCTATTGGTATTAAATTTGAAGATGAAGTCAAGGCTTTATTGATTTTGTGCTCCTTACCTAATAGTTTAGATAACCTAGTTATGGATATGAGTAATGTCATTCTTGCTAAGGGAAATTTAAAGTTTGAGGATGTTATAGGTGTGATTCTTAATGAGGAAATGTGAAGGAAGAGCACAGGGGAATCATATTTAGGGAATACTTTAATGGTGAAGAATAGAGGGAGACAAAAAGATAGAAGCAGAATAAACCATTGAAAGTCAAAGGGTCAGGGAAGATCTAAATCTAGAGCCAAGATGGAGTGTTGGCACTATGGGAAAAGTGGACACACAAAGAAGGAATGTTGGGAACTTCAGGACAAGAAGACCAAACATGAGGAGATCAAGGAGGTAAATATGACAATAGGTATTGTTAGTCAGGATGATTTAATTCTTTTCTTGGATAATGTTTCTAAATCTTGGGTACTATATTCAAGGGCTTGTTTTCATGCCACCCCACATATGCATCATTTTGTTGATTATGTTTAAGGAGATTTTGGACATATTTATCTTGGTGATGATAAATCATGTAGTATAGTAGGGAAAGATTATGTTTAGGTGAATTTATAGAATGGGAACACATGGATACTAAAGGATGTTAGACATGTGCCATAATTGAGGTAAAATTTAATATCAATGGGGTAGTTATATAGTGAGGGCTATTCAGTGATGTTTACAATAGACTCTTGGATAGTTACCAAGGGTGCTCTTGTAGTTGTGAGAGGTAAGAAAATCATAACTTTGTATTTGATGAGTAGTTTTTATCACTATAATTTAGTTTTTGTAGATGGAGATGCAACTTTGTGGTACTACATGTGCTATCATATGAGCCAGAAGGGCATGGAGATCTTGAAAGACAAGTTACCCAAATTGAAAATGGTTGATTTAAATTTTTATGATGATTTTGTGTATAGGAAACAAAAGAGAGTTAAGTTCTTGAGGGTTGGACCTATGAAGAAGGAGAATAAGTTGGAGTTGGTTCACTTGGATGTATGGGGGCCAACTCAGGTATCTTCTATTGGTGGTTCAAATTATTATGTTAAATTTATTGATGATGCAACTAGGAAAGTTTGGGTTTATTTCATTAAGAATAAATATTATGTATTTGAAACATTCAAGAGATGGAAATATTTAGTTGAGAATGAAACAGGTCTCAAGTTGAAATATCTTAGGTTAGATAATGGAGGTGAGTATTGTAGCAAAGCATTTGATGATTATTATTCACATAATGGAATTCATAGGCAAAGGATGGTTCTAGGGATGCCATAGGAGAATGGAGTGTTAGAGAGGATGAACATGAAAATCATAGAGCATTATAGGAGCATGAGGTTGCATGTAGGGATGCCCCTAATGTTTTGGGTGGAAATAGTTAGCACAATAGTATATCTGATTAACAAAGGACCTTCAATACCTTTAGATGGAGGCATATCTGAGGAATCTTGGTCTGGTAAGAAAGTTAATTATTATTTTCATAGGGTCTTTGGATGTGATGTATTTATTTATGTTGTCAAGAAATATAGGAAAAAGTTAGAGGATAAGTTTGAGAGATACACCTTTATTGGTTATGGTGAGGATGACTTTGGTTTCCTGGTTTGGATTCTTAAATACAAGAAAATGTTTTGGTCTAGGGATGTTATCTTTAAACAAAACATCATGTATAAGGATCACTTTCAGGAATAGGAAAAAAAAGAGTACACAGTGTTGGATGATATTATGAATGGTAAGGTATCAAAAGAGATAGTTTAGGAACATCCTACATAGGAACCCCTAAATCATGTAGTAAGAAGGTCTTCTAGGGTAAGAAAAGCTCCTAATTTTTTTTCCATATTTGATTTATTTTTTACTTACTGATAGTGGAGAACCAAAATGTTTTGAGGAAGTAATGTAGGTGAAAGCTAGGAAGAAATGGGAACAAACCATGGAAGAGGAACATAGTTCTCTCATGGATAATTAGACATGAGATTTGGTGAAGCTACCCAAGGGAAAGAGGACATTGTAAAACAAGTGGGTATATAAAATCAAAGAAGAGGATAGAGGAAGGAAAAGGTATAAGGCCTAGTTGGTGGTCAGGGGGTTTGCATAGAAAAAAGGTAATGATTTTGATGAGATTTTTTCTCTTGTTGTTAAGATGACTTCTATTAGAACTATGCTTGGTATAGTTGCATTAGAGAATTTGCACTTAGAATAATTAGATGTGAAGAATGCATTCCTTCATGGTGATTTAGAGGAGGAATTATATATGGAGTAGACATAAGGTTATGAGGTTGAAGGAAAGGAGAAATTGGTGTACAAACTAGAGAAGATCTTGTATGGACTAAAACAAGCTCCATGACAATGGTCTAAGAAGTTTGATAGTTTTATGTTAGAATAGTTTTAATCTAGGTGTCATTCTAACCATTGCATGTATGTCAAGATATTTGAGGATGGTAATTATAATATCCTATGATTTTATGTAGATGACATGTTGGTTGTAGGAAAGAACATGTAATAGATTCAAGTACTCAATAAGTAGCTTGGTGATTCCTTTTCTATGAGGGATTTGGGTGCAATGAAACAAATCCTTGGTATGAGGATAACTCAAGATAGGAAGGAGAGGAATATGATCTTATCCCAAGAAGAGTATGTGAATAAATTTTTGGAGAGGTTTAGTATGTAGGATACTAAGCCAGTTGGGACTCCTTTGATAGGACATTTTAGATTATCAAAGGAGCAGTGTCCCAAAATAGAAGAAGAAAATCTAAATATGTCCAAAGTACCTTACTCATCGATGGTTGGTATCCTGATGTATGTTATGGTTTGAACTAAGCTAAATATTGCCCATGTAGTGGGAGTAAAAGAGTATGTGAATAAATTTTTGGAGGGGTTTAATATGTAGGATGCTAAGCTAGTTGGGACTCCTTTGATAGGCCATTTCAAATTATCAAATGAGTAGTGACCCAAGATAGAAGAAGAAAATCTCAAGATATCCAAGGTACCTTATTCATCATTGGTTGGTAGATTGATGTATTTTATGGTTTGTACTAGGCCATATATATCCCATGTAGTGGGAGTAGTAAGTAGGTACATGAGTAATCTAGGTTTGAGCATTGGTAACTAGTGAAGTGGATTCTTTAATATTTGAGAGGAACTATGGGTACAACATTGTGTTTTGGTGGATCAGATACCACTTTGGATGGTTATGTAGACTCGAATATGACTAGGGATGTTGATATTAGGAGTGTGATAGGATATGTACTCACTATTGAGGATACAATAGTTAGTTGGATTTATTGGATATAAAAGGTTGTGGCTTTATCAACCATAGAGGTTGAGTATGTTGCTACTATAGATGATAGCAAGGAGATGATTTGGTTACAATAGTTACTTAATGAGTTGGAACTTAAGAAGTAATTTTAGGGATTACATAGTGATATTCAAAGTGTTATACAGTTATCCAAAGACTCCAATTTCCACTAGAGGATGAAGCACACATAGTTGTGATATCATTTCATTGGGATAGCTTTAGAGGAAAACATGGTGAAGTTAGAAAAGAAATATATGATCCAACATCCTACAGATATGATGACCAAGGTAGTCAAACTGGAGAAGTTGAGGTTATGTTTAGCTTTGGTTGGTCTTTGTGAAGATCATCAAGGAGTGTTAAATTTTGTTCAAGGAGAAACAAACTCCAAGTGGGAGATTATTGAATGTAGATCCTGTTTCAAAATGCCTAAGGTAAAACTAAAATTACTGGGGCAATTTTAACATGCAATTTTTACTTTCACAAATGGTGGGGCATATTTTTTAGTATTCTACCCACTTACCACATTTTTGGCACATTTTATGGATAAGTGGGTTTGATTTAAGGTGTTGTGAGAATTGAGGGATTATGTTTATCCTAGGTAGTTATAACCTCTCATATTTGGTGGGGATATGGTTATCTCCATGGTATGGTGTATTTTTCAAGGGATTTTGGAAATTATAAATAGGGGTGAGGGGAAATACATTAATCATATAATTTTTCATCTCATTTTGAGCTTTGTATTCTCTTTTCAGTCGGTGTGATCAGGTTTGAGGTGCAACTTATCATCTCAGGAATTTTGGTGTAAATTTAGGTTGGATAAAGTTATCTCCATGAGAGGTTTCTTATTGAGATTTGTCTTTTACTCTTGTTTATAATATTATATAGATATTATTGGTATATGTATCCCACATTGGGTAAACCATGGTATATCGGTGTTATGTGTGTATTTACTTAGATCTAAATTTTCTTTGATATGCCTTTGTTGTTGTGGATGAATGAATTCCATGTTGCATGTTATTTCATAATTAGTCACTTATTCCTAATATTATTCATATGGCCTTAATACTTGTGTGACACCATATTCAACTAACATGAAACCTCTGAAGAAGACCACATTTTGAAATAAATTAGAATTGACTAAAACCTCATAGTAGTGACACCTTCTTGTAGCATAGACTAACTTGCTCATCCATACATTATGAAACATGAAACTAAGAATGGAGACCATATGAAGAGGTATCCAACATCATCTAGAGTCAACATCACCAACTATTTCATATGTATTTCACCATAATTGATTAAAACCTATAAGGTGCATGAAATAATTAGCAAAAAAGTAAAGTCAACTTCATGAGGATGGTTCATGAAGTACAAACTCCCATTATTCAAAAAAATTATATGAAAATGAATTTATCTAAGTGTAATAAAACCTTCCAAAATAATATATCTTGAATCCTCTTCAGCTATTCTTATTGAGCAAAAACTTGAAGGTCACTTCTGCTATGTTTAGAAAACCAAAAAGGGAGTGAAATGGTTTTGGCTTTAAAATGACACTTCTAGAGCAAACCAAATGTATAAATGAGTTTTATGAAGGTTAATAGGCATTACATGATCATTTTCCATGTGGCACACTTCCCTATGGGTTGTATAAGTGCCATTGGCTCTCCTTTTCACTTGTTTCTTAAATTTTAATTAGAAAACCTATAATATTCTAATGTAACCGACATCCTTGATAGTTAAATTAACCTCTTTTATGTTTTCAAGGAAAATAACACACATTTACACCTTGGGAACCATGTCACTTGCATTTATGACTCTTAAAAGCACATTAAATGGCCCAAAATAACAAAAGCTAATGAAATTATGACCAAGTCTATAAATATATTATATAACATCAATTGAACCATAATATAGTCTATGAAAAAGATTTATACCCCTAAAACATCTTTAAAATAAAAATTTTTATCTATAAGGGTCCAAATTTGACCTAATAGTCAAATTTGGTCAACAAATTAGTGACTCATAGGGGTAGTATAATTGATATATTAAGGACCATTAGCCTTATCCTATCATGGGTCAAGGGAGTCAATGAGTTATTCAAGACAACTATCAAGGAATTGCCTAAAACACACACAAACAACTGTAACACACCAAGCAAACATAACATAAAGTAAGACACAAACAAGACTCAGACATGTACATAAGCACTTAAGAAAAATAAGGAGAACAACAAACTATGTACAAAGAGAGAGGAGAACTTTAGTAGAAATGTTTTACATATATCCCATTGACTAGGATATGAAGATCCTCTCCATCCAAATTTTAGAGCTAGAAAGTATTGTGTTGCCTGCATTAGGTGATAACATAAGGGCCACTCCATAAAACATCAAACTTTGTGTGTTTCCTAGGTTTAGCCATATCTTCATCCCACTTTACAGTAATGTCTCCCTCTTGGAATCTTTTGGCATGGCTTTCTTGTCAAAGCATCTCTTTTTTTATCTTGGTGAGGTATCGTAGTTTACATAGCTTAATCTCTTATCTCTTTAAGCTCCATCAACTCACATAACTTGACTTCCATGATTTCATTCTTTATTAAATTTAGTTGATAAGTGAGATCCAAGGTTGGTAGCTCAAGTGAAATAAGTAGTCTAGATTCTCTCATATAAACAAGTGTATATGGTGAGTTTCCAATTGCTCTCTTAGGGGTAATCTTATCAGCACAACGATTTGTCTTCAAATTGAAATGCTAAGTCCTTTGGTTTTCCTCCATTATCCTTTCTATGATCTTGGTTAGATTATTATTGGTGGACTTAGCTAGTCCATTACCTTGTGGATAATAGTTTGAGTAAGTACTAAGATAGATTCCATGTTTTAAATCCCACTCACTTGTCCTCATTTTAAGGAAAGCCAATGCATTGTCTAAAATTATTATTGAAGAAGCCCTAAACCTTATCATTATGACTTCATAGAATTCTAGAACTGAACTTTCATTTTCTTCCTTGAAAGCTATATCCTCCACCCATATTGTAAATTAATTTGTAGCAGTCAACACCCACTTGTGACCAACACTAGAAGGTGGGTTGATTAGGCCTATGAAATCTAGACCCCATTGCATAAAAGGTTAATCTATTTGTATTGGATGAAGAGACAATGATAAAACATTTTATTTAACATAAAAAAT
This sequence comes from Torreya grandis, assembly GCA_037957365.1. NCBI lineage: Eukaryota > Viridiplantae > Streptophyta > Pinopsida > Cupressales > Taxaceae > Torreya > Torreya grandis. The sequence goes on along the minus strand of JARHVA010000504.1, from coordinate 209,425 downwards.
ATCACATTTTACACACTTCTTTACCAAATCATGGGTGTATTTGAATAACTAGGATAAAAATATCTATCTATAATTATCTTAGAAGTTGTAGTTCTTGGAACAAAGTGACCACCAGTTGGTCCATCATGAAACTCAAGCAATATTTTCTTAACTTGATCTGATTCAACACATCTCAATAGCACACTTGAGAAGTCCTTACTAAAAAACACTCCATCAATAAGTGTGAACTAGGAATTTGACTCAAGAGAGGATGGCTATTATCGTGTTATTTTCAAAATGAAAACAAAATGAAAGAAACACACTAACTAGCATAACATCTCTAGGCCTAGATACTAAGGAGAGCTTATTTAACAAATATTAATAAAATAAATAATTAAAATACAAAATAAACCTTCTTTTACCTTTCTTTGATGCTCCAAAATACTTGTTGTAGTGGCTTGTTTGGCTTGTGCTCATGAAGTCTTCATCAAAGGAGGCTTGGCTATCTTCTCTTCTCTTTGGCACCTTGTGTCTTTGGATTGGCTTAGATTGGAATAAATTTGGGTAAGGTAACACTAATTGTAATATATTTTGTAATAATTTGTGCATTATAACTTTGCATTATGAAGACTTAGAAATGATTTTCATGGCCTCTCTATTTATATATTTTGGAAAATGGCTAGAATCAACCTAAACCATCCATCTAAAGATTGAGATGTGTGGGTAAGGATTAATCCAAATATTTAATTAAAATTTATAAATAAGATCATCAATATTTGGGATAGAGGAGAAATTGAGAGGCATAGATGACATTTATGAGACATGGGAGGCATGAATCTTGATATTTATGGCATTTATGGCTTACGGATTTCTTCCCAAGAAATGAGGTCACCTGATGATGCATATATTCAATATTCATTTCTAAAAATAATTATTCAACAAGTTTACTTGAAATTATTAATTGTCCTCTAATTTTTTTAAATTATCTCTTAAGCATGATTAATAACTTTGTGCACAAATTACTCAAATTGATCAAAATACCTTGTTATTTGTCCAAAATTTGATTAGATTAGAATTAGAAATTACTATCAGATGCATTAGATCCATTATCCCATTTAGGATGTTGCCAACACAAAATAATAATGACACACATCTTGTAATATAAATTTGATATAAAATATCAATCTAGAGCACCTAGGTGAAAAATTGTCATTTTGACTCGAAATGATTTGATCAAAATTAGATGGCCCATTAATTGCATTGCCCCATTTAATGATACTCTATCTAAAATCAGCACTTGAATATATCAAGTTCAAAGCTTTTAATTTGATGTAGTGTTTTAGGCCAAATTATGTACTTTACGTGTAAATTGGTCAAAATCTTGGTTGGAGGTCATTGGTGGCTAGATTTAGGTGTCTATAGTTTGCCCCTATTTGAGAAGATGTTACAAACCATAGGCAAAGCAATGTCTTCTCAAAAAATTAGAAATGGCCTATATGCTAAAAATAAGATGATGATTGAAAAATAAAGCTCCAAATGGTTTTAGGAAGCCTATGATGATGCCCCCTCAAGGGAGTGGTCATCACATTTATTGATGGGTGGTCCCTTGAAAAGAAACAAGAAGAAAGGTGAAATTAACCCATGGTTGAGATTAATCCAAACAAGAAAATGATTACATGCATTGATTTAAAAATGATACTAATTTTCCTAAAGGTGGTTATAATTAGGTTTAAAATTCAAAATAATGAGTTTCCCATAGGTAGTTATAATCATTAAGAGGACCTGGATTGGCTAAAGATGATTATGCCCCAGTCACATATGATTAACAAGCACAACTCAAGGATATAACCTAGAATATAGATTAAAGATGAGTGGGCACAAAGTAATGAAAGATATGGATACATGAATGCTATTTATTAATAGAAAATTATTCAATTGTACCTACCAATGAGGAGATGCTCATCCTTATTAGAAATGATACAACTAGAATGGCCAATGGGTTAATTTGACCAAGGAGAAACTTCTGCAACTCCATTGATTGTAAACCTTCTTGAAGTTAATTTTTACTATATAATGTGATGTTAGGATTCATGATAGAACACCATGATGACTATCCCAAAATATGCATAAGGACTGACTCTCAATCCAATAGACACTCAAAACTAATACACTAATGATAAAAATCATGATGATAATATTGATGTATGAATATGGATAGACTTAAGAATAATGTGATTGAGGAATCACCCAATGAACACATATAGACTGAGTCAAGGAAATAGTGCTAAAAATAAACAAACATGCAAGTGATTAAAAAAATAGAAAAACAAATAAACAAACAACCTGAAATAAACAAACAAACATAAAGCCTAAAAATAAAAGCAAAAGAAAGCATCCTAACAATGACAATTCCCCAGTAAGGTGGATCGAGGAAAAATAAATAGGCTTAGATAGGACAAATATTTTTGGATTTTGAAATATTATGAATATTTTTGGCATTTTGAGGTATCTTAACTTGTTAGAGAATGACAAGATACCTACTCATAAAATAGTGAGAACATTTGGCTTAGGTTGCTCACTAAACAACAAGAGCATATGGAAAGGGGGACTGCGGTGACCTCAACATGAATTGAGCATGACCCACATAGTCCTAAAATGACCTTAAGTCATATTAATTCCATCCACACAAAAAGGTAGGTAAAAACTAACTAGGTCACAACAAGTTCTCAAATCTGGCAAATGGCTAGTCAAATTAAAATATTAATGGCAAGGTGATGTGACAATGCATGATAAACAAGTATTTCCCCTAGTTTGCCCATAGGAGGTTATAACTAGGATACAATGACATAGGTCAATGATATTACTTTTCCCATAGGTAGTTATAATGATGCTTACATAAACAAGCTTGATACAAGATGAAAAATGAAAGATATCTTGCCAGATCAACTATCACACTACTTTCATAGACTATCATTTAAACATGGACTTGATTAATTGTTGAAACTTTATTGAAATCCTCTCACAAAAGGTGTGCGAAGAACAAAAAGAACCAAGATCAAAATAGGATTGGGTAAGATGACTTAAAGTAGGCTTTTGTCTAGATAGGAATGTAATGATAGGATATATAAAATGGTAAGAGGATTTGCCCCTAGGTGATAGGGTGAATAAAAAGAATATGTGATAATGGAAAAAGGATATGTAACAATGGAAATGGCATGGAAATGAAATGGTATGGTACATGTTTTTGGCCTAGGCATGGTTTTTTATTCTATTATTCCTATTGATGGGGAGATGCACGTCCTAATCAACAAATGATAAAAAAAATACTTGATAATATTAATTTCTAGCCCACACCTCATTTGAATATTTTCTCTATCAATAACTACCTAGAAAATGTGATTCTGAGAATGTTGTTGTGATCTTCATTAGTCATTAATTTTTATTCCTTGAAATGTCAAGACAAGGTATCTTTGTAGCCTATACAAAGGAAAGTATGGCCATGGATGGTAAATAAGGATAAATAATGGATGGTAGTTTTGATTATGAAATGGAATGGTAGATAATGATGGAATGTATAATGGTGGGAAAAAAATGAAGATTAAGAATTTTAGTCACACATAATGTTGTTGATGATGGATTCAACATAACTTTGGTTGTGGTGGGGCCAAAGACTTATTCTCTTGATATGACCACTAGATATTTTTGTTGTTTGGGCTTGAGAGGAGCTACCATCTGATTAGGCTATAAGTAGGAAGCTATTTTGATTTGATCTTTGATTTTGTCTTCATCAAGTAGTGAAGAAATTTTGTGCTCAACAATTGGTGCCTCAATGAGGCTTTCACCAATGAAGTTGTCTTGATTGTTCCATAATGCCTTTGAGAAGGTTTCACTAAGGAATGCTGAATTTTGACTTATATTGTCTTCTATCACTTTCAAAAAAGTTTCACTAGAAGATGCTAATTTTGAACTTTGATTTTCCCCTAGTACCTTCAAAAAGGTTTCACTAGGAGAGTGTTCTTCTGCTATATGAATGTGGTCTTGGCCTCCTTGATATTATTCAACTACTATATCACCATGGATGAAATTCAACAAAGTGTGATTCTATTGATCCCAATCAACACTTGTGGGAGATGGAATGTCAATGATATGGCTATTTTGGTTGATGGTAATGACCTATGGAATGGTAATGGAATGGGGAGAGGTTACACAATATTCATAGAAGATACTAGGATAACTTGTGTCAAATATAAAGTACTCATCCTAAAAAAATTTATAAGGATCATAAATGTATTCAAATTGATTTAAAATACATGTGTAACCAATGTTGTAATAGACATGAACATATTTTTCTTCTAAATTTGATTCTAACTCAAGGGAATCTGAATCTGACGTTGATTCAAAATTTTATGGTAAATTTGAGGTCAGTTCAAAAATAGAATGTAAATATAACTCTAATTATTTATTTGATGGTTACTCTATTACAATTATGTCTTATTGAATACTTGGTTTTGGACAAGTAACGACCCATGATGGCATAATAGGATCCACAAAAACTAGTTTATCAAAGTGAAACTTCACAATAATGGGAAAAAGGTCAAAAGATAACTCCTTAGATATTGGATTTTCAATATAAGGCTCTTTAAAAATAGGCACATGGTTGAGGTAATGATTTTCCCAAAGGTGGTTATAATAATTAAGAAGTGACTCAGCAAAGACTAGCTCATCAGAGTGAGAGTCCTTGATAATTGGTGTAGGATCAATAGGTGATTCATCACATGTTGACTTATCATAAGTGGTTGGTTCAAAAAAAACATCTAGGATTGGTTAGTTGTCTAGGCTTTAGTTTCCAATGAGTTAAAAAATACTAATTTTGAACATAGCTTGGTCTTTGAAGGATTAGATTGGTTTTAGATGAGGGATGGATTATGGTTGGATAATGATAGTACATTTGGGAGTATGATTACTTGCATGACTTAAAGGATGAAGTCCTAAAATTGTAACAATAGGGCATTGTTGGGCTTGATTTCCCATACAAGCTAAAAGACTAGGTCTTAGAATGATGAAGGGGCATTGTGGAGCTTGATTACTTGCACAAGCCAAAGGATGAGTTCTTGGTATGGGAATGGTATGACATTGTGGTCTTAAAATAGAAATGGTATGATGTGGTGGAGCCTAATTATTCACATAAGCCAAAGCATCCAAGTCTTCCTCATAAACCATATCATCCCAGTTGTGAGTTGGCTCATAAGCTAGTTTTTGATTGTGTACCATGTATTGATTATTGTAAAGAGGGTATGGATTCATATCCCAAACAAAATTATATATGGTTGGGTCTTAAAAGTCCTCCTAATAAGCCTCTTCATACTAATCTAGGTCTCAAGTTAGATCATGAGTTGGTTTGTGACTTTGTTCCCATGAATGATTATTATGAGATGGATAGAAATCTGTCTCATAAACCATATTATCATCTTTGTAGTCTTGACTAAAACCATAAAATTTATTTTGTGTGGTCATTATATCATAATTTGGATTATATGTGATTCCACCATAAGTGTAGCTAGACATATCTACATAAATGAAGAAATATTTGAAAACAAAAAAACTTGGAGTTCTACAAACTCCAAAAAACTATGTCCAAAGGACAAATGGTTCAAACTTGGTCTAACTTGGTTGAAAGTGGAGTTATATCTTCAATGTGGTTTGAAAATGGATTTGTCTCTCTAATATAATTTATGATAAGACTTGGCATACAATAATTTAACATCAAATGTCTGAATAAAAACTGACATGTCAAAGGTCTAGGTCAAAGTGCTCCAAACAAGGTCTAAAATAAGAAAGGTAAAAGTTGAGTTACTAGGTATTTTGTCCAAATGTGGAGTCAAAAGATAGGATCAAATAAATAGGCATATAGTAGGACTTTTGGCTAAATGATGTCAAAATCTAGACTTGAAACAAAGGCTGATGTGATTTGATTTAATCTAACAAGTTTGGAAACAACTTTGACATAGACCTGACACATAGAATCAAACATAAACATGATCAGTTGGCATAAGGCATAAGACAAAAATATATTTGAATAAAGACTATGTTTTCCCAAATAAAGGCATAAACAAAGATGAGGATAGGCTCTGGATAAACAAGCCATCAATAGTTTTCAAATTTGGGTAATCAATTAACTAAAGTTATGCAACCCAAAAGAGAAAGATTTGTGTATCAGCCCCATGAATTAAGGCCTAAATATAAATCAATCAATGTTTGAATCCAAACTTGCTAAGATTAATTAAAAACTCAACGTTGAAGACTAGGATATGACCAAACAAGCTAGACAAGATTGGGCATCTTGACAACACAAGACACAGGTCTAAATGGTATACATAACATGGTTTTAAACAAGGGTTTCTACTACAAGGTAAACTAGTCTTGAAATAAATTGAGAACCCTAATGGCATAAACATGCTTGAATGATGTGATTTATGTTATGTTTCAAAGAATCAAAAGGCTCAAAATGTTTTGACATGATTTGGGTAGCATAACACTACCCTTCTCAACTCAAATACATGGTTTTGACATAGTTTATGAATAAAAGAACAAGTTTGAGTCTCAAAACATACCAATCAAAAATGACCAAAATACACTAAGTATAATCGTCCAAATCATAACAAGGGTATGGTAATGTGGGGTTGACTAAACTAGAAAGCTTTTGAATATTTCTAGGGGAATCAATTGTACAATGAATTTCATGTCAAATGATGAAAAATAAAAGCACAAAAATTGGGTGATCACAACATTGGCTAGTTGTAAAAAGGTATAGTCCTTTTTACAACCACTACATCTTGCTATTCACTTAGTGTAGTGTCATGTCAAAATGTAGATACATCTCATGTGTAACTCAGAAGGAGTAAGTGAAGTCAATGCCAGGAGATGAAACCCTAGGTCAAATCCTCCCTAAAGAACTTGTGGGAGGTAATGAGTCCCCCTTGCAAGCCAAGTTTACATAAAATAAAATACTAATAGAAAGACTTTAGGGTCATTTTCAAGATCACCTAAACTTTGATGAATTTTTGGAGAGAGCTTTAGATGAAATTCTTTCTAAGCCTTGGACTAAGATTTTTACAATAGGAATGACACTTTTGATTCTAAGGGTTCCCTAAAGGGGACGAATGGAAGATCATACATGTAACACCCCTCTCTTTGTTAAAAAAATTAGATGAAATAACTATAGAAGACAAAAATGATAAGTGTGTTTAATTTTAAGCCCAAATAAAAGATTTGGTGGTGTTCATTTGACCCCTTGGTCTTAATTTGTAACTTTGAAAGCTAAATACAAGATTTAAACAATAACGCCCTAAATGGTTTTCCTTTAAACACCAAAATGAAAAGGCTTATTCATTTTAAATTACCTTAAAAGAAGTTAAAAGGATCTATTTAAGAATGCTTTGATGATTTTAAATGTAAAACCTACAAAAAAATGTTAGAAAGATGTTTATCTTAAGAGCACTTTTGAAGATGAAATAACCAACTTATAAAAATGAACTCTCAAGTTTGTGTAAAAAAAACACAATGACCGTCATCGGTTATACTAATTAGTGATGATGACTTTTATGCAGACTGATGATGTTTTTACTAACTAGCAATGGTTATGCAAACTGATGTTAGTTTTACTAATTCTATTTGATGATGGTTATATAGATCAACAATGGTTTACTCAATCAGTGAAGGTTACTATGTAAATCTGTGACAAAGAGAAATGGAAAAACAAAGTTAGAAGATCAAATTATGAAAGTTTTAGTGATCCAAATGAAGATTTTAATGTTGTAGAATGATCTTCTTCATGTGTAGGATACGTTTGGTCCCACAAAGCATGCCATTATGTGAACTAGGAATTTGAATCAAGAGAGGATGGTTAGTATCATGTTAGTTTCAAAATGAAAACAAAATTGAAGAAACACACTAACTAGCATAACATCTCTACGCCTAGACACTAGGGAGAGCTTAGTTAACAAACATGAATAAAACACACAACTATAATTCAAAAGAAACTTTCTTTTACCTTCATTAGATGATCCAAAATGCTTGTTGTATTGGCTTGCTCATCTTGTGCTGATGAAGTTTTCATCAAAGGAGGCTTGGCTATCTCCTCTTCTCCTTAGAACCTTGTGGCTTTGGCTTGGCTTAGATTGAAATAAATTTGGCATGGTAACACTAATTGCAATATATTTTGGAATCATTTATGCATTACAACTTTGCATTATCAAGACTTATAATGATATTCATGGCCTCTCTATTTATATATTTTTGAAAATGGCTAGAATCAACCTGAACCATCTATCTCAATATTGAGATGTGTGGCTAAAGATTAATCTAATTATGCAATTAAAATTGATAAATAGGCTCATCAATATTTTGGATAGAGGATCAATTAAGAGGCATGGAGGGCATTGATGAGGCATGGGAGGCATGCATCTTTATATTTGTGGCATTTATGGCCTAGGGATGTCTTCCCAAGAAATGAGCTCACTTGATGATACAAATATTCAATATTTATTTCCAAAAATAAGTATTCAAAAAGTTTCCATGGAGTTATTAATTAAACTCTAATTTGGTTTAATTATATCTTAAACATGATTAAGCACTTTATGTACAAATTACTCAAATTGATCAGAATACCTTGTTATTGGTCCAAAATTTGACTGGATTGGAATTGAAAATTAATGTTAGATGTGTTGGATCCGTTATCCCATTTTATATGTTGCCAAAAAAAAGAAAAAAGACACAAATCTCATACAAGAAATTTAATATAAAAGAGAAATGTAGAGAACCCAAGTGAAAAATTAACATTTTGACTCAAAATGATCTAATCAAAGTTAGCTAGCCCATAAATTACATTGCCCCATTTAATGAAAATCTAGCTAAAATTAGCACATGAATATGTCAGGTTCAAATATTTTAATGTGATTTAGTGATTTTAGGCCAAATTATGCATTTTAGGTGTAAACTGGTCAAAAACCTAGTTGGAGGTCATTAGTGGCCAAATTTAGGTGTCTATAACAAGTACATAAGGAATATATTGTAATCTAAACTACCTTCTTTTAGCTCTATCCAGGCCTTTTGGACACTCATCGGTTTGAAGGAAATGGGTCATATCTTGTGTCCAATATTTTATGGATGAATATGAAACTATCATAGGGTCATCATGAAGTGTTAAAATAACCTCTTTTTGTTCCTTCAAGTTTGAATCAAGTTTCTCACATAACCCCTTCCCTTTCACTAGCTTGGTTGTGTTGATTTCTACATCATACTCCATCACTTTTATGATCTAACAAGCCCTTTTTCATTCAAATCTCTACTCAAAAGAAATTCCTTGACACTAGAATGAGGTACCAATATGTGAATCTTTTTTTTAGATAACATATGCCTAAACTTATTTAGAGTTTTAACAATTAAAAGTACTTGCTTCTCAATATAGGTATATATTACCTCATAGCCATCCAAACCTTGACTAAATAAGGCAATAGGCTGCTCCAAGTTCTCTTCATTTAATTGAGTAAGCATGGAAAATATTACTTCCTCATTTCCAAAGGTATAAAAGTTTAATTCCTTTGAGAAATTAGGACTTGTAAGAGTTGGATCTTAGGAAATGGCTTGTTTAATCTCTTCAAAACTCTCCTTCCTTATTCTTATCCAAGTGAACACCTCATCTTTCCTTAGCCTAGAGACTAGTGGCTTGACTAAATTAGAAAAATCAGGAATGATCCTCCTTATGAAATTAATTTTCCTAAAGAAACTTTATAAACCTTTCTTGTGTTTGGGAAAATCCAATGCTAAGATTCCACTCACCCTTTCAAGATTTATGGATAGGCCCTTCTTTGAGATAGTGTGAACTAAAAGTTTGACTTCATGGACAAAAAACACACACTTGTTTAGGCTAAGAGAGATTACAAAATCTAAATCTTTGAAAAATATTCCTAAGGTGATTCAAGTGATCCTTTACATCCTTAAAAAAAATTGTGATATCATCAAGATACACCAACACAATGCCATTTACTAGTCCTTGAAAAGCCATATCCATTGCACGTTGAAATGTAGATCCAACATTAGACAATTCAAAAAGAATTTTACTATAATAATATGTAACCCATTTAGTAGTAAAGGTTGTCTTATATTGATCACTTTATTTCATCAAAATTTGATTATACCCAGAATATCCATCAAGGAGAGAAAACCTTTCACTACCTACCACAACTTGTAAAATATGCTCTATGGAAGGAAGAGGATAGTGGTCCTTCAAGGAAACTCTATTCATGTCCTTAAAATAAACACATATCCTAATTTACCCATTCTTCTTCCTAATAGGGAATAAGTTTTCCAACTAAGATGAATACTTAATAGGAAAAATTATTTTGTACTAAATCAACTTAGTGAGCTCCTTTTTCATGGGAGGCTCAATCTTAGGATAGATTGGCCTTTGTCTTTGCATGATAGGCTTATCATTCTCATCTATCTCTATGGTATGTTGAGATAAATTTGGATCAAATCCCTTCAAATCACTATATTCCCATGCAAATAAATTAGAAAACTCCTTGCATAACTCAATGAAATCATGTTTTTATTCACTATTACATACCTTCCCAAGAGCAAACAACTTATCCTTGAATATTTTTACTTTGTCATAGTTTTATTTATTAGTAGACATGATTACCTTTTCTTTATTCAACTAATAATCATCATTGAAGATACTCTCAAGTGTGACTAAGCCCTGAGGGAGCTTGTTTGAATTTAATTATACAATCTACCCTCCATATTGCTGATGTAGTATGGAGGTCCTTACAATCACCTTTATATGTGTCTGGTTCATATCTTCTCTTATCCCTTTTGGAACATAAAACTAAGCTCCAATTGATACCAACCTATCAGTATGTTTATTGTCTTATCTTGGGATATATTTTATGTTGAAAGCTTGGAAATATTCCACAATATCCCACACTTTATGCTTATAATACTTAAGAAAAGAGTTCTTAGTCACATTTTGGCCTCTTACTTGATTCACAATCAACTCACTATCACCACACACGTGTAATTCTTTAACACCTCTTTTCCTAGTCTACATAAGGCCATGAATGAGGGCCTCATATTATACCACATTACAAGTAAAAGATAAGTGAAATCTAAAAGTGGAATAGTACCTTTCCTTGGATGGGAAAATCAACATTGCTTTACCACCTACCCCAACTTTGCTTCTAGATCCATCAAAGTATAGTTTCCATAAACCATCCATGTCTTCATTTAGCTTCATCAAATTTGGCATGAAAAATTCCTCTTTATAAATGTAATAAACTAAAATACCAGATTCATTTATGAATTTGTAAATATCATGCTCAAAATGTTCATCTCCCCATTTATCTAAATATAAATAGAAAACACCTTCAAGAGAAGATGTTGGAGACTGATCTATGTGAAGTCCCTCCTCATCAATAATGGCATTATTGACATTTTCCACTTTAGGCATGTAAGGTTTTAAGTGAATGTGATGGATAGGATATAATTCAATCTTCACCTTAGTACTATACTTTATCCTAAAAACCATATAGGACCAATTGATTTCCACATATCCACCTATCTTAGCTATAAGTTCTCTTGACAAACAAAGAGTAAAGTATGAAGTTAAATCTGCCATAGCCACACCATGAGGAATGGAAAAAGTAGGACAAGCATGTAAAATCAAGTTAAAATCCTTGAATAATCTTGATGTCTTTTCTGGTGATCCATCCAATTGTAAGAATCCTTTAGCCATTGTTTCATACATGAGGCCTAGTTTATTTGCTATTATTTTGGGCATAACTGAAGTACTAACCCCACTATCTATAATGAAATTGTGAACTGGGAAATCACCAATGATTAAGGATAGATAAAAGGGAGGATTGTTATCATTTTTATTCACTTGACAATCAATGGGCTGAGTTTTATTCACCAAGATAACATTCTCATTCCTAGTTGATCCAACTTGCTTACCTCATCCTTGCAATTCCTTTTGAAGCATATATTTTTGTCTTGGTATTGTTAATGAATCCCATAAGGAAATATTCATATGTAACTTCTTCATCTGATCCAAAACACTGATATAAGTCTTTCTCACCTTAAAAGTCTCTTTGAAAGCACTAGTAGCTTGTGGTGTAGCTTGTGAAGGTGGATGTGTAGGAGCAGGCCTTATATTCTAAAATTTTTGATTTTATTCAACCTTAGGGTCTAAGTTAGACCCACCCAAAATTGGATATTATGTATTATTCAAAACATATCCTTGATTATCCCCTTGAATCTCTTCAACAACCCTATTCTTAGACCTAGTGTTAGAGGACATACTGACATTCACATTGCTTGAATTTCCCAAATGATTGATGGCATAAAACTCTCCATCCAAATGATTTATAAGAGTAGAATAAGATTATATTTGTCCATTTTCCATTCCACTTTTCATTAAATTTTTCATTGGCACCTCAAAATTATAAACTTGAGATGCTTGATTACTTTGCATTGTCATGTCTTGACTAGGCATTTCAATGGTATATGTAACTTGGCCTTGATTTTGGTCATAGGAGGGATAACATGGTTATTATTGAAAAAAAATGTTTTTAGTGGGAACAAGATATTTGTAAGATTATGTTAAATTATGATTATGACTTTGGTAAGGTCTAGCTTGAGTGATTTGACCTTGTCCTTGATTATTACCTTGAAAAGGAGGCCTATTTGTTTGCCCAAACTGATTATAGGACTGGTATGGCCTATAAATTTAATATTTTTGCATTTTTAGGGAAAACAATTCATTATTTACACTTTGGAGAAAACTCTTGACTTCATGGGTCTCATTTTTAGGGGTAATGGTAGACTTTTCTTGACTAGGTAAAGGAGCCAATGTATTTTAAGGAGGGTCTTGAAAAATTATTTTGTGGAATTGGTTGGCAACTTGGATTTTAGACTTTTATGAACAAAGCTTAAGACTCAAAACAAACCTAAAACCCTATTAAACCCTTAGCTTGAGCTAGTTTATGAAAATGGAGTTGGATAGATATCCAAATGAAAAATTTGGACCATGATACCTATTTTAAATTTAAAATTACTCCTTTAAGCTACTCCACATGTGAAATAACTATATATAATTGTACAAACATAGTACAAAACAAGTTTTTTCTCACTTTTTTATGTGTTTTGTAGGTTTTAGGAGGTTTCAAGAGATGAAAATAAAATTGATAAAAATATTAATACTTAATATAACTCCAAATTTCAATCTAATTCCTTGAAAATATTCCTAAGTGTCTCAACTAGGTGCTTCAACTTAGCTAGTCAAAACTAGCCTATTAGACAAACTAATGAAGGGTAGAGATTTTCAATTGGGGTAATTTTAAGGAGTCCTTGATGATTATAAGGAGATGGAGGGACTTGACACATAATCCAATAAATTTTATGGATTTTCATGAGCGACTGATCTTTTTTTATGAGCCATGTGTATAGGGTGCATGAAAGGAGTGTTTTTTAGATAACAAATGATGATGGTTCACTTTTAGAGGTTTATATAGGACCAAAAATACAAAAACTTCATGGAGATTAATGTGTAATATCTTCCCATTCCATTCAAATAATTTTACCTGATCCTAATCATTATGGAACGTTTAAATAGGTCCAAATCATGAAGGTAGTTGTCTAAGCCAAAATGAAGAGTTTCTTACCACTTTTCATGAATTTTATGACTTGGATTGAAATTTTAAATTATATACCTTTAATGGTTCATAAAATACACTATATACATGAAAAATTAAATCCTTTAATTATCTTTTAAAATTTCCTTTTGACCCTTAGACTTCTCTCTTATTTTCTCTCTCACAAGTTCTATAAGAACTAGCCATTTTGGCATTGTATTAGATGCTCCACCAGAGTATGGCAAATACCTGATAAAATTTATAAAATTTTATCAATAATAAAACTTATTTTTACCTTTTCCATGACTGTTATTAGTGTGTTCATTTGGATTGTTTGATTTTGCATAAGTGAAAACTATGGATTCCTAAGCATGTTTTATCATTCTTTCATCCTATTTATAGTTGGAAAATTTATTTTTTCAAATCATGTGAAGTGTTTTATGACATGTCAAGGATTGTGTGATTTATTATTTTCATTAGTTCCCTCATAGTCCTCTTTTTTAGTCTTCCTAGCTTTGCACATTCATCCATAACCTCACAATGTAACATTGATGTGAGAAGATGAAGATTGGAGAAGTGTATGTTTAGTTTTTCCTTTGATTTAAAGTGTAATATTAATATGGTTGGATTTCATTAGTAAATTTGGTGTATTTCCTCCATTAGGTTAGTTTTCTTTCAATTTTCTCTTTCCCTTTTCACCCCCCCAAGTTTAGTAGTAGTTGCAATCTAAAGTGGTACATCAAGAAAGCTAGCCCTATCTATAGATTTAACTCATTCCCTAGGATGCCCACAAGCCTAGAGGTGATTCCATCATGCCACTTGGATGAGGAGATATTTGGATCTTTTTAAAGGGTGCAAATCTAAGTACCCAATCTTTACAGTAAACTAATGGATATATAAGGGGTCCTAATAAATGGGGAAAATGTTTTGGGAAGGTAGGTCCATTTTAATTTTTATGCATATATCCTTCATAGGATGATATTCATACTTCATTTGATGACCCAATATTTGTGTGGTTAGAATAAGTTATTCAAATTCCTTAATGTTGAAATTCCTCTTATTTTGATAAACCTAATTATAGTGTCTTGACTTTGATGAAGAGTTTTATCTACCTTGATTTTTCCTTCATTTACCCCACCACCCATTTCACTTCCCTCCTTGATAGGAAAGTTTGATTCTAAATATATTTACCCACTTCTATATTCCCTATTATTCACATCTTAAAATATGCTAAAACTATTTTGTTTTGGTTTTATCTATCCTTAGAATAAAACAATATGATATAGTGGCTGTGTATTGTTTTATTTACACCATTACTTCACATTAATATAATTTCCTTAGTTTCATTTTATTGTTTTATTATTAGTCCCTTCTTTCAAAAAACTATGTTTGTTTATATATTTTCATTCTTTTTTTAGACAACTACATCTATTCAAATCTTTCCATAATTTTTCCATTATTGAGTGAGTTTGGATTGTTACTTCTCACTCACCAATATTGTTTTTCCTTTCATGTATGTTTTTCATTGATGATTGAGTAGGGATTTTTACCGCTCACTCATCAATGTTGTTTTACAATTGCTTTCCCATCTTTATTTATGTAAAGATTGTTACCAATTTCATATTGATGTTTGATTTCCATTTTTACTTGTATTCTTAGTTTGACTTTGTTTGTTTACCTTTCTTACTTAAGTTGAACTTTTTTGAATTTTTGTTCATTTAGAAGCCCTAGATTTTTGATTACCTAATTTACTCTAAATTTTTGACTTGGTCATTTTGTCTTAACTTAGCATTTATCTCTTTAGCTTACCAAATTTCCAAGTACATCATGCCTACACATTTTATTTATATTGGTTTTCTTGTGTTTGTTTGTTTTTTATCTTTATTTTTGTATCCTTGGGTTTGTCCAAAGCAATCTCTACACCCTCCATGATGAAAACTAAAAACACAATAGACAACCATCTAGAAATAAAGGTGAGTCAAGGTATGCATACATTACTTGCATTTTTAGTTATTTTATTTTAGTCATTTACTTTTAGTTATTTTATGCTTTAAAATACTATAATTTATTTATCTTCAATGTTGTGTGTTGCTAGTTTATTTTCTCAAAACACCATCCCCTATTACACCTTAGTGACACATGATGAACAAATACACATAATAAAATTTGTATACACAATATTTTCAAACTTTATTGATTACTAATATTTTTTTATTTTATAGTAATGTATCAAGTTTTAATCTCTTTGAGTGCATGATTTAAAGAGTGTACTAGGAAAGGGGTGGGCAGATCATTCTTACTTTTCAATAGTATTGTCCCCTATAACACCACTTGAAAACAACACAAAAACTCCCTTATACACTTCCCTAAGCTTTGACACCTCCCTTACACATTGCTTTAATAAATTCACCGCCTTAGTCAGCCCCTACCTAAGCCAAAAACCTTATTTGACATTTAACGAATATTGTGAGCCTAGGAAAACCATGTATTAAAATTAATATTAAAACATTATGGATGGACCTAAATTAATTTTATCAATTAATGATATAGGTTCAAATTGGGCTGACACTATCAACTAAACTTTTAGAAAGGTTTAGGGTTAGATTCAGTTATATAAACACATCCTTTTCACCATTTCTTAGAGAGAGATAGATTTAATTATTAATTTTCACTTTAAAATTTGCTCTTGCACCATTCTATTTGAGGATTTATTTCTTAGGGATCCTACTTGGAGAAGAATATTGTCATATAAAAAAATATTCAATGTTTTGGCCTATCTTAGTGATCCTTACAAATCATAACAACCTATTTCAAAGCACCTTTTTTCCAAATGAGAGATTGAGTCTTGATGGGTTCATATTCAAGGTAAGTATCTCTAACTTTACTCCTCTATTTTAGTATATAAAAGTAGCATAAGTAATGGATTTTGAATGTATTTATCTCTCTATGTATTAAGGTTATATATATACATAGATTAAGTAAAATTATCTTATGCATTTTTACTTTTATGTTTGTTACCCTCATTTTTTGCCTCAAGCTTTGGTGAGAACTAGGTTAAATTCTACTTTTCTTTGTATTTTCTTATTGAATATAGAAATGATAGGACATACCTAGGGTTATTGAATGGTATTACTTGACTAGAAGATTTATAACCCTCTCTAGTGACATTTTTTGTAAGGAACCCCTTGGTTAGGTCTAATGGATCCATCTTGCTCATGACTCCGATTGTCTAAATGTACCAACAAGTGGAAGTATAAGTGTGATTTATCTTCTCTGAATTAAGATTGATTTGTAGATCAGTTGCATTTCCCATTGTATACACAATCTTATGTTGATGCACTAAATACTAAATTCACATTTTTTTTCTAATGCTAATAGCTCTAATTTTGATGAATTTCATTGGTTTTCAAAACAAACTCAATATCATGTCAATATTTCCTCTACCAGTCATGGCTTAAAAATAATGCACAATATGGGATATTTGGGTGATGTTATTATTAAGTGTAAAAATAGTATTCTTGAACCTATATTGCCTAAACCTATTTTAAATTCTAAAGGCCTTGACTATAATGCTTCAAATACTTCTAATTAAAATTTGGACTCTTATTGTCTTCCTCATCAAAAGACATTAAATACAACTTATTTTAATTATATTGTTTCTAATGCTCATGCTTTGGTTTAAAATGATAAATTTTGTGTATTGTGGAAAACTTTGGTATCATATATCTAAATGTTTGAAATTTCACCCATTAAAATCTATTTTAAATCCATGCATGATACTTTTCATTTTTGGAAAATGACTTTAGCTCTTACCTCTAAGGGGAAAATTATTTGGATTCTTAAAGACAATGAATCTTCTCAAGAATTTGATATGTCTTATTTTGATAATTATTCTAATGCTTTACTTAAAATATATTTTTCAAGTGACACATATTCTTTATCTCCATTTTTATGTTCTCTCTTTTATTGCATTCCATGATTTTTATTGTATATAATATATGTTTGATTATTTTGATTAACTCCTTTTTGTGTAAGGCTACACACTTTATGATGGAAGTTGTTTTTGATCCATTTACCTTCACATCTACTTTTATTACATTATGTATATAAATTTTATTTTTGGAATATTGGTTACCTCACTTGAAATATTGGTCTTAGCTTGTTTTGTCTTTTAGGTTTTATGGATCATTACTCCTTATTGTTGGTCTTTGTTCCATTATAGATTAACCACATTGTTCAAGAGGATTCTTGGATATTATTGGTGATCATAATTTATTGTTTGTGACTTTTGGCCACATATTCTCTTATTTATTTCTCAAACTATTATAATTCCTCTTGAAGGATGTTTCTATTAAGGGGGATTATTATGCAATTTCAACTCCCATATTTACTTGTAAAATTTTTTCTCCACTTTTGTAACCCCAAATTTAAGCTTAAGGGAGAGTGTTGAAGAATTAACATTAATTTGGGTCATTCATATAGGTATTCAATATTATCCTAAGTATCATGTATATGTGAATTTATTGTATTTATAAATTCACTTTATTCTATCCTTTTGAGGTGTCACTCATCTCTCTAGTCTACTTGTAGGCTTTGAAGTTACTTGGATGTAACTACTCTCCACCCACATAGCACACACATCCTCACCACTTATTATAGGATTAGGGACACATGGAACACATGCTAAATCTTTTCCTTTTAACTCAATTTCTCTCTTAGATCTTTATAAATAGATCTCCTCTCTCTTTATTCAACACTCGGTACACTCTCAACACATACTTGTTGATCTAGTCTTGGTTTGGCATTCTTATTTATCTCTTCACCTAAGACCAGTATTATCATATATGCTTCATGATATTATAGTTTTAGATTATTTTTTCAAGCTGTCCATAATAGTGTGGGTTTTTTCAACATTTGATGGTTTCCCCACTTTTCACCTTTGTCTCAAAGTTGTCTTGTTTAATTTCCAAGGTAACATTATTCCATTACTTATTTTTAGAATTTTTCTAATTTGATTCTTGAAAATATTATAATAGATATAATTGAAAATTCAAACGCAATATGAACCCAGTGAGCACTTCATAGAAACCTAAAATAATACAAGGCTAAATAAAATAGAGATATCCATCAATAACAGATGGACTTATTAGATAAAAATGGGTGACTAAGTAGCTGAAAGAAGTGACAACAAGACACATGTCAATTAAATCCATGTGAAAGTGTATTTCATAAAAATCAAATTCAAAATGGAAAGATAGTTGACATAGACTATTGATCTATAATTAATTATAATATATGGTAATAAATTTGACACTCATAGTTATTCATCATCCCTAATTCGATTCAACAACTATTTTTGAAAGTAATTAATTATTTTATTGGTTTTTAAATCCCTTTTTTCCCTAAAAAATTAATAATACAAATAAAAAAATCAATAGTCTATGAAAATTGTTCTAGAAGAGAACACTCATGTACCATAAATATTTTTTGGGACACAGGTAGAGTTTATAGATACTATTTTTTATTGTAGTGCCCCAAGTAACAAGTTACTCTATTACTCATCTCTTTATGAATAAGTAGATAGAGTCCAACAATAAAATGATGAAGAATATTTATAATTTATAGAAATTGGATACATAAAATATTTGTTAGCCATTAAAGTAACATGACTACAAAAGGTGGTTGTAAAACCAAAGTTATTTCCTTGAATTGATGTTTTATATCATGTTTTTATGGCCAAAGCATGAAAAAATGATATATTCCATAAGATCAATGGTAAGGAAACTATAGATTTAATATCCATAATTTAATTTGAGAGATATTATATCCTACCTCAAAATGATATAGTATATGAATTTTTAATAGTTTTAAACTAGCTCAAAGACAACAATGTTAGAGAGACACTTAAGGGTTGGGTAAATGACCCAAATAACTTTGCACAAAAATGAATAATCTTTTTAATATGAAATTTAGGATAGGATTAAGGATAGCCATGGCCCTAATGAATATAATACACATAGCCTCCTTTATAACATAAGTAAATGATGTTTGGGTCCATTTACTATCAATGATTCTATGTGATAGGAAAATTTCTACCATCAGGAAGATCATTAGATATAATTTGAAACAAAAAAGGGAATCCTTGAATAGAATATATGACCGTTTTTTTATGATGGCATACATTTTATATGTTATATGTGCCATAATTACCCCTACAAGGAAGCTAAATGGCAACCAAGGGGAGTGAATTAGTAGAATTTGTAATGATTTCAACATTTTCCACATTCATATGTTAAGAAATAATATTAAAAAAATGTATATATTTTATACCCTTTAGTTTATAAGGATGTCAATGAAAACCCTATGCTCAGACTCTTAAAGGAAATCATATGGTCATTAAATACATTGGGAAATTATTGGTATTACCTAGATCACACTGTTATTAGAATATAAGGAACATTGGTGGATCTCCCTAGACATGTACTAAAAAAATTAGTATAGAAAAATATAGATTGCCAATTGTATAGAAACATGGATGCTAATTCTAAATCATATAGATTATAAGATTTTCGCAAAACACCCTTGAGTATTGGTAGGCAATAATACAAGTATTTGAGTCCAATATTTTGAGCCCCACAACACATGAAAAAATTATACCTTTAATTTTAGGTATTGGGATCCTAATGGAAGGGTATTAAATAACATAAGTAATTGTGGAGGAAGGTTGAAAACAAATTATAGTCACATTTATTACTCATATTACCATATTTTTATGGACAAAGAAGATGATTCTAGAGTATGGATTATAATTAATTCAGTTGAGATGACCTTGGAAATTTCTCAAAAAATCTAGTATGATCCCCACATAAATAATATTTATGTAATTATTATAGAGGATCCAAAATAAAATTTTGGTGGAGAGAGTGATGAACAACTGATAAGGAAGACACTCATAGGCCTTATACTATGTATGACTTCTCAACCACATGCCTCTTAGATTGATATGGGAAATTCTTTGGTCCCTATAATTAATATTACTTTAGATACTCTAATTTAATAATATTAACCACCCCATTTAGTGCAAAAACTTTTAGAAGGATTACTCCTTCACTGATAGTATTTTATTTGGCACTTAGGCTAAGAGGATATTTCCTAGTTCTTTCAAGTCTCTTGTAGTTACATTAGAATAAATATCTCCTCCACATGCTGAAATACCATTAAATTTAATCTATTTACATTTATAAGAGGAATTTATTGAAAATTATTTAGCATACATAAGCATTCTATTGGAGCATCTAGTCAAAGAATAGGAAGATGATTATTAGTTATAACATGATGTTTTCCAAAAGACACCTTTACAGGTGCATTTTCAACTTTTCATTCTAGTTATCTTTATATAGATAACATAGATGTATAAATAATTAGGACATAAGAAAAAAGTATTAGGGTAAACAAGAATTTTGACCCATTTGCCATAAAAATTACTCCTCCATCTAACATATCAGTTACTTGTATTGTGTATAGTCCAATCATAACAATAATAACTATTACCCAGATCATGGCCTTTATTTCCATTGTTTTAGCTTTCCTTCTAATTGCTACCATTCATATTGATACTATAAAGGTTGATGTTTAATTAGATTATATGAGTATTTCTACCCCTTCACTCAATACTTTTAGTTCTTTTATAATAGAAATTCCAACTATTTCATTTGATTGATTGGTTAGTACCATTTCCATCCCTATAAGTAATAATGTTATCTCTAATAATATAATAAACCTAAAAGGACAAATTATTACTATTTCCAATTCGATGCATTTTGAGGAGTTATTTTATTATTCATTATTTTATCCATTACCCAACCATTAATCCACTCATATAGGATATCCCATTCCCTCAATTACCTAGATAAAGTCATCTATTATTATGTCTATTAAAGAGTCCCAAACTATATGTAAATACATTGTTCAAACTCCACCTAAGATTAATGTCTCTAATGAGAATGTGTTTGAGCCTCCATCCCATACACATCCTTCATCAACCACTCCATATATTTCCACCTCATATCATGAGCCTGTCTCTGAAACTTGACTAGTCATAGTCAAACCATGGATGCAACAATTTCAAGTAGAGAAACAAGATAGACAAAACTTGGTTCTCATTGAGCCACCCATGTTAAGTTTATAATTTTACAATAATAATAATAATAATAATAATAATAATAATAATAATAATAATAATAATAATAATAATTTTAATTTTAAAATGGTTAGCAAGATAAAAATGACAAATCTTGGTAAAGAAATTGAAATTAAAAGAAAAAAGAACTATTTAACTTGAAAAAGAAGAGAAAAACTCAACTTGGTGAGAATTATGAGTTTGAAGAAGACCCCATATATATGGTATATAATACCTAGGGAATATTAAATAATATGTTATGGGGCTTCCAATAGGAAAATAAGAGGATGGAGTCTCAACCTAGGATCACATCCCCATAGGATATTTTAGAACAAGTATAAATTTATGCTTAGTTGGTGTAGTATTTGGTATGGTCTATCGATAGAGCATGAATAGAGTCACAACCACAATGGTGTAAGGTATTATAATTTCATTAGGCCTTAAAATTTTTAGATATCATATCACACACAATAGAAAATGGTAGTTAGGTAAAAGTCATATCTAGAGTTAAATCTATTTATACTCCCAAACATTAATTTGGCTCAAAATTATGTGAAAATTTTAAGATATCATCTTATTGAGTGGAACCTATTAATAAAGGAGCTAGTTAAAAAATTAACTAGTCAAGAACACCCAGCCATAAATTTAGTTAGAGACATGTGCATGCCATATATATATATATATATATATATATAATATAGGGTAAAATATTCAATAGGACATTATTATAAACCAAGATTCAAACCTTTGTTAATCATTTTAAATCAAAGGTTGAGAATACGATCCATCGAAATAGTGATCAGATTGTCCAATCAATAACATTCACCAAAGAAAAGATAGATCATTCACTATAATTAAAAAAATCATTTGATACTTCAATGATCACTCACGTAAAATTGATGGATTAGATTCTTATTTTATTCAAACTTTCTATTACCAATTTTGAAGTAATTGAATCAGATTTCACCTTCTATGCTAATGCCTACAATAAAATGGAGAAAGAATAACTAACTACTCTAATAGGTGATTCACTACTTTAGACAATAGTTATATAAATTTAAGTGACTAATGTAGTATCTAATTATTCCACCCTTAGTGTCACATCATTTGATCCTACTTATGTAATACAGGGTCCTAATTTAACAATTAGAGTTTAGTTCAATTTGACTTTAGCTATCAGTGAAAATACTACTCAGTCATCATATTCTA
Source organism: Torreya grandis (assembly GCA_037957365.1). NCBI lineage: Eukaryota > Viridiplantae > Streptophyta > Pinopsida > Cupressales > Taxaceae > Torreya > Torreya grandis. Next base: position 186,370 of record JARHVA010000504.1, on the reverse strand, counting down.
ATTTTGGAATATATTTTTTGGAATTTTATTTATATCTTTTATACATGCATGAGTGGAAAAATAAGTTAAGATGAATACTTATTAATATTATTTTGAAAATGCAATCTTATTCTGAAGATGAGGTGATGCCCATGCACTGCTATTTATACATGCTTCTTATGCATTGTAAATGGAGGAGAATTTTGGAAATTAATGAAAGAAAGGAAAGTATATAAAACTATTTTTTAAGTTTGTGTGAGTTTGAGTCTCTTCCAAAATTTTATGTTTAATTGAGGAGTTTCCATTAAGTTGATAAATATTTAGTAGATTGAATATGTTGCTTGCAGGAATAATATTAAATACTCAGCTAGTCTTGTAAATTATTTGGTTATATGTCAAACCTATTATTGTTAGTGACATTTTGTGTCTATAAATCAATTACTAACAATATCTTTAATTGAAATCATTGAATATTTATAAAATTATTCCCTTATACTATTCACTATGTTTGTTTGTGTTCTATACTTTTAGCTAATCCACAACATAAAGTGGTTTTTGTTATGTGTTTGGTCTAGTATAGTAATTTATCTTGGAAGGGTTTAATCTCCAAGAGGATGATAGATATCCTTCTTTTTTTCTTTACCCTTACCTCCTTTTTACCTTTTTTTTTGACATGTTCACCTAATACTCAGCTAGTCTTGTAAATTATTTCGTTATATATCAAACCTATTATTGTTGGTGAAATTTTATGTCTATAAATCAAGTACTAACAATATCTTTAATTTAAATCATTGAATATTTATAAAATTATTCCCTTATACTATTCACTATGTTTGTTTGTGTTTTATACTTTCAGCTAATCCACAACATAAATTGATTTTTGTTATGTGTTTGGCCTAGTATAGTGATTTATCTTGGAAGGGTTTAATCTCCAAGAGGATGATAGATATCCTTCTTTTTTTCTTTACCCTTACCTCCTTTTTACCTTTTTTTTTGGACATGTTCACCTTATCTCAAATCCACTCAACCATTTCAAGTATAATTTATATTTAGAGTTAGAAATCCATAATATCCAAACCATCTATAGTAAATAACCAATTCACTCACCTTATATTCCTCCATGTGGTTATTTATAAAATTGAGACATTTAACTCATGCATTGGAGTGAGTTTTCACCAATTTTAAAATGTTAATGAGCTTCCTATAGGAATCTTTTGTGTAAATAAAACCCACATCAACACTAGATTGTGTAGATGGGAATATACCCATTCTAAACAAGATAAGAATAATATGAACATCTTTGACATATGTTATTAGTGAAGAAACATTTTTAAAACTATTTTATGAGTCCGTATGAATGTTTTGTATCTTCAAATTTTACACAATATATATTATGTAAAATGGGATAACAATTGATAATATTTTTTATATCTTGTTCAGAATGGGCTTATGCCCATTCTAGATGAAATTAAATTTTTTATCAATTAATCCCATTATACCCAAGTTAAATATATTTTATAGGTTATAATATTCCTATCTTGTGTAGAATTATCACATGGCCATTCTTAACAAGATAATAGTAATATGAACATCCACATTCTAACCGATATTCAATTAAGAAGCCAATATTCTAACTTTATGTGGAATGGGCACATCTACATTGGCCTCTAACAATTGATAATATTCATACCAAACTTGTGTAGAATAGTCTACATGACATCAAGATAAGAATACTTTCATCTTATAAAGAAGCCAATCATTTTACCTTGTGTAGAATACATGCCCATTCTACACAAAATATTAATAATATTATCAAGTAAGCCCATTCTATAACACAAGTTATGATTATTCAATAATATCAATTATGCCCATATTGTAACACAAGATAAAACCACTATTATTATCTATATGTATAATGGGAACATGCCCATTCTACTCAGTATATTAATAATATTATAAATTATACTCATTTTGTAAAATAAGCTTGGGGGTATTGTTTAGTGGTGTATTAAACATAAAAATATACTACATAATATTATGATGGAACCATGACATTAGACACCTAAAAATACTATTCATGGTATCGATTTTACTTCACAACATCTCAAAAATAATTAGACCAAAAATGTGTACACATGAGGAGAAGACCTTTATGTTGATATTTTGTAATGTATTTGGTCTTAACAAAGGATTTTAATAATGGAGATTACACTAATATATTAAAATAAACATGATATATACATATATAATAGAATTGATTCAATGATGTATTAATGATAATTTAATTATACCCCATTATTCTATAATTCATGGCATCTCACTAAAAATTAGAATATAAATATAAACACATGAGGACAAGATGTGTATGCTGATATTTTATATTGTTTTTGGTCGTAATAATTAATTGTAATAATGGAGATGATATTGATATATCAAACTGAGCATGATATAGACATATATACTAGAATTTATTTAATGATGTATTGAATGTGAATTTAATTATGGATCATTATTTTATAATTCATGACATCTTATGAACGATTAGACCAAAAATATATACACTCAAGGACTAGATGTTTATGTTGATATTTTTTATTATATTTGGTCATAACAATGAATTGTAGTGATGGAGATGATTTTGATATATCAAACTAATCATGATATATAGACCTATCCACTAGAATTAATTCAATGATGTATTAATGATAATTGAATTACATGTCATTATTATATAATTTATGATATGTCATGGAGAATTAGACCTAAAATATATATGCATGAAGATAAAATGTGTATGTTGATATTTTGTATAATTATATTTGGTCTTAATAATGGATATGATACCAATATATCAAATTGAGCATGACATAAAAATATATACTAGAATTAATTTAATGAATCATGTATTAATGATATTTGAATTGTACACACCATTATTCTATATCACAAGATAGGATCAACTTTATTTTATTGTTTAGAATGGACAATCTTCATTCCTAGTCTTCTTAAAATCTTGTATTATTATTTATTTAGAATGTATAATCTTCCCATTTTTAAAATTAAATTAGTTAAAATACCAAGTTTTACAAGGACCTAGAGCCTAAGTATAAGAAAAAGAGTGATAAAATAGAGTAAGCCCCATGGGCTTAGAAGCCAAAAATGAGAGTATCAAAATAATAAACTAATAAACCTAATGGAAGATAAAAACACATAAAGTAAAAATAAATTACCCTAAGAGGGAGGAGCCCTCTATGAGTGCCTCAAATACCTTGATGTTCTTCACCTAATCTATCAATCTATTCTTGGTGATTTTGGCCTATATTTTGTTACTCAGACCTTTAGCATCCTCCTTTGGTATTATCATCCTAGGTTTCTTTCATAGAAGTTATTTGTCTAGTGTCTTTTTGAAGGGTGATTTGAGAGAGGTTTTTGGGGAAATAATATTTTCTACATTGATGACCTATTTCTAGGGAGTTCCTTCATCCTTAGCTAAGTGTGAAAAAAATTGAATCATTTTGGAAACTTATTTATTAATGGAGTTCCACTCCTGAATCAATCTTGCCAAGTCTACTATAGCCTAATGTAATTTATTTTTAAACCCATCTAGGTATTTCTTATTCATTTTAATAATATTTGATAGGGGTAACTTACCTTTACCTTCCACCTCTATAGATTTCCCTTCCTTTATCACTAGCCATTTTGGTTTGGTAATAGTGAGTTTTAGGGGGAGATCCCCAATAGAACTCTTGGAAATGGGGCTTACAGGGGAGAGGATAGGAAATGGGTAATGGGAATATGATGTAGGGTATTCCTTAGGGGATTCCTCCTCCATAGAAGACCCTCTTGGAAAAACTTGCTTACTATGAAGGGTATCACCATGTTTCACCATTAAGATAATGAGACCTTGGTGAATAATAGTATTGACTTCATTTATCTATAAGGAAAGAGTCTTACACTCCAAGGATTTAAGCAAGAAGTATGGAAAGCTAATATTCAAACCTTAGAAGTGATTCAATAGAAGATAATGATGCAAAAATATGAGTGTATACTTACCTTCTCAGGTGATATATTTCATAATTTGCAAACACACCTCCAACTAATATTGTGGAAGCTCCATGCACAAGAAGCCCTTTTTATTAGTTTTGATGGCCTCATTAGTTATGAATAACCTTTACATGAGTTCTAACTTATTAGACTGGTCTTTAAAAGATTTTATCCCTTCATGGGACATACTAGTGACTTTTCCTATCAATTCCTGATCTAAATTTTCCACTTTTGTCTTATTCTAGGTCACCACAAACTCCTTTAAGATGGTTGCATCATGACCTGTAACTCTATGCATTAATTCAATAAGATCCCCTCTACATAATTTCTTTCATACCTTTTTAATGCTCCAAACCTTTGAACAAGATGTCAAATCCAATCTATCCCTATCTCCTCAATGTTATTCTTGACCATGGACTAAAATTTTGAGAGGAGATTAGTATTCCCCATGCGCTGGTAGTACTCAGAATCAATAGCTTCAAAATAAATTGAAGTATAAGTTTTACCCCACCCTGGGTTATTAAATCTCCATGTGGTGACATGATGGAAAAACATAATTTTTGAATGCCCTTTCTTTGGATGTAATTTTTATGCATGGCACCACCACATCAACATCCTATGGAATAATGGATTCATTTTGAATTATTTTTATGACATGTTTAGGGATGTGGATACTAACATGCCAAGTAAATAAAAGGGGAAGGCTAAGTCCAAAAATAGCAAGTAAGTCTACCACCCCATTACCTTCATAGTAAGTATAAATTATGAATGAATTTGCCATCTCCTTCATAATTTGATTGGCATTATTGATGAAATATTTAATTATGTCAGATGGGGTGGTTTTACCATCTAGAGCATTGAAGATGTTAAGTGAGTCTCCTTCGATGATTAATCTACCCAACTTGAGATTGGAAGTAAGTTGAATGCCCATATATGCCACCTTAGATTTGGTAACATGGTTGGTTTGAATTCCTTGAGGACCAATATATTTAACAATCAACATCCTCTCTAAGTTTGTGATGACTCCTCCTTCACTTGTAGGACTAGGATTTCCTTTAGAAGCCCCATTGAAATTAATCTTAACCTAGTACTCAAGTGGTGGCTTCCACCTGACATGTTTTCACAATAATTATCTGGAAGGAGACCTTATCTTCTATTATACCTCCCATTCTCTATAGATTAAGTGTTCAAAAGTAGATCCTAGGGTTTTTTCCATGAGAGGGAAAGCCCTCTAATTTTAGTTATGACATGAAAAAGATGGAAAAAGATCACTTTGGGTTGGTGTATTTTGTTATACCATGATTTTGGGCTTTCCAAATAACCTAGAACCAATGTGAGATAGATAAGTAGCAAAGGAAAGATAGGGATGAAAGGATCCAAGGTTGTTTCCATTTCCTAATGAGGTCAAATATGTTGTTCACTTTAACCCAGGATAGGTTGAATTTGTATAGAATATAGTCAATAATGCATGAACTAAAGGGTTAAAAAGGAACAAATGGTGGACCATATCTTCTACTTCCCTATAGAGGGGGCATCTGTCAGGTAGAATGAGACCACTTTTTGCCAAATTACCTATAGTTAAAATCTTGTCCTGAGTAGCCAGCCAAAAGGAAAAATTTACCTTAGGAGTGAGGTGTTTAATCCATAGGTCTATCTAGTAATCCCACTCATCCTCTAAGTCTAGGTCAATAGTATGTCTAGATGAGACCATGTAATAGCCATTATCTTTGGTCACCCATAAGAGATGATATTTCTTAGGAAAAATGGGAATGTGTATTTGACTAATGGAGTAATTGATATCCTAGACTACTTGGGCATCTTTGGCATAGTTTCCATCTATGGAGAGGACCTTTCAATATTTTGATCCATCAATCTCATCCCAATAGTCTTTAACCTTCTCCTTGAAACCCAAAAAAAGGTTGGCCTAGTCACCCTATAATGAGAGGGGGAGGGTGGATATCTAGGCATCCTCCTAGAAATATTTTTTTCCCCGTTCCTAATTTGACACTTAATTAATTTTGTAAGAGGTCATTGTAGTTGTATGTGGATTTTTATAAGGTATACCCATCAATTAGTCTTTATTCCCAGAGTAGGTAGTCTTCCTTAATTCCTTCTAGATATTTGGCCTTGACAATTCTAGACCATTATATATCTTATTTCATAATCTTCTAACCCATTTTAGCCATGAGGGATTGATTAATAGTTTTAATTATTCTAGTCCCTAGCCCCCCATTTACTTTAGGTAGGCAAGGTTTTTCCCATGAGACTAGGTGAAATATGAATTGATCCTCGATGCCCCTCCATAAATTATTTTTTAGATTTGTTATATCTTGGTAGCCACCTTACTGGGTATCTAGAATACCAATATTACATATACATGGATGCTATTTATTGAATCGTTAAGTAGTTAACATTTACCTAATTGAGTGAGAAGCTAGCCTTTTCATTCCCTATTTTTTTTTAAATCTATCAATGAGTGGATTCCATACATCAGAATCTATTTTTCCTTTGAAAAGGGGAATACCTAGGTAGGTTGCCAATAGATGACTCAACTGACATTATAGAATTCTTATAATATTTTTATGTAGAGTGGAAGGAGTGTTGATTAATAAAAGGAAACTCTTACGAAATTTTACGCATTGGTTAGAAACTATTTTTTAGTTCTTAAGGATGATCTTGAGATGTCTAGATTCTTCCACTGATGCTTCCCCTAAAATAATCATGTCATGAACAAATTATTCATGGGTAACCAATTTGGTGTTAAGTGATACTAAAAAGACTTTGATAAAGCTTTATTCCCTTGCCTTTAACAAGATTTTTCTCATAGTTTTCACTACTATGATGAAGAGATAAGGGGAGAGGGGATACCCCTGTCTTAAACCTCTAGAAGCCAAGAATTAGTCTTTGAGAACTCCATTGATTATTATGAAAAATTTGGGTGTAGAGATACAGTTCTAGATAATTTTATTGAAATATTGATTAAATACTAATTTATCAAATATTTTTATTAGAAATCTCTAGGAAACTTGATCCTAGGCTTTATTCATGTCAAGCTTAATGAACATGCCTTGCCTTGAGGATTTAGAGATAAAGTGAATGGCTTCATGTACCATGATAATCCCATCTATTATTTGTCTCCTAGTAATAAAATCTCTTGATTGTTCCCTAATCACCTTATCTAGTAGATGTTTCATTCTTTTAACCAAGATGATCGATAAAATCTTATAGATTATGTTACATAGGTTGATTAGGAAAAAATCCTAGAGATTGTTTTCCCCTAGTTTTTTTGGAATAAGGACCAAAAATGTATTGTTCATTTCTCTTAAAATAATTTTAGATTGGAATAAATATTACACAACTACTTCAAATTTGGTATGAACAATATCATAAAAAAATTGGAAGAAGGGGGAATCCATTAGGGCCTCCTTAAATCCCTCCATTGGAAAAACTACATTTTTCACCTTGTCTGCCATTGGGATTTTGGTTAAAGTAGCATTGTTAAAGGTTGAAATGAAATTATTGATGTTTTTAAATGTTCTATCTTCTAGTTGTTCATACAAGAATCTATCTTCCATGAGTAAATTTTTAAAAAATTATATGGTGTGGTAGGTAATCTCCTCTTCTTTTCTATGGTTTTCATTTTTTATTTCTAGTTTCATTATTCCACTCAAGTTCTTGTGTTTAGTCTCCAAGTGATGGAATCATTTAGTGTTTCTATCTCCTTCCTTTATCCAAGTGCACTTAGATTTTTGGTATTAGTATGCCTCTTCACTTGCCTCAAAGTTGTGTAAATGACACAAAATTTCTTTTTATTTGTGGTATAGCTACTCATTAATCCCTTACAAAGCTGTTATTTCTTCAATCAACATTAATTATTCCTCTAAAATATATTTTTGTTAAAAAATGTTTCCAAAGAATTCTTTGTTCCATATTTTTAGATTTACTTTCAATAATTTTAATTTGTTGACCAATATGTACATATCAAAACCCAATAAGGGTTCTTTCCATCGTTCCTTTGAATACTCTATAAAGTTTGGGTGGTGTAACCATATGATTTAGAATCTAAAATAAATATTATTTGGTTTTAAAATTATTTCACCCTAAAAAATCAAGGGATTGTGATCAGATTTTATTCTACGTAGTGAAGAGAGATTTCTAGTAAATTAAATATCCCAATTTAGGGAAATCAGGACTTGATTAAGATAAGCTTGAATCAAGTAATATCCCATCCTCCTATTAGACTAGGTGAATTGGTAGCCTTTTAGAACCAAATCCAAAAGTCCCATTCCTATAAGGAATTCATTAAAGTTAAACATGCTTTCATTGAGATATATTAGTTCCCCCCTTTTTTCCTGAGAGTAAGTGGGTTATTAAAGTTGCCAGCAATAATCCAATTCCAACTATCACAAGTTTTCTAGAATGAAAGGAGATCCTCCCATAACTTTATTCTCACATTTTTGGATTTTGGGACATAAATGTTGGATAAAATCCATTCATGATTGATAACTATATCTATAAAAAGGATAGAAACTTGGTCATTGGTTTTCTAAAGTAAAACATCTTCTAGAATTTTCAGATTCCTAAAGAGTACAATGCCCCATAAGGCTCCCCTAGATCTAGAGGATACAACATTGGACTTCCTCCAAACTTTATCAGTGTATAACTTGGTGTGTTTTCAGACATCTTTTTTTGTAGAAAAGAAAAATATTAGGATCCATTCTTTTTATGAGATTGTAAAGGGTCTTCTACTTTCTGGAGTTAGTTAACCATCTAACATTCCATGTAAGAATTTTCATTTATTTTCTCTAGTGATTTTGAGGGTTTATTGAGAAACCTTTTTAATTTATTTTGTTGTTTAAATATTTCATATTAATATTTAGGCAGATCTACCTTCTAATTTTTGAATGACACCAAAATCATCTTCCCCCCTTTCCTATTCTTGGATTGTGTTATGAACCCATCTTCTTGATTTGATTTTAGGGTTGGTGATTTACTCAAATAACATTATCCCTTATATTTGGGGAGCCTTATATGGTTATTAAGATATTTTTCTAGGGATTCCTCTAAGGGAGGCCTATATTCATTGGTTGGTGCTATAAAAAGTAAGCTCTTGTGAGCCAAATCTTGGGCTATCTCTGAAAATAAGACATGTTTCAAAGGCTGATCAAAAACCAATGGAGGGTCTACTAGGGGTGATAGGGGTTGGGGTTGAATAGGGTAATATTAAGGGATTGTATGGGGGAAAAGGTATGGGGATTTACACTAGAGGCCTTCAAGATCTCAGTCAAAAGAGGAGGTTTTATTGGGGCTCAATCTGGGGGGAAGGAGGGACTCCATTGAGGGATTGATCCTTCTAGGAAGAGGGTTCACAAGATGTAAGGGATGCTTGGGTGATGACCTCCACCATTTAAATTGATGGTGAGGGTCTAAGGTGGTATTTAGCCTAGGAGAGAAGGAAAGGCCTTTCAATAGGAGATCAGGGTTAGCTTGAGGATTAGAGCCAATAGAAGATTCAAGTGAAGAAAAAAATATGTTGTAAGAAATACCTATTGGGGTTATATAATGTGTTGCACCTAGAGTAACCTTGGGTGTCCCAATGTTTAAAGACTGGTCATCTTTTTTATTTAAAAGTGAGGTAGTTTTTTGAGCCCACACTTGTTTAAGAGTTATAAGAACTTGATTCTTCTTAGGAAATTCCTTCTGTATATGAATCAGAATGTTGAAATGAGGATAAATAATATATTTATTTTCATACTCAATATGTTTTGACCACTTACCATATTTGGATTTGATTTTGATCATGTGGAGAAGTGGTTTATCTTTTGGTAGGAAAATGTGAACCTAGGTTGCAACCATCCTTTGATGAGATAAGATGACTAGGTCAATAGCTATGGGTTATCTTATTGCTTTAGCAATACCCATTATGACTTTTAGATACCAGTATTCTAGGGGGATTTTTGGGAGAAGTAACCACATTAGGGCATTATCCATTATATTATTTCTTAGATTCATACCATCCTTCCATCATCTGATGGAAATAATCAATTTACTCATAAACTAAGGTCCTTCTAAAAGGACCTTGATGTAGTCTTCTTGTGTTGAGAAATTAATTAGAAAAAACCCTCTGTCCAAAGAAACCAACTCTAGGTTTCCTTTGGGTTTCCATTTTAAATTAGTCCAACTATGAAAGGAGTCAATATCTAGATGGAACCCATTTACCTTAGCCAATATGGATTTTCTAGTTCCATGTTAGCTTGTTACACCATAGAATTAGGTACAGAGATACCTACCACATTGTTTTCAATAGACGAGATGATATTAAGGTCTAACAAATTATGGTACACTATCATTTTCCTTTCACTCTATTTGCCCAAGATAGGTGGCCACATTGGAAGAACATGGTCTATTGGCAACTAGTTGATTGTTTTTATTGTCAACTAGAACAAAGGGGATATTTAAAGCTACCAAACCTTTGTTCACCATGGAATTCCCATGAATTTCATCACGTGAGGTTGCATTGACTTTCAAAATGTCATTGTTATTCAACTTAGCATGTCTTGACTTTGCAATATTACCCTTAGGGGTGTTATAGTTTTCCCACTCAAAAATAAATTCAAATTACTTGGAGTCTTTAGCATTATCTCTACCTTCCTCACTCTCCATCAATTACAATGACAATCAATGTTTCCATTCTTATGCCCACTCTAAACTATCAAATATTCCCTTTCTACACAATCAATTAATCACATCCACATAAGATAGATTTAATCCTTTTATAATAATGTTTTATAATGGTTGTATACTAAGCCTTTTCTACATAAGATAGGATGCATATTCTTATCCTATTCTTACTTAATTATAACACAAATTAAAGTGTAAATGTTATATGCACATAATGGTAAAATACTATGCATTTTATTCATATTTAAATGAAAAAACTTATTTTGAGGTTTATGTGGACATATTAATTGTATTTAAAAGGTAATTAAAAATAATATTTAAACTTCAATTGATTCTGACATGTATTACTCAAATTTATTTTCCACCTTGCATTAATTAAATAATTATAATTGTTTACAAAAAAACTATCTAAAGGAAACATTGCTTGCCAAATGTTAAAATAATCCTAGAATTGAGGAAAAAGACATTTAATTAATATCACTAGTTCATTAAATTATGGAATTATTCAAAGAAAACCAAGCTCACTTTTTTTAGAACTTTCAAAACATGATGAGATTTTAAGCCTTATTTTCTTAATGGTTCAATTTTTATTCATGTACCTTATAATATATCACATTATCATATTTTTCAAAAAGTCTACATCTTAGTTTTAACTTCCACTACTACTTTACACACATGAAGAATATTGTTATTAATTGAAACACTAATAAAAGTAGATTTTTTACAAGAATACAATGATTATATAATAAAATTATTATTTCCATTTAATTATTTAATTAATATTTTAAATTTTTACATCATTAAATGGATAAAATAAATTTTAAGTAATTTAATAAGTGTATCAAAATAATTTTGAATATTAGTTTCAATTATAGTCATATTCTCTTTTATTTATTTTATTGAGTATTGACATTGAAATATGTTTTATTGGGACAATGGTCCTAACTAGATTTTATGAATTTGTAGATATTTTTAATAATTTTATGTAGGTGCTACATTAAATATTCAAATAATTTATAACACAACTCATAAAAGTACAATTTTTAAATTGCATCATATTGACAAACCCTACTAAACTAAAAAAATCTAGTTCAAATATATCATAAATGCTACAAGATTTCATAAGCTTTTTAAGTGTCAAATAAAAAAATATTTCATAATTGTATAGAAAGGTGTTTTTTAATTTGAAAATAGACACGATAGTTAATGAAACAAGTATTTTTGACTTTTAAAATTTATGTGCTTACAGTTTGGGCAATATTTCTTCATAGTTAGATGCATAATAAATGTTTTATTATTAAATGAATCAGTTTTCCTTAGTTTATTCTAAATCCAATATTTAAAGCATGTGATAAACAAAAAAATAGGTAAAACTATTCAAAGGTCAGTGAAACTACCAAATAGAATGAGAGCATACTAGCATCGACACTACAAAACGATAGAGAAAGTTAGGTTTTAGGGATATCAACATCGATCCAAGCCAACATTACCACATTGAATGACATATAAAAAATATAATATTGAAACCTCATAAAAAGAAATTAATATAACATAAAAGTATTTTCTTCAGTTGGAAGGAAGAAGAAGAGATACAAGATCAAGTTTTGTTGGTAAGAGAGCAAGAAATACAACATCTACAACCATGTGTTTTTTTCTTATTTATTTTTCCATTCTAATTAAATTCAAATGTTAATTCTAATCAGACTCAATTAGAATTAAAATTAAGAGAAATATTGACATAAAAAATGAAAATGATAAATAGATGTGTAAAATCCTTGTAAAATGAACACGATAAATACCTATGTGTAAACTATTTGTAATATTCTTGTAATCTCCTTATTTAATTTACTTGTAGATAGTCTTACTAAATTGTCTATAAATGCAATTTCATGAAATAATAATAACTAAAAATTGAGCCCTTGTGTAATCTCCTTATAGATTCTTTCACCACTTTCAACTTTATTTTCCACGTCTAGCTTGAATCTTATCTATCCATAAACATATTTTTGGCACAAAAAAACTTAATATCAGATGTTATTGAGTCCTTGTGTAATCTCTTTATAGATTTTTTCATAAAATTTAAATTTATTTTCCACCATCTCGACTTTATCTGTATATAATTTTCATATCATAGAAAAATAATTATCAGAAAACAATTCTTTTTATACTTAGTAACGACTTTTTCCTCCACTAAAACATATAATATAGTTTTTTACAATCATTATTGTGAAATATTATGAAATATCCCCTTTTGATAATTTTGATTTATATTTTCATCAACTCATAAATGTTTAGTCATAGACATACTTATTCAAACATTGAATTTTAAATTTATTTCAACTTCTGATTCTTATGTACATGCAAAATTATTTTTTATGAAAAAATAATTGTGGTAAATTGATTTTATTTTTTATAATAGTAATTATTCCTCTCTAAATGTGAACTAATAAATGATAATGTATAGTTGATATTTATTTATTTTGAAATAAGTATTATTAATAAGTAGAGGACTATATTATATTCAATATAAGATACTTTGATTATTAATTGATATAATTATTTTTAAGCTATTTAGAATGACCATAATTGCCTATTATTCATAGGTCTAGTAATATATTTTGAATATTATCAATTAAGAATCAAGTGGTCTTAGCATGTGTATAATGGGAATGTTCCCAGGACTCCACATTATTAAGCTAAGACTACTAATAAGAATATTTTTGTGGCCAACATGCCTCCTTTTCCTTAAAATAGGGGACCCTTCTTTTAAAATTATCGAACCAAAACTCTTAAGTCCATTATTTTATTCTAACCAGCCTTGTTTAAACTATGTCCTTAAATATTTGTGATGCATTGACTTCCCCAAAGTAGTGTCAAGCCTTATTTATTTTTTGACTAAGGTAGACTTCTTTTTTAAAGATTTATAGTGCTAACTTTGCAAGTCGACTTCTAAAATGAAGTTATCAGAGTCTTGTTCCTTTCCTAGAGTAACAGACCTGAAGTCCTTCATAGTAAATCAAAATATTAATGGAAATCAGGTAATTTATTAATGGGTTGCATGTCTTTTCTTTATTACTTAGTCTTGTTTGTGGGTTTTGTAGGAAAAAATGGAAAACTCAAAGAATTCCATGTTGCAAGCTCTCAGAGCAGCCAATCCCTCAGACCTATCAGAGATGTCAGAGCCCAAGAGAGCCCAACCCAATAAGAGCATGCCACATCATGAGCTGTTAGACTGGCTAGTACCTCAGACCTCTTAAAGATGTCAAAACCTAAGAAATCCTAACCTAATAAAATCATGTCACATCACAAACTATCAGAGTAGCCAATCCCCTAAACCTATCAGAGATGTCAAAGCCTAGGAGAGCCTAACTCAATCAAAACATGCCATGTAATGAGCTATTAGAGAAAATAGTCCCTCAAATCTATCATAGATGTTATATCCTAGGAAAATCTAGCCTAATCAGAGGGCACCATATCACAAGTTATCAAAGTGGCCAATCTCTCAGACTTATTAGATATGTCAAAGCTTGGGAGAGCTTGGCCCAATCAGAGCATGCCATATCATGATTTGTCATAGCAACTTGTCCCCTAGACCTATTATAGATGTTAGATCTTAGGAGTGACTTACCCACTCATAAGATTCCATGTGGCACAAGCTAATAATTTGAGTAGGTGGCCACTTGAGGCCTTAGAGTGGTTAGAATGGAGTAAAAATGGAACTTAGAGACTAATCAGAGGATGTTATGTATCCTTAAGTGACACCTCACCCTTATTAAGGGTATGGCATGGAATATGAAGTCATGTTTAGGTGCCAACCATTAATCAGAGGGCTAATAAGTGGATAACACATGGCATAAGGCAAGTGTTAACTAAGGACCCTTAAGGAGAAGTGACCACATTCCTACCATGCATTAGGCATTAATGAAATAGAAAGTTGGGCCTAATTGGACAATTTTTAAACATCACATCACCATTGATAAATATATTTGGTAGTAAAGGATTGTGAACTCTGAATTTAACTCCTAATTGGGAAATAAAGAGATTAGATCTAGCCACCAACTCAAATTTGAATTTATAGTAAGTGAGTCATCAAAAACCACTAATATAGGGTATGAATGTGTGTTTTTATAAATATCTAAAGGAAATATCACTAATAGTTATCAATGTATACCTTTGAGCATAATTCAATTCCTTGCTTTCTAATTCTCATTGCTTATCCCTATATTTTTTACCCCTGCACTTAGTACCATCCTATTATCCTCTATCTTGATATAATGGATACATCCTCCTTGAAACCTAAGGCCAAAATAAAGTACCATGATAACTTATTCTTGTATGGCTTGACCCAGTTCAATCACTATAATGACTTGTTCAAAATAATCAAATAAGTAGCTAGGGAATCAGGCTTTGATAATGATGAATAGGTAGAGTTTGAGGATGCACTTCAATCTTACAAGAAGTGTGATCTTCATAGGGCTCTGATTAAACAAGAGCCATTCCCATATACTAACTTATTTGAAAACCTACTCCTTACCACCATCTAAGTATATAACAAAGTCTATGACTTAGTTTACTCACCCAACTCTAGGCCTTAGATCACCAACATCTCCAAGAATACCTATAAGACATATTAATCCCTCCCAGATTTAACCTCCTCTTATGATGATACCAAGGTGAAGACTTGGATTGAAACCTTCTAGATATATGACATCTTGTAAGACTGGGCCAAGAACCTAGATGTTAAGTAGGTCAGTAAGGAGGATATCAATGTATTCATAGTTCACACCTTTTATGAGGAGGTTTGGGTGGGTATGATCTTGATGAACTAATTGTTCAATGCCCAAGACTACTTGCACATTAACAAATTATGGGTGCCCCTCCTTGATATGATCTTCATAATCTTTGAAGTTTTGGATATGGGAGTGTTTGTCGAATTCAAGTTGATCAATACCATAGTAGATGCCTAAGAATGAGGTAATTTATTCATGATGAGCTACCTTATAGACATGGTCTACATGATGTTCAATTTCAATACATATACTTTTTTTCATGGGTTCTTGGGGGCTTAATGGTCCATGTAGTATTTTAAGAACTATATGAACAGTAATACTAGATCAACATTCGGGACATCTATGAACACTTATACTCATTGGTATATAACATAATCAATGAGGCCCCAATGCCTTACATATAATAGGGAATTTGGGACTCCATCACTGCCATCATAGACTATTATTACTAAAAGGAGGACACCATGATTCAAATTGTGGGTATTCTCAAATAGTTCCTTCACTTACCATACTTTGTCTTAGATCACTTAGTAGAGAAGGAGATTTCCTTATAACTAGTAGAAGGTATTTTTGACTTTTTCATAATTTGTTAGTAGAAAGCATGCCCTCCACTCATAATATCTATTAAGTAACATGACTACAATTCCTTCCCTCCCCTCTAAAAAATGGTGGCTAGGCATTACTCTTTCACCCTAAAAGGAGTTGAGATTTGACATTGGGACCCTAAGGGCATGATCAAAGCCCACCTAGTGAGGTAATAAGCCTACCTTAATATAAACTATGACCACTAATTAGAGGATTATGATGAGCTCTACCTAAATGTGATGAATGACTAGGAGGTGTTATCCTAGATCACAACCTAGAAGAAGAAGGAAAGAAGGTCCATGAGGGCCCATATGCTCCCCCTCAAGCTCTAACTTACATTGTATAGGATATAACTCTGACTCCTCCCACTATCTTTAGGAGTATTTTGTAATTCATCCTACCATCTTCTCCTCTTTATTCCCTAGCTCTAGTTTTACCTCCTCAAAAGCTCCTCTACCTCATCATCCACCTCCTCAAGTAGATCCTCCTCCTTATACTCTAGTTACTCCACATCCACCTCCTCTAATAGCTCTAATATCCCAATCCCAACCAATCTATACCCATGTTACTTGATAGTAGGTAACCCAGTCATAAGCAACTCAACCCCCAAAACCTTGACCCCAAGTTGTATTGACCCTAAGGTTTAATGTCACTAATAGTGTATAATTGAGCCCATAAAGAGTGTCCTAGTAGGTGATAGTTTAATTTCTACCCCTTACACCTCCCATTTCCTCTATTTCCCTTCCACCCCTCACTCCCACTACCTTATAACTCCCAATCATGATATCCCCAAGTTTTGCTCCCCTTTCATAAGTTCCTTAAGTGGTGCTTTCCCTTTTCCCCATTACATCCCCTCCATTATTCACCCAAGTACCTTTGGCCTCCATTCTCTCAATATTCCTCACCTCTTCCTTTCCATCTACCCCATCCTTTCCATAATCGAGAACCTCCCTAATGCCTTTATTAGGTATGCTTTTAGTCCAAGTACCTATAGGCACATCTTCATTAATGATCATAACTAACACAATAAAGAGTGAATTGATAGTGGTAATAACTAATATGATACCCCCTTTGTTCATCCTAATACCTCCCTCAATAGTCTAGTTGAATTTATTGTCAACCCTTGAACCTCCTACTTTCCCTACTAGTCCTTATATTATGGCATATGTATATGACCCAAGAAAGAGACCCACTAAAAAAAAAGGCAAGTCACCTTCAAGATTGAATTAAGAGATATTCTTCTCTAGTATATCCTCCTCTATTAGCCTTAATGGTTCTCCATCCCTAGTTAGGGTGATTCTACTTATTTCTCCCCATCCCCCCTTTCTCATCACTTTGGGTGCCTAGGGATTTAGATTCAACCATCGAATATCTTCCCTTCTATTAAACACCCTTATTTCAAGACTCATTTCCCCTATGTAAGCATGACCTAAGAGTCTTCATTGGCATAGATGTTCTCATGGGCCTCCCCTTTTGTCATTCCCCCTTTCAATCCCATACTTCCTCCTCCTCCATTGATTTCCTTATTCACCCCTTCTACTTTCTCCATCTCCCTTGTACCTCATCCCTCACCCTTCATCACCATCTCAACCACCCATCCAACACCCCCCAAAACCTAATAAATGGTCCCAAGGTCATGAACACTAGATATGATACTCAAGGGTGACCTAGATGTGCATCAGATATTCAATAAAGACTCAATAGGCATGAGGAGGAATCTAATGCAAAGGTTTATTTAGGAAGGGAACCCAAAGGTGTGGTAAACCCAAAAATATTTATTTTCCCTCACTAAGGTGAATAATTCCATTAGGGAGGACAGGATAGATAAGGATCCTCTCTATTCTTTGGGCAACTCATGATATGTCATAGAAGCTCCTCTAAGACATGCAAATCTAGGTTTAGACACTAGAATCATAGGTGAAGATCTCTTTCCCCAATAAGATAATTGAACAAGTTAAGGATTCCTTTTTACTACTCTTATTAGTTTTTAGGAAGGTGGTGGAGACCATGGTAGAGACCAATATGCTTATCCAACAAACTCAAGCTTACATAGAGAGAATTATAGACATAAATAGGAATTATATGAAGTTTTAGGTCATGATCAACAAAGGTGTTTTATTAGAATTTATGTTAATTCCCACCTCAAATTTGGGGTTATATCAAACATACGATGGGAACATGAAGGCAGCTATAAAGGAAAGGCTAGTTGTGGCTCACATTGTAATAGGACCCTTAGAAGATGGAAAGAAGATATTGAACTACTTTAAGGAGGTTAATATCTAAGTGTTATTCCATTTTTATGGCACCTCACTAGAAAGGGGAGAGTTTGGAGTTCACCTAGGTCAATTCGACTAGGTCATGAGGGATATGGTCACCAAAGAAAACATGGAAGGGTCCCGAACATTTATTGATCTATCAATGCAATCGATGATGAGCATCAACCAATTATCTAGGGTTTAGGTGTCAATGGAAGCTACTTTTTAGGTGTACTAGATGTTGGTGACTCAAGCTAAGGTGATATTTAAGGATCCCCCAATGAACCTTGATAAGTTGGATAAAGAATTTGACCTCATATAAACCACATTATAAAATAGGGGTACGAGATCAAAGTAATTTAGAGCTAGACTTTCATAACCACCTCTACATATCAATTAGGTGGTCCCTCATAGATTTGTTTTGGGCTTGAAGGGATTTCATTTTTTAAATTTTGAATTATAATTGTAACTATCATGAGTGTTTATCATGGCTCAAGATGAGAATATCATGTTATTTGGAGGTGAATCCCATCATCATATATATAAGGCAAAATCACATTGTAATATAAGGTTTGACTAAAATTTTATTGAAATTATTGTAAGACTATAGCTAGGACTTAACCTATTTTTTCTTCATCTCTTCGAACTATAGATTTAGCCATGATCGATTATTGTAACAAAATTTTATTATTTTTAATGAATACAATTCCCATTTTCTATAAAGGGCTTATTTTACATCTGAATTAACTTTCATATCCATTCTAAATGCTTGTCAATGTTAGATTAATTGGACTAATACCTTGCTATTAAATGTATGATATGGTTATGATGTGATTGGATTTATAATCACTATGTTAACTTTCTCATTTATCTTTTTTATTACTATTAATTTGTGTGCTAATCTACAATTTATCATTAGAGTTTTATGTGTAAATTACTATAAACTTATAGTGCTTATATTTAGTGAGGGTTCATAGTTGAAACATGCTCCCCTATTTCCTCAGACTCTTCCCATTATATGTTCTTTGAGGTATAAAATTTAGTGAAGCTCAATCTATAGTGGTATAATTATGGCAAGGGCAGTTGGTTTGATGGTTGATGTATTAAATTCATTCTAGATCTAGAGAATCTCATTTCTACCTTACTTTCCCCTCTCATTTTATGCTAATTTTCAAGTATCAAACTATCCTTTCCCATTATATTTATAAAATATAGTAGCACAATACATAAACTTCAATAATAACCTTTGATAATTAGATAAGTGTTTAAAATATCATATTGAACTTTTGATGGTAGCAACACATCTCTTGAAGACTATTCACGTAGACTCCATTTTGAAGTCAAATACCCATAGTTGTGCCTTGGGATGAGTTTAAAATTAGTCCTAAAATGGAGGACAAAATTCCATCATTATTCACATCTTCCTCTTTGGGGAATACCTAGTATCATGGACATTTCATGAACTAGAGTTTAGACTAGATAACAAATATTATCAATAAATAATCTAATTAATATAGTCTTAACTTATGTCGAGTGGGTATGTACAAATTACATATATATTAGGATAAGAATATGGGATTAATAATTTGATATTTCACTTATTTTATTTATAATGGAAATCAACCAAGAAGTGTTGATATTATGTCCATTATACATATGTCATAACGATATTATAAACATTGAGAAAGAAGTGCTCATATTATGACCATTCAACATAATTTTGGTCTATTAATAATATTATCAATTAAGAGTCCAATATGCATTCTCTATACAATATATTACTTATATTATGAGCATCGAGAAATAAGTGTTCATTTTATGCCCCATCATATTAAGGTATTAATATTAATTATTGAAAATATCATTAAGATTCCAATATTTATATCTTGCATAGATTGGGCATATGCCCAAATTTCTAAAAATGATAAGAACATCATAAATTAATAATCTAAAAGTCTTAAGTTATGTTGAAAGGGCATGTTTCCATTTTACACAAATTAATAATATTGAATTATTAATTGAATATGACATTCTTAT
Organism: Torreya grandis; assembly: GCA_037957365.1. NCBI lineage: Eukaryota > Viridiplantae > Streptophyta > Pinopsida > Cupressales > Taxaceae > Torreya > Torreya grandis. Next base: position 165,999 of record JARHVA010000504.1, on the reverse strand, counting down.
ATTTTTCAAAATGGGATTGTGCCATTTCTACACAAGTTAATAATATTATTAGTATTTAGCAAGAAATGCTCATATTATGTCCCATTTTACATAGGCCTAGTATACTGATCACATTATCAATTAATAATATAATATTTCTATTTTATGTAGAATGGGTACATGCAGATTCTACACAAGTGAAGACTGTTGGATTCTTAATTGATAACTTTCTAGTCTAATGTGTGGAATGGGCATGTGCATATTCGACACAAATTAATAATATTGGTTATTAATTTATGATGACATTCTTATCTTTTTCAAAAATGGGCATGTGTCCATTCTATGCAAGCTATCCCAATTATGGGTACTGGGCAATAAGTGCTCATATTATGCCCTATTTGACACAGGTCTAATATACTAAGAAAATTATTAATTAATAATCTAATATTTCTATTTTGTATAGAATGTGAACATGCAAATTCTACACAATACAATCATATTATATTTAATTAATAACATTATTATCTAATGTATAGGATGAGCATGTGCTCATTCTCCATAAATTAAGAATATTGTATTCTTAATTGAAATTAAGAATATTGGATTATTAATTTAAATTAATAATATTGGATTCTCAATTGATAATGACCTACTTATATTTTTCAAAATAGGCATGTGCTCATTCACTACAAGCTAACAATATTATGAGTATTGAGCAATAATCATTCATATTATACCTCATTCTACATAGGTCTAGTATACTAAGAACATTATCAATTAAAAATCTAATATTTTTATTGTGTTGAATGAACACATGTGGATTCTACACAAGTTAAAACTATTTGATTTTTAACTAATTAAATTATTAACTAATGTATAAAATGAGAATGTTCCCATTCTATACATGATAAAAATATTGAATTATTAATTGATGATGGCATTCTTATTTTTTTTCAAAATGGGCATGTGCCCTTTCTACACAAGCTAACAGTATTATGAGAATTGAGAAACAAGTGCTGATATTAATCCCCATTCTACACAAATCTAGTATACTAAGAACATTATCAACTAAAAATACAATATTTTCATTTTTTGTAGAATGAGCACATGTAGATTCTACACAAGTGAATATTATTGCATTCTTAATTGATAATGTTCTTATCTAATGTGTAGAATGGGCATGTCCCTATTCTACACATGATAATAATATTATATTCTTAATTGATGATGAATTTATTATCCTTTTGAAAATGAAAATGTACCCATTTACATAAGCTAAAATATTATGATAAGTGATAATGAAGTTCTCATATTATGTCCCATTCTACATAGGTCTAGTATATTAAGAACATTATCAATTAATAATCCAATATTTATATTTTATGTAGAAGGAGTGCATGTATATTTTACACAAGCTAAGACTATATGATTATTAATTGATAATGTTCTTATATAATGTTTAAAATGGGAATGTACCCATTATACACATGATAATAATATTGGATTATTAATTGATGATGACATCTTATCTTTTTCAAAATAGGAAGGTTCCCATTATACACAAGGTAAAAATATTATGAGATATAAAGGTACAAAAGTTGAGGAATAATCAATGCAAGAATCAAAGGGGGAAGAATAAGAAGATACCCTAGAAAAAAAGACACAGCTTTCAGATTATCCAACACATAGAAATAAACTATCAAGGCATTGGTTGAGGTTAAGTTGATAGAAAAAGGAAACATAAAAAGCCGAAGAAAAATAGGAAGAAGAAGAGTACAAACAAAAGAACATGCCACTAAAATATAGACCCAAGAATATGTCTCAACTAAAAAAAAATCACTAAGGCCTTTTTCGACATAGAAGTAATAAAAAGAGGAAAAGGAATAAAAGGATAATGAATAAGAAGAACACAAATAATTCAATTGAAGACATTTCCAAAAATAAAGAGGAGAAAAATAATAAGGTAGATGAATAATCCACTCACAAAGAAGAAGAAGATAAAAATCAGAAAATGGAAGAGGAAGGCACATGATCAAAAATTAAAAAGTGACATAGGAAGAAAATAGGAATAAAATAGTTGTTGATGCCACCAAAAATTTCAAAATCTGAACCCCACCATCCATTTTCACTCCACCATCCCATAGTTTCCCTTGTCCCCCCATTTCGTTTGTAACTCTAACTATGCGAATCCAAAACTCCCTCACCAATGTTAAATAAATTTTATCTCAGTGCAAAGATTTTTCATACTTGACATCATTCAACTACAAACATTGTTTGTTATTACGTTTTAATTTACAAAATCTCATAAAAATTAACAACAACAAATAATCTCAAGGAAAGGTCAACTCTTGATTTGTCACATTTATTTTTCATGACATATATTAAAAAAGATATATATTTCATTTTTGAAAGTGTAATTAAGATAAATTAGTCCACATATTCTTATCTCACCTTATTAGCAGGATATGATTATATTCTAAGTCTTAAAAATATTGGTGAACATAATAAGTGATATTATACCACTTATCTTCTTTTCTCTTTATCTCTTGGCAGCATCGATTGTTCTAAGTATCAAAATCTTTGAGATATTGTGACTAAGTGATATCACACCACATATCATCATCTTCTTTGTAATCCTTCATTTTTATATATAAGTCATTAAAATTTGCTATTATGATACTACATGAAATTATGACACGTGTCTCCATCCATTCCACATGAGAATATCTCATGGCATAACTCCACTATAGACCTTTATTTTAAAAGTGTGAGTCATAAATGCCTTAATTACTTACAACTAGGTGAGAGAAGTGAGGGATTAATATATATCAAATGAATCCCCATAAAAGGCTGAGTGATACATCTATGTAAAAATATTATCCAATTGTGTGTAAGATTATTGTACCACTTCGAGACCCTTCAAAACAATAGAAGTCACCAACTATTTATAAACAACACCAGTGCCCTTGGGGTCTACCTTGACATAAAAGTAACACATTTCCACCATAGATACAATCCCTAGTGCCACCAAAGTAAAGTATAGGCACATTCCAAACATATTATTATAAATATATGCGTAATCATCAAGGAAATTAGGTAGGTCAAAGATCAATGCCTAAACATGTCACATCACCATAAGAACTCTAAATCTAAATTAAAGTTAATAAAAATAAAATATGGATCTTTTTAAATCACACCATCAACTCAGAGTTTAATATGATTATTGTGAACTATTGTCCCATTACTGTGAACCCAATTCAAAGACTAATAGGTCCCATCTAAGTTGATCCCATAATTGAATAAGTGAAGGATATTTATAATTGATAACTTTCATATGTTTTTCAAAATGGGCATGTTTTACACATGTTAATAATATTGCGACCATTAAAAAAGAAGTGTTCATAATATGCATAATTCTACATAGTTATGGTATATTAATAAAATTATCAACTAAGACTAAAATATTCCTATCTTGTGTATAATGGTCATATGCCCATTTTACTAAAGCTAATATTATTGGATTCTTAATTGCTAATGTTACTATCTTATGTAGAATGGGTAGGTGCCCATTATGAACATGAAAACAATATTATTCCTATTATACACAAGTCTAATATATTAATAATATAATATTAGTTCATTAAGACACTTTTAGTAATGTAATCATGTGTATTCATATGTGTTATAAATGTAGTTAGTAATGAGTTTAACCTGTGGCACACTTTTTCCATTTTGGTTATATTGTAACATCATATTGATCCATTGTAATTTCCATCTCAATAAATAAATGTCTCCATCATGCATGTCAAGTTCCATACATCATCTGTTTCTCGAGGATAAGTGACTAATCAGTTGGTGGATGTGATTTACATGGAATCTTTCATGATGCAAATATGTGTTATGGGTGTAGATAATGTCATGACAAGACACTTTGGTCACCCAAGCATATAAACAAGTATAGGAAATAATCATTGGTAGACTACAATGAAATTGAGAAGAATATGCTAACTAGTATATAAACCATCAAGAGCATTTCAATCATACCTCATGCAACATATATTCTAAAACCATATGTTTCTCCCAAGACAAACATAAAGCACATTTGATACAAGAATGACACTTAGGTGAGATGGGAGTTTATGTGGTAAGAAGAGAATCCATGGACCTCAATATAATAAGGATAATAAGGAAAGATGAAAATACATTTTGCAATGAAGAATGACTTAGTTATTTTTAGAATTTAATAGGGTTTGATGATGAAATTACCCAAGAGTTTGTAGAAAATTTTATTCATGATGTAGCCATTATCATAGGACTAAAAGTGGAGGTCAATGAAGAGTTTATAGAATATGTAGCTCATATTCCTCATAAATGGAAACTTTTTCATAGGAGGCCTAGTGATGCTACATCCAAGACCTAATTTTGAATATAAGGAGAGAAGTTGAAGTCCTCAAACAAAGGTACACTTTGATCTTCATTGCCTCAACTTTTGATACAAATTTCCCTCTACATTGTTAAGTACTTAATTTTTAGGGAATATATTCAATGTTGTATATAGTACACTTCAAGATAATCATCTCAGGCATGGGATAAGGGTGAATGTACCTAAATCTTAGATAAACATAATAAAAAGGATGGAAAATGAGTACTATAAGGGGAAGCCAACATCTGTGTACCATCACTATCTAATTAAAATCGATACACATATATGTTTTTTAGTATGTTTAGCTGGGAAAAGGGTCTCAAACCCATACAAAAAATAGATCAATATAGAATTACAATAAAACAAAACCTGATAATAACCCTTTAAGGGCCAAGGTACCACCTAAAAAAGTATCAACTAACCATTTACAAAAAAAACACAAAAAGAACCCCCCATAATGATAGTATGTAACCTAATCTCCCTAATAATAACCCCAAAAAGGATAGGGAGCCAAGACCAAAAAACATAGTAATATAATACATGACATAATAGTATTGTAACTATCCATCTTGATAATAACCAAATGGCTAGGATCATCAAAACAAAATAGTCATAACACATCAAGAACACAGTTTCAATTAAAAACTAAATAGTAAAACTAAAACATAGGAGTATTCTAGTAATTTTGCAATTTCATCCACACCTCCTCCCAAGATGATGAATCTATTTTAGTCTTTTTTCTTTTATCTTTTTCATAGCCTTCATCCTATAGATGTTTTTATTTCTCTAGCTAGGTCTTAATTTTATTCACCTCATTAGAAGTGTTAGTCATAATCCCATTAGTGAATTTACCCAGATCCTTAAGGCCTTTCTCCAAATTCCCAACTCTGCTTTGAAACATTTGACACATTTCAAACATGTTACTCTAGCTCTCTTTGGAAGTGGAATAGTTAATCCTTTTGTTAAAAACATTCCATTTTGAGAAGCCTATTTGACAAATTCTGAAGGTCAAAATTGGTATGATGACTAACAATTTTTTTAGAATTGTTTAACTAAGTTTCAAAATTCCTAATGTCTATATGGATATCTTCAAAATAGTTGTCTTAAAAAAGATTTCCCCCAAAGTCCTCATTCCCATGAAATTGATTATGTTTATCAATCTTAAACTCCCTTTCCTCACCCTATTCATGACCCTGGTTTTCTTCCTCATAACCCTTATAGTGAGTTTCCCAATCCTTTTTAGCCTCTAAGATTTGACTCACTCCATCAACATTTTTTGTATATTCCTCAAATGGGGAATCATGAGTAATATCCTTAATTAAAACATCATTGGTATGTTTGTGTTTATTTTTTCTACTAGTAATATTATACAAATTAGTCTTATCTAATCTTTCATATCTCCTCTTCAAAGGAACATTAGTCTAACTAGGGTTATCTCCATTGTCAGAAAACCTAATAGATAGATTTACCTTCATTACATTAGATTTGTTGTTGACAACTTTAGGCTTTTTACCAATAGGGGATTGCACACTCTTCTCTTTTAGGGACAACAAAATATCTTCTAGAGAATCATTAACCACAGTCATAAATTTTTTATTTGGATGGATTGAAGGTGGAACTAGGCCAAGGTTATAACCAAGGTCTTTTCCTTTATAGGTGTGATGAACTTTCTTTTTAGTCTCCTTAACCTTATGGGAGCTATCAGATTTACTAGTAGAAGAGCCACTAGTAGTGTTTACAAGTTTAGTCTTTCCCTTATGTATCCTAATTCTATCAAGCACATCCCTATATTTTTCATATGGAATATGAGGGTTTAACATAACATTAAATTCATATAAAAAAACATTAATCCCTAGTGAGGAAGGGGATTATATCCCTTTATAATGCTTCTTTAAAGGGAAGATACATTAAAAAAGGGAAAGCTTATAAAATTACCATGTCAAAGATGATCAATCAGGGAAAAGTGATAAATGTGAATAGTCTTGAACCTTCCTTCTAGAGTGAAATATTTCATCAAATGGTAGGAAACCATGCCCCAAGGTATAGGTAGTTATATTCTGTGGAACCCATTTTGATATCTAGTCAATGTTTCATCATCCTCTAGAAAGCTTTCCATGAAGTCCTTATAATTCCCATTCACCACTTTCTACACCTTTCTACCATATAATGATAGGCCCATGGTTTTGATAATTAATTCCTCTGTGACTATAAATTAAATCCCATTTATAGTCACCTCTTAATTTTTCTAAGAATTAACAAATTTCTTAGAAATAGCCTCATCAAAACTATGCATAACTTTCACATGATTACTAATGCATCCTTAAAAGATACCCCACACCTAAGAATTATTCTTCATAATTACACTTGAATTAGGTTCCACCTAAAGCAACTGGCCTCGTATATTTTAATAAAAAACAATAGGAATAAGAAACCTATGTAAACCTTGAATAGAACCATTAAAAAATTTGTTATAGCAATAAACATCTTTTAAACACATGAACATAACATTTCAAGTGTTAATAATGATAACACAATGAGAGAAGGTTTCATCATTAATCTTTATGGAAAGGCCCCTATTCATACAAGGCCGAAGTGATTCTTCATGATAGTTTTTTAAAAAGATCCTTGAGTTGTCTCTTCACAAGAGTCCAAAGATTTGAATCAGTCATCATAATAATATGATGAGTAAGCAAAAATAAATCAATCATGGGAAATAATGTTTTGAACTCTATGAAAATAATCATTGAGCAAGGAAAATTATACCTTATCAAAACATTAGTGATATGTTAAACTTTCAACATTTGCATCATTAAAAATAATATTTAATATTCCTTATGGCATGTCATTAACCAAGGTGGTAGACCAATTGCCATTAAAATTAAGACCAAGGTTGGCTATTTTATTCATAACATGGTTTCCTTCTCTATACACATGTTGGATTATAAATTAGGAATATTAGAAATATAATTTTGTATATCTTCCATGTAGTCCCTGAGCTCTCAAGGAATATTTAATGATCTAGTGACCATATCAAGCACCACCTTAGAGTCAACTTTCAATTCCACTTGAATAAAACCATAGGATTGAATTTTGTGGAGAATCCACCACAAAGTGTAAGTTTCAACAATATTATTATAATCCCTTCCTACAGGTTTAACATAACACTCAATAATTTCACCTTTTTCATTTCTTATAATTCTTCCCATAGAGGAAGGCCCTGGATTGCCTTTTGAGCATCCATGAAAATTGAGTTTAACCTAACCAATTTGGGGACATATCCATATAGTTTGACTCCTTATGTATTCTTTTTGATAATCCATGTCATTAAGATTATGAGTGATGTTCCTCTTTTTATAAATTATTACTTATTTCTTGTAGGAGACTTAGACATTCTTATCTTAGCCACATTAATGTTTTCCTGAATAACATAACCAATAGAGTGTATGAGCTGATCAATACATATCATAGTATTTCTAAAGATCCTATTATTCCTTTCCTTCCCAATCCCACAAACAACATGTATAGGAGTCTAAATCCATAATTCTATGAGAACACAATGTAGAAAAGGAGGAACCTTAAATCAAATAGGGAAAAGGGTGTCAAGCCATTCAGGCATATCCCACTCTATCTCTAACTTTTGAAAAATGTGTCCCTGGATCTCTCTAGTAAAAGAGCAATGTATTAACAGATGGTGTATACTTTCTTCATCTTGACAACAAAGATAACATAAATTGTCCAAGGTTAAAATCTTATAATGGTTTGTTATCTACAAAAAATTGTTAATTCTAGGAATAATTCTATGGTTCTAGACTATTCTCCATTCCTTGTTGTTGTCAGGAATAATAGATAATAAGGAGTAAATAGTATCTATAGTGAAGGTTCCTAAAACATGAGGTTTCCAAATCAATTCATTTTGTCTATTTTGATTCAAAAAATGACAATCTCCCAAGTATCCTTAGAATTGACTAATAATATTGCTTAGACCATGACTATTTAAAGAGAAATTGAAGTCATTCTAATGAGGTATCCCATTTTGAAATTAGACATAGCCATCTAGTATATCCCCAAAGATCCTTAGACAATTAGTTTTCAAGACAAAAAATGTGGGATGGGCTAAGAGAGGATGATTATGCTTCCAGAAATCTTCCCAAAAATTAATCAACCAGTGATTGCCAACTCTTCATATTATCCCCATAGATAGAACTCTTCTAATTTTGAGCACCCCATTCAAAATTATAGAACCTGTAGGAAAAGGAATATTGTGAGTGTAGTTGTGAATTTCATTACCACCAAAGTATTTAGCTCTAAATACATGAACCTAGTCTTTCTCCTCTTTTATAATGTACCATCCAACTTTTTCCATAAGAACTTTGATGAAATCTCTGATCTTTATTATGCATAATCCACCCTTCTCTTTGGTTATACAAATAATGTCCTAATTAATAAGATCCAATCTCTTTCTTTCCTCAACTCCAAACCATAAATATCTTTTTTGAATTTTTTCTATTTTGTCAGCTATAAATGTTGAGATCTTAAACAGTGAAAGTAGTAAATAGGAGTATTCTAAAGTGAAGATTTTAGGAGCTAATACTTTCCTTCTTGCCTCAATAACTTTCATTTCCAACCATCTAACTTATTTTGGACTCTTTCCACCATTTTGAATCGATAAACATTAGAAAGTTTTTTGGTGGATAAAGGTAAGCCTAAGTAAGTATCATGAAGTGAAGCGTTGGAACATCACAAAATTTTAACAATTTTGTCTTACAAAATCTCTATAGTATGAAATAAGTAAAGATTAATTTTCTCATAGTTGATATGTTGACCAGAAACTTTTGCATAGATATTCATCAAATTTTTCCATTCCTTAGCTTTTTTGATAGAAGTACCAAATAATATAGTGTTATCAACAAATTGTTGATGAGAAGGATGGATAAAAGAGGCTAGTTTGATACCCTTAGTATTAAAATTCACCAAAATAGATATATTTATACCAAGAAACTCTACCACAAGGGTTTCCTTTGTTCAAACCCTTGCCACTATTAAATAATCCTCTACGGGAACCATTAACCATTACATAATATGTTGGAGAAGTAACACACTCTGTTATAACTAAAGGAATTTACCTTTAAAACCAAAAAAATTGTAAGACCTCAAAAAAGGACCAAGAAAATATATCATAGGATTTATAGATATCCAACTTTAAAATCATCCCTTCCTTTTTTCTATGATCCATAGAATTTAATACCTCATGTGTAGTAAAAACTGCATCCAAAATTTGTCTACCTCAGATAAAACCTTTCTAATTTTAAGAAATAATTTGATGTAGTAGAGGTTTAATCATGTAAACTAAAATTTTATAAAAATGTTTATACATAGTGTTGCATAAACTTATTGGTCTATAATCACTAAAGCAAACAACATCCCCTTTCTTTGGGACAAGCACAATGAAATTAGAATTGAATTCCTTTAAAAGCTTCCCTAATTTAAAAAAGTCCCTAGTAGTATCTATGACATCCTTACCAACAATATGCCAAAAATATTGAAATAAAGTTGGATTAAATCCATCAGGACCAGAGGCTTGGGTCCAAAGGAGAAAATAACTATTTTAACTTCATCTGTAATCATTTTATCTAAGGCTACAATATTAAAATCAGATATAACTTTAGGAATAATATGTTATAGGTCTTGAGTACCTTCTTCATTATCCTCATTTTTATGTAATAACTTATTGAAAAAATTCAAGGTAGCCAATCCAATCTAGTCATCTTCAGTCATAGAAATGTCATTTTCATCTTGAATTTTATTTATAATATTTCTATGCTTGTGTTTTAATGTAGACTGGTGAAAAAAAAAGTATTTCTACCCCTTCTATCAGCCATTGGATTCTTGACTTTTGTTTCCAGAATGTTTCCTCCCTCAGATCAAGTTTATTACACTCATCTCTCAAATTTCTCTCTTGTTTACAAAACTCCACATCATTTATGCCTTCAACCATTTTATCCTACATATCCTTAAGATTGGAAGATAAAAACTCCTTCTATTTGAAAATATCTCCAAATGTGTGTTTATTCTAGCCTCTAACATTTTTATTTACATTCTTAATCTTATGGGCTAGATAAAACATAGGTGTACCTTTAATAGCTTATTCCACCATTGAGCAACAAGATCTCTAAAACTTGGATGTGAATCCCACATAATTTCATACATGAAAGGGAAAGCTATCCTTCTTCTCTAGATATTCCATTTGATAATGATATGATTATGGTATGATCCCAATATAGGAAGGGCCTCACATTATAAGAGGGGAAGAATATTCCAAGAATTGGAAATCAACACCCTATCAAGTTTAACTTGAATTAGATTATTTCACATTCTTCTATTAAACCAAGTAAATCTAGTTCCCTCAATCTCAATATCCATTAGACTCGTACAAGAGAGAAAACCAGTCAAGTCCCCCATACTATTAGAATAGTCATCTAACCCTCCCAATTTATCAAAGCAATAAAGTGGGGTATTGAAATGTCTTGCTAACATCTAATGTGAGATAGGATCAATAGACAAAGTTTAGGTTAAAGAGGTCTAGAGATTTTTTCTTTCCAGTCTAGAATTAGGGGCATAAACATTCATAAGAATCCATATTTCCTACCCATTCTAAGATCTAAACTTAATATAAATAAATATTTTTGGATAATTAACTCATTTCTTACCAAAAAAATAGGGTTCCAAAGGATTTCTAGACCTCCAAATGCACCTTGAGATGTACTAATACAAAAATCAGCCCTCGGTTAGATATAATTGATAGAATCAAACAAGTTTGCCTCAGTCATTTTGGTTTCTTGGAACATAAGAATATCAACTTTATTATCTAAAATTCAACTTTTAACCATTCTATTTGGTGAGGACTATTCAACCCCCAAATATTCCAAGAAATTACCTTCATAGATCAAAACAAAATAATACCAATCTAATGAATACTACATCTTCCTTCTAAGTAGACCCACATAAGTTTGGTCATTTCTTAAATTTTTTAGATCCTAAGAGGTTCTCTAGAGTTTTCTGTCTACCCATAGAAACCTCTTTAGCTACCTCCCTTGATCTTTTCTCTCTTTGAGAAGGTCTCCCTTATTTATTTTCATTTCCCACATCTACCTTCTTCACAAAAATTTTCTTCCTACCTTTGTCTATAGGAGTTCATTCTTCTTCCAAAAATCCATAGAAATGCTTAGAAGTATCATTGGTATACTCATCCTCCTGAACCTTTCCTAACATAGGTAGATCTTTTATATGTTCCTCCACTACTATTTCTCCTTCCTCTCTAAGTGACTAAATATCCTCATGAACCTCCTCTTCCTTATCTACTCTACCATGGTCCTATAAAGATATTGAAGGCCTATTTTATTTCTGAGTTTTATATGGGATAGCCAACTCTCCCTTATCTACTTTATCATGGTAAAGTTGGATATCTACTTAGGGGGTGTTTTGATGTTGTATTTTCTATTGATCCACTTAGATTTTTCAAACCCTAGTGATGAATCCCCAATAGTATGAATGGGGGATTCCACACTAGAAGGCATCCTTTCCTTTTCTTTTAGTTTATTCATCTTAACAATATGTTTTTTACACTTATCTATGATATTACCAAAAAACCCACAATTCTAACAAAAAGGACCAAAGTTTTCATATTCAATTTGTTGAATCCACTCCCATATTTTGCCTTAAGAGTGATTTTAGTGGGTATAATTGCATGCATTTTAACATTAACATAAACTCAAGAAAAACTTAATCTAGATTATTTAATAGTTACCTTGTCTATAGCTAAAAATTAGACAAATGAGTTGGAAATGATTTGAAGGATACTTGGAGTCCATAATTCCATGGCCAAATTAGGTAAACTGATCTAGGTTGGGTTAACTTTACATAAATCTATAGTTGGGTCATAATCTAGTTTCCATTTGCACAAAGCAAGATTATTATGACGAGCTTTATTAAAAAACTAGGTTCTATTTGTAATAATCTTAATCAAGTCCTCCTTAAGGGAAAAATGAAAAAGAAACAAACCACCTACCATAATAAAGGTTGTAACTGATCCTTTAATACTCTAGTCATCTTTTAACCATTTACACACTAGATCCACATTTAGCCTAAAAGCAAAAAAGTGTCCCATGAAAGTGTTTTGCATGCCTAGAATAGCTTCATCCAACATGGAATCCAATAGGTTTAACCTAATCCCTTTATCATATATTTAAATTATTACTTCACTTGGTTCCCTAATCTTGAAAGAAAGAGAACCCAAAAGTGATCCCCTAATCTTAGAAGAAGGAGAACCCAAAACTTGATCTACCCTAGTTGTCATTTCTTTGTCATTTTTGAGATTAAAAGAAGACAAAACCAAACCACACAAAAGATCTGACCCATCAACTGGTTTGACACCAAAACTTAGTTGTTTAGAATTTTTTATCACATCAGGTGTGGCCCCTAATGTGTTAGATTTGTTCAAAATGTAAGGATCCACCCTACTCCCTAAGCCCTTAATCAACATGTAACATCTAATAAACTAGAATCTAGGTTGTAATGTGAAAAGTGTTTTTAATACACAGATGTTTTATTAGTACACATTAAATATAAATTTTTCATGCATGTGGAATATAGATATTACTATTGGTGACAGGGTGACCCCTAAGCTAGATAGTAATGATGTAGGTATAACAACACAGGAAAAAAAGACACAAAGTTACCCCTAGGCTATAGTTAATAATTACACAAACAAGATGTAAAATATTTTCCCTATGTTATAGGAGAGAATGGGATAAAAAAAAAATGGGGGGTAGTGGTAGAAGAAATGAAATGTGTAGCCGAGATGACTTCAGATGCACTAGGTAAGTGGGCATTTCCTAAATAGTTACATGGATGCATGGATGCAAGATCTAACATGAATTTTAGACCAAATGTAGTTCTTTTAGGATATGGGATGAAGAAAATTAATTATAAGAAAACATGATTAACTTTGTAGAATAAAGTATGAATGGTCTTGAAATATTATAAGTACATAGGAAAAGATGAATATGATAAGAATGCCTACATATATGTTTTGTGGAATAAATACCTAACATATATTGGTAAAATTTGTTAACAATGCAATAACTACTAAAATAAGAATAACATGAAGTAATTGCTGAAGAATAAGGATTGGATGTTGAATAATAAGAAGTGGCTATAGAGTAAGAAGAAGAGCATGTCATAAAAGATAATATAGAGATACCTAAGAGAGGAAGAAAGATGAATTTTATACTAAATATTTCCTTAGAATATCAAGGTAGAGGCAAGGAGAGGATCAAAGACACCACTCTACATCCAAGCTAGAAAGAAGAAAATGGCTCCACTTCTACTTGCTCCTAAAAGATAATCACAAAGGATTAGGTGTAGAATAACAATAAAACACACTCCAATATCCCCTAATGTTAATAAAATAGAGAGTGGGGAATCATATGATAAAGAGGAATAATTTTATGCATATAAAAGCTAGACTACCAATAATTTTGATGAAGGAAACTTTGTTTAATCTAGCTCTGATATTCTATCTTTTTCAAGAGATGTAATATTAGAGTGCTTCACCTAATGTAGTGGATAAGATGTATATTTAGAGGAATAAAACAAGAATTTGGTAGATGAAGTGGAAATGGAAGATAAATAAACCCTTAATAATCTTAGTTAGGAAGAAAATTAGAAATTGGTAGAATCCTTAAGGGAAACTGAAACCTATTGATGCTTAACTACCCCATATTCCCATAATGGGGACTCTCCTATCTTAATTTTTCAAGAATTCCTAATACATCAAGTTTGATAAGTAATTTGGTTGCATGTAAAATCTGATTTAAATGCTTCCCAACAATTCTTGGTTTAGTATTCATCTTGAAATATAGATTAACATTTAGAAATATTTGGATTATTATAAGTTGCTTTGATTTTTCTCTAAGTTTCAATAAATTATTAGCCATGAATTGATTCAAACATGTAGACAAGTTACAATAATAATGTTCATTCTAAATTGGAATGAACACCTTAAAGCTTCATGGGAATTTCATTTGACTATACCTTGCACTTTTTTTAAAGCATTTGTTTACAAGTTTTACTTTACACTTATTTTATTTCACTTGTGATGGGTGCTTGAACTTGTCCAAATTCTAACATAGCTTATCTCATGACTTCATAGGATTTTAAATTAAATAGAGTGGTTTGTGATGTCTCATGGGATGTCAAATTATTGATGAGATTCTAGAATAAACACTCACACGGTGATGACACTTGTCATGCCCATGATGTTTTTATCTAATGATCCAAAAGAATCTCCTGAAATCCCACTGAAGTGATGTATGTCCTTCCTAGACACTATGATGATGACACTTTTCATGATCATGATACTTATATGTAAAGAGTCACTTGGTGACATTCATGACCCTATTGAAGTGACACATGTTCCTACCTAACCCAAGAAATGATTCCACATGCTTCCTTTAGATCAATACATGGAAGCTCTTGAGCTGTCAAATCCAAGACTCATGAAATATTTTTGAGATCAACATGTGGAAGCTCCCAAACCATCTGATCCAAAGCTTGAAATATATCAAGATGATGATGGATGTTCCCACTAAACCTATAAGATAATTAAAAGTGTCATACCCATGAATCCTCATCCGAAGATTAGTTAGATTACCTCTAAGAGTAACCTATGGCTCCCTCTGAGCCACACATTTAACTTAAAATTACCAACAATAGCCAAGACCAATCAAGAAATGATAGCTATCCAATCAAAGCCAATATTTCTCAAAATAGATCCACCTATCTAAGCAAATCCAATATTTCTCAAAACAAAGCCACCTATCCAAACAAGGTCTCGATTTCTTATAAAAGTGACAGATGGCACTCCCTTAGCCAACAAAATTAGAGGGCCCTACCCCATAGCTTGCCATGAATCAAAATATGTCACATGGTAAGGAACATATGAGTCATCATATAAAGCCACATCCTATAGAACCCAAGAGCAATCAAAGAATTCCACGTGTCTAGATTCAAGGTGACTGAGCAACGAAGTCACTTTTAGGCCCTACAGGTACCTAGCTGGAGTTGATCTAGCATGCCACATGTCAAGGGTTGGAAATATTTAGATTTATAGCTAAAATTGATAGTGAATCAAAGAAAAACCAATGTTAAATATTGAATACAAAGGTGATAATATCACCATTAATACTATATAAACCAAAATTTACAACTAGAAACTATAGAAGGTTGAAGTAATTGAGAAGGAATTGAGACCAATACTCATAAAGCATAGCAAGTTAATCTAGGATATACCAGACCTATTTAGACCATTGATCCTAGACTTCACTCAGATTGAAAAATATTATAAAACTTACATAGAGGTGTGGACCTAGGAAGAAAACAAAAATAAACTAGGATAGCAACAACTACAACATGTTATCCTGTAACCACCCCTAGGCCCATAAGGATATTTGGTTATATCTTTTAATTTTATAAATTGGAATATTACTTTGAAATGTAAACATTCCAGCCACCTAGCTATATTCAGGCACCATTTTTGGGCCCATTAAAAAATTACTCTAGGCATTTGAGCCTATAAGTAGGGGTTCATCACTCATTTTTAATTAGAAATAGCTATTTGTAATAATCAATACAAGAGAGCTAAATAATTTGTGAGATTATCTAGATTGCTTAATTGTGTTTTTCGTGTTATTGTTCCTAAAGATTTGGATGTTTATTTATTTCATTTATACACTATAATTTATAAATTTCATTTCATCTATGCATTTATTATTTTGAGCTTAGCATTGGGATGACTAATTTAGTAGTGTGCCTACTTTATTTTCTCTCATTATCAACTAAATGTGTTGTGCAATTTGTTGAAAGTGGGATTATCTTTATGCAACATATGTTGTTAGATATATGCATTTTACCTATTTATAAGATTCAACTACATTTATTCATCTTTGAAAATTATGCTAGGGATGGTAAATGTTAGTTTCATGTGATTTTCCTTAAAATTTAATAGAATTGGCATCTTCTTTCATCTTAAGCACCACTTGTTTTCTACCCTACCCTACTTTCTCTTGGATATACCCATGAATCACCTTAGTTTATATCATGTTGTATATATCTAATATTTATCTATATTTTAGGCATTAATTGGAAAACATTAATATAATTCACAAAGATTAGCTAAAAATCATGTCACTGCATATCATCTATTATCTCTATGGTAGGGTTTGCTTGCAGACTTTGAAGTGGTGATCACATTATACTATTTGTGTTATTCCAAGCAATAGTTTTATAAACAACTCAAGCCCCAAGTCATTATAGGACTTTAAATTGAGTTTTACCTTTCCCCTTTGATCCTTAGTGACATAGGGAACACTAAAAGTTCATCAATAGGGAAATTTTTTGGTGCTAGAAGGAGGGCCTGTGCAACTATTTTCATATATCTTTGTTGAATTTTAATGTGATTCATTATATACTTGTTTAATGGATTCAAATTACATGAATATTATTAAATAACATAAAGGATTTACATTATCTACATAAATCTTTGCATTCTTTGAAATATTTCATCAAAATTAGTGCTCATCTATGTAAATTTGGTAAAATAATCTAGATCCTTAATTAAATTCAGGAAAAGATAGGTGTAATACCCTGATATTTCCATAAATTAGAGGTTATTTTGATCATATTTACAAATTTTGGTATAAATCAATTAAAGAATCTAGATATTTGTGCAAAGGTCATTCTCTCAGATGTTGTTTATACTAGATCTAGATGTTTAAGGTCTTAAATACTTTATTTTATATGGATTTAAGTGAATCTTTGCATTACTTTATACTAGATCTAGCTAAAATTATTAGATCATTGAATAAGGCATATAAGTTCTCAAAAATATTGATCTAACATCAATCTTTGGAGGTTTTACATGTAGAGCTAACAAGTATTTACATAGGTTTTGAGAATTCTAAAGTTTTTGAGCTTAGATCTTCAAATATTAACGAAAATATACTTGATCTAGTATTTTTTGTGTTGAATAAGCTGATCTTTGTGACATTTAGCAATTGTGAAGGCTGTATTTGTATCTATTTTGCTTTTATCACCCATTTCACATCCTAGATTTGCCTAAGAATCAAACTAGGTCCTAATCTGAGCCTAGAATCCTTATAGCATCTCTAGAAACCCAAAAGAAAGCGAGAGAACACAAAGGTAGATTTATAAATTCCAAGAATCAACCCAATTCTTTATTGAACCAAAATTTAAAACTCTTTTTACCAGTCATGGCATGGTTGGTTGGTTCACCCATCAACATCCTTGGAGTTGTGCATGATTTGCCTAGAAATCTAGAGAGTATCTACCCCTCTTTACCACCACTAGTAGGGTGATGACTGAGGAACATATGAAGTCCTTCATACTTAATGTCATTCATGAATATGTGGCTTGTCACCTCTTTCCTTTCATGTTTCAAGAAGCTACATATGATTGGTTATTTAACTTACCCAAAAATTCCATCATGGGATGATCAATTTAATGACACGTTTATTGCCTAGTTTGATAGGGAAGTCAGCCCATAAATTATGTATCAATAGTTTACCACCTTGAAGAGGGACCCAAAGAAACTAGTAAGAGTATTTAATGTTAGATTCTAAAATATGTACACCCTAACATCCCCACTATATAAGCCTGTAGATGAATTAGCATTAGATATATATAAGAATGCTTTAGATCCTATGACAACCATTTTTCTAAGGAGATCCATAGGTATTGACACATTTACTTTAGCATATGCTAAGGCTATATATATCAATGAGTAGATGCACCTACAAGGACACCTCACCTTTACTATCCCCAACTTTGATCCAAACCATCCCTACTCTAAATAACATCCCTAACATTAATCAAAACTAGCCCACCTTGAACTAATTACCAATGCTTAACCAATTTCCTCTAATTCATGCCACACCTAACCAGTAACTTGGATTCTTCAACTAAGCAAGTGTTAAAGCACATAACTAAAATACGTAATCCATGTTTCCTATAAAAAACACCAATGCTCAAGCTACCAATCAAAACAAGAGCCCAAAACCTCCAAAGGGAGAGTTAGACTCAATCTAAAGAATTGTCCAAAAGCTTGACAATGATTTCTTGGATCTTAAGAAGTAGATGGGAAACATAGCTAAGAGCTCCAAAAAAAACTAAATTTTCTAAAGACACAATAGACTTTTTAACAAGTCTAACAATAAAAATGAGTCTCCTTTGAGTAAATTGCCTAAAATCAACATCTATGAGATGTCCCTACCTAATTGGTTCTGAGTGCATAATATTGCTAGACATGGGAAATTAGATTGTGTTGATTTATACCATGTATTTGAAGCCATCTAGAGATAAATGGAGATATTTAACATGAATCCCAATGATCAAAGTAATGCTAGAAGCTTTGATAACTCTAGTGATGCCCCTAAATCACCTGAATCATTCCTCATAGTTGAGACTTATGACTTTCCCAACCAAGATGAGAATGAACCTAAGGACAATGTTGAAGAGGTACATGCTTTCCAATAGTTCCAATGAAGCAACTAAACCTTGAGAAGCAAAGTTTAGAACCCACCTTTGATAATTTCCACTCCATCCAATAAGTCAGGCATACCTCCCGATAGTAGGATAGACAATAATCCTCCACACCCAAAGGTAAGGAGAGTAAAAAAATAACCAAAAACCCTACACAACACTAAAATGTGCATACAATATAGTGAAATACATGAATAAAATCAAGGTGAATATAACATTACACAAACTCACATATATCACTAAATAACATGATTTGCAATTGAAATCCTTGATTGAAAAGCCTAGTTATATCAAGGCTAACAAGTTCATGCTAATGTGGTGATGTACAAGAGTAATCATGAGGTTTAACCATTCATGTTAACTTTTAGAATTTTTGATAAGAATCTCCATAATTTTTTACCTGATTCTAGTGCCTTGGCTAATATTATGCCTCTAGGAATTTGTGAAAAGTTAAGGTTGAACCCAGTCAAATATGAAAAGGTGGTAGTACAGTTAGATAAGTTGAGGGTAAAGGTGATAGGTAAATTACTAAATATCCACATGTATCTAACTCAAGTTCATTGAATATGATAGTTCATCAACATTCAGGTTGTTGACATACCTAAAGCTTATGGGTTATTACTTAGTCATGATTGGACTAAATACTTGAATAGATATATGTCCACAAATTGTTATCACATGTGGCTACCTTGGTGGGGAATCCTCAATCAGATCAAGATTGATCATATGCCCAAGATAAAATATATGATTATAGAATACAATGCCAAGAATGAGAAGGTAAACTACTAGTCCTCTCATTTAGGTGTCTTTACTTTAGAGACTACTAACATTGTTATAGGTTATGGTGTAAAGAAATAGTACCAAGGCCCTTGGACATTGCACTTTGATGGTGCATGAGTCAAACAAGGCTTAGGCATTGGAATTATCCTAAGAAATACTTAAGGCAAAGAGCATCTTGCTTCCTATAGATTATAGTTCTCTTACACTGATAATCTAGAAGAATATGAAACCCTTATTTTTGGACTTTAATTTATAATCAAACATAAGGTTGAAAAATTGTTAAGTTATGGTGATTCTGAGTTAGTAGTTAATTAAATTAGAAGTAGATATCAGTGCAAGATTTCTTGTCTAATAATGTATTAATTTAGAGCATGGTATTTAATTGAATACTTTAACTCATTCAGTATTATTTCCTTAGCCAATGAATAAAACCAATTGTCAGATACTCTAGCTTGAACATCAATTAACTTCATGCCACTAGAAGTCATGAATATGCATGAATTGATTGTGGAGATAATCTCATGACCCTCCATGCCAGATAGCATCAATCACTTATAAGTCTTTGATGATCACTAACAAATAATCAATTTCTAATGAAATACTAACACATTTGAGTTTCATACCATGGATGAGCAAGATGATTATTTTTGGGAAGGTTTAAAATATGATGAAGATGGAATTATCTAGATTAGAGAGAATTAAATTTCTAAATGCATGATCTCCTTAGAAAGAATGTTCAACCTAGACAAGTAAGGAACTGAAGATAAGTATCCTAAAGTAAGTGGGAATGACTAAACTAAAATTAACTTGGAAGATCCTAAAAATGAATAAAATGTCAACATTGGTCTTGTTTACACTAATGAAAAATTAAATAAGTCATTTTCCCTCCTATCCAAGTTTAAGGATGTCATTGCATGGTCATATGATGACCTCAAGATCTTTGACACTAGTGTGATTACTCACACTATCTCATTAAAGTAAGCCTACAGGCCTTTCATGTAGAGACAAAGGCCAGTAAGTCAAGGGATGGAACCACTAATTTACAAAGAAGTAAAGAAGTTTCTTGATACAAGGATAATTTTACCTATAAGGCACTCAATGTGGATAGCCAATATTGTACTATTTAAGAAGGAAAATGGAGAGATCGGACTTTGTCCCAATTTTTAGAACCTAAACATATATTTCAAAAAAGATAAGTATCATTTTACATCTTTAGATGAATTCATACAGTTGGTAAGTGGCTATGGAATGATTTCATTCCTAGATAGATTTTTAGGCTACAACTAGGTCTTGGTGAATAAACATGATAGATTGAAGACTACCTTCACAACTAATTGGGGAATATTTGATTACAAATGAATGCCATTTGAGCTCATCAATGTGGGAAATTTTTTTGAGTGAGTGATGGACCATGATTTCCATGGATTAATTGGTAAGTGTATTATCATTTACATGGATGATCTAATCATGTTTTCTAAGAATAGGGCAGACCATATGATGCATTTATAATAAGTAATGGAAAGGTGCATAAGGTATGACATTCCCTTAAACCCCAAGAAAAACATCTTTTATGTGACTGAAGGTAAGTTGCTAGGACACGTGATCACTCAAGAAGGTATGAGCATAGATCATGATAATATCAATGAAATTTATAGGGTATAAATTCTAAATAGAGAAAGGGAGTTAAAGTCTTTCTTTGATAAAATCAACTTTGTAATAAAGTTTATTTTTAGTTTTACAGAAATAGTGAGGTCACTCAACACCATACTAAAGAGGGACATAAATATATATTGGAATTTAGAAGCTAAGAAGGCCTTCCAACACATCAAGGATACTATCATTCAAGCCCCTATCTTGATAAGTCCTAATTTTAGTAAATATTTATATCTATACTCTTTTGATGTTAATCATACTATTACTATTGTCTTCACATAGAAGGAAGATGATAAAGAGCACCCCATATCCTTTATGAGCACCAACCTGATGAATGTAGAGCTAAATTATCTTATCCTAGATAAGCAAGATTATGAATTTATAAAGGCTGTAAATAAATTCAAACACTACATCTTATGAAATAAGACCTATGCCATAGTGTTTGATCCAACTGTCAAACTGATGCTAGGACATAATGAACTTGCGAAAAGAAGAGGGAAGTGGAAGACTAAACTTCAGCAATATGACTTGGAAATAAAATATGCTAAGTTAGTGATGGGGAAATGTCTTATCCAAATCATTGAAAATGTTGATCCTTGTGTTTATATTTTTTAGGTAGAGGCAAATCAAGTACTTAGTGGATACTTGTATAAGGACATCACTCATTACCTACTACATGGACCATACCCTCCACACCTAAAAAAATAACAAAAGAGAGCCCTCAAGTTGAGGTCATCCCACTTTATGATCAAAAGAGGAGTCCTCTATAAAATGAATTATGAAGGAATCTTCCTAAAGCATGTTTTCAAAAATAAAGACACCAAAATCATGGATATTTTCCATGACAAGATGATAATTTGTCACCATTTAGGGTGTACCACTACACATAAGATATTAAGGGCTATCTATTAATAGCCAACTATATTCAAGGATTCACATGCCCATGTGTGAACATGCTACAAGTGTTAGGTGTTTGATAGAAGAGGAGTAAATATGGATATACTTATCCAACTAGTAACTAAGGTAAAACCATTCACATAATGGGGTCTTGACTCTATGGGAGTTATCAACCCAAACTCCTTGATAGTGTTGATGATTTAAAATTGTGCTTGATTCTAATCAACAACAATGGGAAGTTTCAAGAAATGGGACTTGCATCTTGAAACAACGTCCAGATTTTAGAGAAGTTGGTTCTTCTTTAAATTTAGTATATACTGGGAAAAGGGATAGGAATTTAAATTAGAAACACAATGAAAGAAAGGAAATCTAATCTATGGCGATGCGCTTGAATGTAATTCGACCTTAATCTTAAGCATAGTGAAACTATATGTAGGATTCATTTACATTTAAGAGCAAACAAGTGCATGATCAATGTAAAAGATTGAAATAATAGAAATAGAGGCTCACAGTATAGACTTCTTTTGCTAAGATACAGAAAATGTCAACAAAGGAATAGGGTTTAATCTTCTTATTTGAATTTTCCAATCACATAAGAGGCGCAAAAACACATATAGTTATGTAAACCTTCCAACTCAAGAAAATGAGACAAAAGCAAATGACATTCTTAATCTCAACTCTAGAAATCTATAGTCTAGACTACTTTTACAAATGACACAGATAATATCAACAAAGGCATAGGGTTCAATCTTCTTATTTGAATCTTCCAATCATACAAAAGGCATAGAAACACATAAAATTATATAAACCTTTCAACTCAAGAAAATGAAACAAAAGCAAATGATATTACTTAGCCACATCTCTAGAAAGTCTAAACTTGTTTCAATAATTCTCTCTAAAAAATTCTCTCTGATAATTCCTCCTCTTTGGTGATCTCTGCACCCTTATTTATAGCCTTGGATCCACTCCAAATTGTCTACTTGTTTCCAATCTAACGTCCCAAATGAAATCTCCCCTAACTGAACTGGAAGTTCATTGGCTGAAAAAAATTGCCTAACGCTCCCTTCTCTTGAATGCTAGGTGACACTTAGCCAATTTCCTCTTATTACTTTAGAAAACACCAAAGGATGAAACTTGTCATGTTCTGCAGCACCTATTGAAGACACGCGGCACTTTTCGCATAACTTATACTCTTTTGTGTCTTTGCTCAGCCATGTTCTACCTTTGACACTTATCACTATCTACTTTCTCAAAACTCCAACAGCTCAAAAGATAATAAGATTCAAGGAATTTCTTTTAAAAGGGACATGGGGATAGGTGTCAATCTCTGCTTCTTCATTAAAAGACACATGGCAATTTCTTCTTCTCTTACCTAGGTTACGTGGTGATCTCCACTACTTGTAGTTACCTTTTTAAAAACCTATAAAAGATGACACATGGCAGTCTCTGCTACTTGTATTCATACCATAGAAATAATTTGGATCTCATTTCACATTTACACAGAGATCAACACCTGGCAGCTTCCGCTTGCTTCAGACACAAAACTTGGGACCCACCACAGTCTTTGTTATATTAGTGAAACAAAATGGAGATAATTCAGATCATGATATGTGGTGGCTTCCACTTTCTTCTGCTGGGATACATGGCAACTTCTATCACTTTTATAAAAGCAACATTGAGACCTTTCGTGACTGCCACTTGGTGCTTTCCACCTGATCTTGATACTTGGATTTTGAAACCTTTCACTAGAAAGAGATGAAATGTGGGTGCTGATATGAAACCGTGAATGACAAAACTTGGTGCATTCTATTGAGTCGGTATAATACATGTGGCACATTCTGACCAACTCACAAAACATATAAAAGGTGCCTCAGACTACAACGCTTGGTAGTTTCTACTGAGAAAGGATGCCTCAGACATTGACACTTGGTAACTTCCACTCGACTTCAACACTTAGGCAAAAATGACTCAAAAGGAAAATAGAGCTCATGCTCTGTATCATGACTTCGCCATCTCGAACCAATGAATGTGAGGACAAAGTTTGGTAGTGTGCAGCTAAGAAATAGAATGCAACATAGAGTAAATTTTTACTCTATAGTTACTAGCGACTCTAAGGACTTTTGGGCCTGCTCAAAAATAACCCACGACTCCCACTTGATCAAAAATTCAAAATTACAGCTTCAACAATGCTGTTTGGTAGGCAGACCACTCTTCATTAGATAACCCTTACTTACTCTACAATTCATTGAAGGCTAAATCAAGGTTAATAATATCCTTGTGTGAAAAATTTTGCAAAATTTGAACTGCAACCTTTAATTGGAATTCAAGCTAGATCAAGATAGCTTCCACTTCTGACACTGACAAATCAAACACATCTAGGGAATTATGGAGATTTGAGAGAGACTTAATGTGTCGAGAGTCTTAAAACTTTTGAAAATATTCTGAGCCACAGCCACATGCTCAAAGAACACTTATTTAAAAGAGAGAGTGAGAAAGAAAAAATGGGAAAATAGAGCAACAAAATTGAAAGCAAACTACTATATACAACTAACCAAGTATATTTGCCTCCTTCCTAGATCAAAAGGAATTTTTTTGAAGTTTCCTTCATGGTGAGAAGATTTATGGTGCCAGACAAATGGTTAAATGGGATGGAGCTCTGGTGACTTGCTCTTCCTGCTTGCCACCTTGATTGGCCTGCATCTGAGTGAATCAGAGTCAAACATGATTCCAATATATACATACTCTTCTTATTCTTGAAATCTTGTAAAATGCTAGTTTTTCATACTAGCGTGTCTCATCAAGAAATTGATGGCTGTTGGCTCATCACCATAAGCCCTTAGATATACCTTATTGATTAGCTTATCTCCTTCTGCCTCATTCTTAGGTTCCATTACATGATCATCCTCCTTGATGACTTTAACTTCTTGAAAGGATAAGTCTGAAAGCTTGCATGCCCTCTGCATACTTATCTAAGTCTCAATGTTGTCTTCTCTACATCTGGCTAGCTCATAGTCTTCTTGAAGAATAGTGTAACGTACATCAATGACCCCAAACAAGTTATTCAAAACATGATTACAACTTATCTCTTTTTCATCAGAGATAGAAGCAAAAGCTTGTGACTTGTCCTCTAGTTCATCAAAGGGTGTACCTATGGTGATTTCTTCTTGATCTACACATAAAATCTTCTTGAGTAGCCATAAACTAAGTATACTCCTCTGCATACTTATTTGCTTCCTCTAAAATATAATCCTCTTTCAAAAGGGATAAAGAAGAAGACTGATGGTTATACATATGTGGAAGAGGAGATAATTATTAAGCTACAATCGAATGATTCTCTTCTTTCCATTTGTACATCACTTCATCTATATCAGATGTAGCTTGATATCTCTCTTGGAGGGATGTAGATGGAGTGTGTTCAAATGTAGGATCTTCTGCTTGATTATCACCATGAGTAAGAGAAGCCTCAAATTCTTCAAAGTTTTGAGCAAAACTTTTCTCTTCTTCCCTTCTGCACCATGATTCCATTGTTTGTTTGCCACTCATGACCTTGTGACCAGAACTTTTCTCTTGGAAAGAGTCAGCAATTTTATCTTCTTCAAAGTTTTTAGCTAGTTCATGATTTCCGTTGTTCCCACTTGGAATCTTGTCATCATGCTAAAGGACCTAAGGATTGGTATAAGAGGTATATTTTGACATAGGCTCCTTTCTAAGGCTTGAAATATCTATCTCTTTCACTAAGCAATCTCATTTTTTCCTCTAATTCCTCAATTTGCTTAGCTAGATTTTATTGAAAGAGTCTTTCTTGGAGCTCATAGGAATCATCATAGAAGTGGGGAGTGCATGAAGGCTACGATGAAAAACAAGAAGCTTCTTGAGGAAGGGTGGGAGGGACTTGAGGGAAAAGTGAGGGTTTGGATTCCACTTACCTTGCTACCAA
The DNA here is from genome assembly GCA_037957365.1 of Torreya grandis. Classification (NCBI taxonomy): domain Eukaryota; kingdom Viridiplantae; phylum Streptophyta; class Pinopsida; order Cupressales; family Taxaceae; genus Torreya; species Torreya grandis. Next base: position 139,714 of record JARHVA010000504.1, on the reverse strand, counting down.
CATAGACTCAACAAAATTGGGGAAAGGACCTTGATAGGTTTGACTTGGCTCATGAGTAGGTGCTGCGTATATCTGATATGAAACTTATGGTAGTGGATGTGTAGGTTGATAGACGTGGTAAGGTTGTCTCTCATGAATACTCAGCTTCTCTTCTAAAAATTCAATCAAGCCACACACATCCAACACCTCATAAGTAAGCCTTTGCCAATTTGCTCTTTCAATGGGAGCCCATTCACTTTTAATAAGATCTACTGCATTTCTTACTTGATAGATGACTATTTCTACTCATTTTTTGCAATTTAATATTTAGAAGAAATAAGAAACTAAAGATAAATGGTCAGAGGTTTGTACGTACCCAGATGAAGCTACACACCATATCCAGATGTTGAAGGGACTCCTCTTTGGTTGTGGAGGAAGACACCTATAGAGAGAAAGAGACTTAAACAAAAAAATGTTAGAGATAGATATAGTGGACTGCTAAGCACATGCTCGGTCCCAAAAGTGCAAAGACTTCCTTGAGGGATGACAGTCCATGTTTTGATAAAAGAGTGTCGGATAAAGAAATAGTGAAAGACTTAAATGAAATAAATGGAGATAATGTGTATCTATATTCTATTGTTGGTCTTCCATAGTCATCGATGTCGATTAGTCTACTGGCGTCAGTTTGTCAAGTTGTCGACATTGGTTATGCTACCAACGTCGGTAGGGGTAGTGGTTGATGTCAGTTAAGGTAATGGCCTTGGATGGGTTTGTGGTTGACAGAGGGGTTTGGAAGGAGTCTAGGTCTATGCAGGGTTGCAGGGAGACAAATAAAGTTTGTAGAAGGACAAAGGTAGATGATAGGTTGTTGAAAAGGGTCAAGACAAAAGGAAGGCTTTATAACCTCTCCAAGAAGAAAGTCGGGTCTGGTTGAAGGTCGGGTCTAGTTGAAGGTCAGGTCTGGTAGTATTTAGAGATAGCAAATTGACTAAGTTATTCTAAATTAATGAAATGAAAGGTGGAATAAATACTTAGCTCTAGTGAAAAGAAGAACCAAAATGTCGAACACTTGTGCCTGTTACCCCGTGCAATGCTTTAGTCTAATATGGAGTGACTGGTGTAGAGTCAATGTGGCCAAGGGAGCATTAGTTGAAATCTAATGCCTGTTGATGTCTCAAAGTCTACAAGGAAGAGAGAGAGAGAGCCTGATCCATGTGAGAGAGAGTCCCAGAGTCCAATAGACAAGCGTCTAAGAGGAAGTTGATTTGGGATTTGTGACTAGCCATTTTGGAGGTTAGAACTTAGTTTAAGTAAACTGACGTTGGTGATCCCGCTGGCATTGGCTGATAGTTGACTGACATCGATGGGTGGAGAATGAGTAAAAGGGCTAAGAAGCCCATTCTTCATTCGCCAAGTGCATAATCCATTAGAAAATGGTCAATGGACGGGGTTATTAAGCATGAGGGTTAGTTAAGCAGTTGGAAAGGAGTGAGAATAGGTCTTAAGGAGATGACTTAGTCTCAAGATGAGTCATATGGTGGGAAATGCTCCAAGACAAGGTGTCCAAGGTGAGGTGTCTTAGATGATGTGTCAAGGTGAGGTCATAATTTAAAATAAGTTGTTTGTTTTAAATTAATAAGATGTGGGTTAGGACCAAGGGGGGTCGACACAATTTAGGTGTCTACATTTGCCCCTTTTTGTCTTGTTGGTTGTTCTAGGATAACTGCAAGACAAAAATAGGAGTAGATGCCCCAGGTATGGTGATGAGGTATTCCCCCTCAAAGCGAGAGTCGAGGGAAGGGAACCTAATATCGAGTGCCCATTTGATAGGTAGTGGATGGGTATGGTGAAGTTTGAGTGTGAAAGCTCTAATAGTCGGGATTGCACATACACCACTTCACATGATAGATAGGTCAAATTATCATATTCAAAGGTTGAGGAGTGCTAAAATTAAAGTAACCAGTCCCCAGCTTTTAGTCGTAGCTGATTGGGTTATTTGATCCAAGCTGTAGCTCCAATGGTCATCATGTTCCAAGTATCTCGAGCTCAGGAAGTGCTCTTGGAAAACACAAAAATGTCACAAGTAGTGGGGATAAACTTGCTCATGATCCAATACTTGTGAGGGGTGTAATGTGATGTGTGGAAAATTTTGCTAACTATTAGTGAGGTAGCATATATGTAATCAAAACAACTAAGGCAAAGTTGTCTAAAAAATGGTCATGGTCTGAGGAGATAGTCATGATCTCTAAGGTTGTTGGTCGAGTCAAGTTGAGATAGTTGGTCCATTAGATGGATGGATGAAGGAATGGCCGAGCTAACCTCAGAGGACCCCATGTTAACTGAGTGCTGCCTACATAGCCCTTGTCGTTAGGGGCCTCAGGCCGATGTAGTTCTCCTAAAAGGGAGGAAGAGAGTCAGTTATGGATGTGGTTTTGACTAGGTTAAGTCATGGTTAAAGGTTAAATGGTTTTTCCATCAAATAGATGAAAAAATGGATGTGGTCGAGCTAAACCCAAAAGACATCATGTCATCCAAGTGCTACTTACATAACCCCTGTTGGAAGGGCCTCAGACCAATGTAGTTCAGACTGGTAGATAGGTTGGTTTGATCATGTTATAAATGATGAGGGTATGATGATGTCTTGGACTTATTTGATGACATGAGAAGTCTTAGTGGTTGTTAGGCATTGGATAAGGAGGTTGTCTTGACCTCATTTGTAGAGATGTCCCCCCACCATGGTGTAGTAAGCAGTGCTTTTGATAAAATCCCATCGTCCATTGCTAGAGAGATTGGGAGGTATGATAAAATATGTCAAGTAGTCCACAAGTCGCTTATACCATACGTCATATGGACTAGAGAGGTTAGGAAGAATTTCCCCCAGTGATGTTGGTTGAGACATGTCCAAGATAGAAATCTTGGGTTGTGTTGGTTGAGAGGTCTTGACAAATAATGGATATGTCAAAGGTGTAGAAGTCTAGTCTTTTCCTTTATTATTCATAGCTTAGGGCCTAGTGGATATCATCTTTTTTGTGGGTGGTGTGGTCAAATGTGTAGATGACACTTTGTTGTTGAGAGGTGTTAGATGTAGGAGAAATCTTGCTAAAGTAGAAGGATGTGGACCCAAAATGGAAGGTAATGATGAAGGTGAGAGAGGAGTTCTCCGATGTGGTTTAGTAGCCTTCTTTAGTTTATTGTGAGGACTACGATTGGGCGAGGTGAGATTCAAGTCTACCTTCACTTGTGGGTGAGTGAGGTTTGAGAGGCATGGGATGGTTATGGCTTCTGTGTGTGGTTGAATAGCAGGGAAAGTATGATCTCCTAATGATGATAAGAATGATGAAGGCGTGGGAGCTAGCATTGGTGCCATTAAGGCATCTTCCAATATGGGAGAAGTTAGAATGGACTCTCCTATGTGTGAAAGGGGGCTAGATGAAGGATTATCCTCCATCGGTGGAGGACAAATAGGAGAAGAAGACTCTTCTACCTATGATGGAAAAATAAGAGAAGAAGGATCTTCTACCTGTGATGGAAAAATAGGAGAAGAAGGCTCTTCTACCTGTGGTGGATAAATGGGTTGATTAACCTCTTCAGACTATGGGAGAGGTTGGTTAGAAACCATGTCGACCGTAAGTATATTATGCTCTTGAAGGTCTTCAGCTATGGTTTGAATGTTATTTTGACTTGGGGGATGGTTAGGGAATGGTTGTCTAAAGACATCCATGTTTTGGTTAGCTGACAGATTTGGGTTATCCAAAACAAGATTTCCCTTGTCCACCATGTCTTGAATGATGTTTTTAAAGGTTTTGCAGTTGTTTATGTCATGACCGTCGACAAGATGATAGTGACAGAAGTCATTTTCCCTATACCATGTAGGGATGGCTTTTGAGGGATCGAATTGAGGTGGTCAAATTTGAGAGAGATTGAGGACTCCCTACTTGACGAGTTTATCCAACACAGAAGCATATGACTCTCTTATTGGAGTGTATTGGCGCTCTACATGCCGTTGTTGAAATTGTCTTGTGATATATTCTAATGTTGAAGGTTGAGACTGGTTAGTTGTGGTTGAAGATGATGGTTTAAGGACTAAAACATTTACTGATCCTTTGGACTTGGAGTGGGAAAAAGAAGGTTTGGATGAAGAAGGGTCATTGGATTTTGGATTGGCATTTTTACTACGCAATGTGACCTTGTCTTCTTCGACAACATGAAGTTCAAGCTTTCTGGCCATGGTGAAAGCTTCGTCAAATGTGCGAAATGTTTGAACCCACAAAGTAGATGAGATGTGCTTGGCACATGCTCGTGAAAAGAGCTTAATGAGCTCAATTTGAGGTAAAGAAAAGGAGAGTTGGTTGATCAAACCTCTCCAATGGGCAACAAAGTCAGCTATGGACTCATCGTCGAATTGTTGAATAGAATAGAGGTCTATAATGGACACCTTTTTGGTGATGTTGAATGAAAAGTGGCTGAGGAATAATTGGGTGAGTTGAGTGAAGGAAAAGAGGGAATGACTGGAAATAGAGCTATACCAGTCAAGGGCAGCCCCCGAAAGTGACATGGGAAATGTGCGCAGTAGTAATGCATCATCGTGCGCTATGAGGCAACAAGTGTGTCTAAATGCTCGTAGATGTTGTTTTCGGTCCTCTTTACTATGAAAGTGAGTAAATTTTAGGAGTTCCCACTGGTTAGGATATGGTTAAATAGGCACCAAAGTGTGAATGGGCTCATTGCAGATTTGTTCATATGAAAGAACATTGCTTGAACCAAAAATGGATGTCTCGAGGCTAGACATCTTGTCCATCAGCATCTTCATTAGATGGGCTAACGGATTGGTAGGTGGAGCACCCCCTAGGTTGTAAGGTTCTTGGAAGGTGTTAGGAGGAGTGTATGATGTTCTTGGTTGCATTTGTATAGGTGCAATGTATTGGTAGTTCATCATAGGGACTGATGTTGAGGTCAAGGTGGCTTGTGCCATGAAGTTGGAAGGCACAAGTTGATTAGATACCACCAAAGGTGGTTAAATGGCGGCATTGGTAAAAGGATAGGTAGTCACTCCCACATTTATAAGTGCAAGAGTGTGCAGAGTTGAGACAATCAAATTCTGGTATCGTGTAGAACTTGGTTGAATTGTTTGTGGTTGAGGGGGTATGAAAACCCTAATGGAGGTAGGTCCAAAAATAGATGGGGAGGCTGAATCATGGACATTGGCCATGGTCGGGTTATTAGTTGACGTAGTGGCTTGAATGGTTGAGGCAATGGTCTGGGTAGCGGATGTTGTCATTGTCGCTTTAGCCAAGGTAGTTGGCATCCCATGAATATGATTACCTGAAGGGTCTCGCGTTTGAATTCTTGAGAGATAGTGTTGGAGAGCCTTGAAATTGTGGTCAAGGAGTCTCTCAAAGTCTTGATCTCCTTCAAGAAAAATAGGAGATTGATTGGTGGGGGTAGGCTAAATAGGAGTACGTTCAATATCAAAAATATACTCCATTTGAAGACTTGATATAAAAGGTGAAGGTGGAAGTGGTTATTGCCTCGCATGGTCAATAAGGGATTTGGTTTCACTGCATGTCAAATCCATCCAAGGTGAAAGGTGTCTAGGTTCTAGAAACTGTATATTTCAATTTTAGAAAACTACAAGTGGTTAGAATGTGTGTTTGAGGGCAAAAAGATTGGGTTTTAAGATTGTTATTTTGAAATTTTTTTGATGAAAGTGACCGACGTTGGTGTAAAAATTGATGTCGGTGGAGATATGTTGCCGATGTCAGTGGTGAAACCGATGTCGGTTGATAAAAGTTGCTGACGTCGGTGGAAAAATTGATGTCGGTGTCTGTGTGTTTCCAAAAACTCAGAAAAATGAAAATTTTTGAAAGAAAAAGAATGTTCTGAGTTGTTTTTGAAGCTCAAAATAATTCATCCTTACTGGCTCAAAAAACTAGATAAAAATAGAAAAGGTAGATGAATGTAAGCAAACTCTAAACGTTAAATTCCTAAGAATAAGTTTTAGAGTCTTTTTGGCTTATGCCTTAAAAGATTGTGTTTGGGAAGTGGGCTTCTTAGAAAGGGTCCTAAAAGAGGCAGTCTAACGTTGGTTTCAGGTTAGTTTTGGTGCTCAAAAAGTTTGTGTTAGGTTCTGTACGTGGCTTGGTGCTAGGGGCTTGCTCCCCTCACTTCACGAGCCTAGAGCCAAGCTGGGTCACTTAGCCAATATATACTTCCCCTAGAGTTTATACTCTGCCAGAGAACAGTGTGGGTCCTCCTCTTGGTTGTGAAGTCCAAGTAGGATCGCCAGGAAGAATAAGGTATCTGCTAGGTGGTGAAATCCTAGTCGGGCCTTGTCTCAGGTATGTTTAGATGTTTGATTTGTGAATGTGGTCTGGTCATGTAACATATGTACACTACGATTTATTCATAATGTGTTTTAATTACTAGATGAGCTAAATATGCATTCAAGTAGGAGTGAAATGCATTTAATTTTTAACGCAAATTGAAATGTTTGTTCAGATGCAGACAAGTGGGAAAAGGTTTAAGAGCATGAATTTCACTACTCTAAGATGCATGTAAGAAAATGACAAGAAGAAAAAGAAAGATTCTTTTTAACTTGTGCTAATGGTGTTTTTTCAAAAGAAAAAGAAGGAAGAAAGCTGCAAGGAGATAAAATTTCCCTAATGCAGCTATATGAATGATTGCCTTTAGAAGAAAAATGAATGATGAACCCAAGGAAAACTCCAGGGGTCCCACTGGGCATGCCATAATGTTTCTACTCATTTTTTGCTATTTAATACTTAGAATAAATAAGAAACTAAAGCTAAATGGTCAGGGGTTTGTACATACCCAGATGAAGCTATGCACCGTATCTAAATGTTGAAGGGACTCCTCTTTGGCTATGGAGGAAGACACCTGTAGAGAGAAAGAGACTTAAATAGAAAAATGTTAGAGACAGATATCGTGGACTGCCAAGCACATGCTCAGTCCTAGAAGTGCAAAGACTTCCATGAGGGATGACAGTCCATGTTTTGATAAAAGAGTGTCGGATAAAGAAATAGTGAAAGACTTAAACAAAAGAAATGGAGATAATTTATACTTGTATTCTGCTATTAGTCTTCCACAGTTGCCGACATCAGTTAGTCTGCCCACATCAGTTTGTCAAGTTGCCAACGTCAGTTATGCTACCAGCGTCGATAGGGGTAGTGGTCGATGTCAGTCAGGGCAATGGCCTTGGATGGGTTTGTGGTCGACAGAAGGGTCTGGAAGGAGTTTGGGTCTGTGCAGGTTTGCAGGTAGACAAATAAAGTCCGTTGAAGGACAAAGGTAGATGATAGGTTGTCAAAAAGGGTCAAGACAAAAGGAAGGCTTTATAACCTCTACAGGAAGAAAGCCGGGTCTGGTTGCAGGTCGGGTCTGGTTGAAGGTCAAGTCTGGTAGTATTTAGAGATAACAAATTGACTAAGTTATTCTAAATTACTAAAATGAAAGGGGGGAAGAAATACTTAGCTCTAGTGAAAAGAAGAACCAAGATGTCGAACACTTGTGCCTGTTACCCCGTGTAATGCTTCAGTCTAATATGGAGCGACTGGTGTAGAGTCTCTATGACCAAGGGAGCATTAGTTGAAGTATGATGCTTGTTGATGTCTCAGAGTCTGCGAGGAAGAGAAAGAGAGCCCGATCTATGTGAGAGAGAGTCCCAGAGTCCAAGAGAGAAGTGTCTAAGAGGAAGTTGATTCGAGATTCGTGATTAGCCATTTTGGAGGTTAGAACTCAGTTTAAGTAAACTGACATCGGCGATCTCGCTAGTGCTGGCCAACAGTTGATCAACGTCTACAGGTGGAGAATGAGTAAAAGGGCTAAGAAGCCCATTCTTCATCCGCCAAGTGCATAGTCCATTAGAGAATGGTCAATTGACGGGGTTATTAAGCACGAGGGTTAGTTAGGTGGTTGGAAAGGAGTGAGAATAGGTCTTAGGGAGATGACTTAGTCTTAAGATGAGTCATATGGTGGGAAATGCTCCAAGATGAGGTGTCCAAGGTGAGGTGTCCTAGGTGATGTGTCAAGGTGAGGTCATAATTTAAAATAAGTTGTTTTTTTTTAAATTAATAAGATGTGGGTTAGGACCAAGGGGGGGTCGACACAATTTAAGTGTCTACATTTGCCCCTTTTTGTCTTGTTGGTTGTTCTGGATGAACTGCAAGACAAAAATAGGAGTAGATGCCCCAGGTATGGTGATGAGGTATTCCCCCTCAAACAAGAGTCAAAGGAAGGGAACTTGATATCAGGTGCCGATTTGATAGGCAGCGGATGGGTATGGTGAAGTTTGAGTGTGAACACTACAATAGTTGGGATTACGTGTACACCACTTCACATGATAGATAGGTTAAATTGTCATAGTCAATGGTTAAGGAGTGCTAAAATTGAAGTAACCAGTCCTCAGCTTTTAGTCGTAGCTGATTGGGTTATTTGATCCAAGCTATAGCTTCAATGGTTGTCATGTTCCAAGTATCTCAGGCTCAGGAAGTGCTCTTGGAAAACATGAAAATGTCACAAGTAGTGGGGATCAACTTGCTCATGATCCAATACTTGTGAGGGGTGTAATGTGATGTGCGGACAATTTTGGTAACTATTCATGAGGTAACATATATGCAATCAAAACAACTAAGGCAAAGTTGTCTCGAAAATGGTTGTGGTTTGAGAAGATAGTCATGATCTCCAAGGTTGTTGGTCGAGTTGAGTTGAGATAGTTGGTCCATTAGATGGATGGACGAAGGAATGGCCGAGCTAACCTCAGAGGACCCCATGTCAACTGAGTGCTGCCCACATAGCCCCTGTCGTTAGGGGCCTCAAGCTGATGTAGTTCTCCCAAAAGGGAGGAAGAGGGTTGGTTATGGATGTGGTTTTGACTAGGTTAAGTCATGGTTAAAGGTTAAATGGTTTGTCCATCAAATAGATGAACAAACGGATGTGGTCGAGCTAGCCCCAAAAGACATCATGTCATCTGAGTGCTACCTACATAGCCCCTGTTGGAAGGGCCTCAGACCAATGTAGTTTAGACTAGTTGATAGGTTGGTTTGGTCATGTTATAAATGATGAGGGCATGATGATGTTATAGCCTTTTCCATATTATATGATGGTGTATTCTGTAACATTGGCTATGTGGTCTTTCATCCCTAACAATTTTCCATATTAGTGATAGATGGATGCTAAAAATGAAATGAGGATGATGTTATAGTCTTTTCTATATTGTGTGATGGTGTATTCTATAACATTGGTTGTGTGTGGTTGATAGTTTCCATGTGTATTGTTTTCCATAGAAACTAGTGTGAATGGGCTATGATAATGTTAGTGGTCTGAAAAAGGTTTGGTTGGTTTGGTTGGGTTATAAAATGACTTGGTTGTATTTGACAAAAGTGTAATAAGTGAAAGGCGCGTTGCTCTTTCATTGACAAGGACTATAATGACAGCATAGATAAGGTTTTTGGAAACAAAAGCCCCATTCATGCATTACGTCGTTTGACCATTGATTTGTGTTAGAGAAGTAGTCAAATCACTTGACATTAAGTGAGCTCAAAATCCCTTGAGTATGTTGGGGTAATAGGTTTAATTTTTTGATATGAGAGGATAGGGTAACACTTTTTAGTAGGGATAGCTTTGCCCCTTTTATAGGTGACCCTGAGAATGACTATAGACAAGTCCATGACTTAATAGTTTGTAGACTGATCAATGCGAGAAATCCACTTGGGGATGTTGTTTTATTATGTGGTCATGTCGAGAAACTTTTTAGAGGGTGCTGTGTATGTAGCAAAATTTAGGCATCGCCATCCTTCGAGGGAGTGGTCTATATTGTACTTTGTATGCTAGAATGTCTATGGATAGTTGTCCTTCAAGGGAGCAGTCTATTAATTACAGCAATGATGATGATGTAGCTGTCCTTCGAGAGAGCAGTCTACATGTATAGTTTATGACCTTTGGAATACAAGCATCCCAATTTATGTTTTTTTTTTTTTTTTAATTTTTTTATTGGACTTTTGTCATGGACTAGGCTATAGAGGTGTAGAGGGTTTCCCTATTATTAGGACAAAGCATTCATGCTTGATAAAAGGGTTAACTAATGTTGGGAATAAGGGTTGAAAGGAATAGGAATGACGATGATGACAGGGTTGCTCAAGAGATGAGCTCAAGTTAAACATCAAGTGAATGATTACTTGACTAATAGTACAATGGTCAAAGATGTAAGGCATTAAAGGGCTCAGGTTTTGGTCGGCCTTTGAGAGAAGATAGACGATAAGTCCCTGATCCATGCTCGTGTAAGGTCCGAGTCAATTAGGAACAAACTTGCCCCATTTGCTTTGTTCCATATTGGTCACATGTTGGTTGATGTTGGACATGAAGTTGGTTGATATGTTGTTGGAATGTTTTGGTCAATGTTGGTCGTGAAGTTGGTCAGTATGATGTTTGGTAGTATGTTGTTGGCATTTGGTACAATGTTGAACATAGTTGTTGCAGTCTTGGTTGATAGTGGGCCAATAATAGCCCAGGCAAAGGATGCACTTGGCAACCAAGTTACCACTAAAATGTCCCCCAAAATTCCTATCATGGACTTGTTTGATGACATGGGAAGTCTTAGTGGTTGTTAGGCATTGGATAAGGTGGTTGTCTTGACCTCGTTTGTAGAGATGTCCCCCCAGCATGGTGTAGCGAGTAGTGATTTTGATAAAAGCCCACCATCCATTGCTAGAGAGATTGGGAAGTATGATAAAATATGTCAAGTAGTCCACAAGTCGCATATACCATACGTCATTTGAACTAGAGAGGTTAAGAATAATTTCCCCAAGTGATGTTGGTCGAGACATGTCCAAGATAGAAATCTTGGGTTGTGTTAGTTGAGAGGTCTTGAAAAATAATGGATATGTCAAAGGTGTAAAAGTCTGGTCTTTTCCTTTATTCTTCATAGCTTGGGGCCTAGTGGCCACATCAATTGTGTTGATTTTGAATAAAGGAGTGGATGGTGGTAAAGGGACCATAGTCTTGTATGGGGATCCTGATTTAGGTGAAGAGGTTTGGGAGGCATGGGATGGTGTTGAATTTTTGTCAAAAGAGTGGTCAGAAGAAGACTCAATGTGAGGGGTGTCCTTTTTTAGGTGTCAGTGAATGACAACCTTAAGGGCACAACAACATTCAGTATCATGTCTAGGTGTGCGATGATACCAATAGATTTTAGTGTCATCGAACCAAGATGGTTTTGATTCGAGAGGTTGATATGGTTTAATAAGCAAAAGAGTGATGCTAGATGACTGCAACAATTAGCATAACATCGAAGCATAATATCCCCTTAATGGATTTGTGCTTTTTGTTGTAGTTGGGGTTGACACCTCCTTTTTAGGAGTTGTTTGGGGAGTTTGTCGTATCATCTTTTTCATGGGTGGTGTGGTCACATGTGTAGATGACACTTTCTTGTTGAGAGGTGTTGGATGTAGGAGCAATCCTGCTAAATTAGAAGGATGTGGACCCAAAATGGAAAGTAATGATGAAGGTGGGAGAGGAGTTCTCCGATGTGGTTTAGTAGCCTTCTTTAGTTTATTGTGAGGACTAATATTGGGCGAGGCAAGATTCAAGTCTACCTTCACTTGTGGGTGAGTGAGGTTTGAGACGCATGGGATGGTTATGGCTTCTGCGTGTGGTCGAATAGCGGGGAAAGTATGATCCCCTAATGATGATAAGAAGGATGAAGGCATGGCAGCTAGCATTTGTGCCATCAAGGCATCTTCTAATATGGGAGAAGTTAGAATGGACTCTCTTATGTGTGAAAGGGGGCTAGATGGAGGATTATCCTCCATCAGTGGAGGACAAATAGGAGAAGACTCTTCTACCTGTGATGGAAAAATAGGAGAAGAAGGCTCTTCTACCTATGATGGAAAAATAGGAGAAGAAGGCTCTTCTACCTGTGGTGGACAAATGGGTTGATTAACCTCTTCAGACTGTGGGAGAGGTTGGTTAGAAACCATGTCGACCATGCGTATATTATGCTCTTGAAGGTCTTCGGCTATGGTCTAAATTTTATTTTGACTTGGGCGATGGTTAGGGAATGGTTGTCTAAAGACATCCATGTTTTGGTTAGCCGATGGATTTGAGTTATCCAAAAAAAGATCCCCCTTGTCCAGCATGTCTTAAATGATGTTTTTAAAGGTTTTGCAGTTGTTTATGTCGTGATCGTTGACACGATGATAGTGACAAAGTCATTTTTCCTATACCATGTAGGGATGGATTTTGAGGGATTAAATTGAGGTGGTCAGATTTGAGGGAGATTGAGGACTCCCTGATTGATGAGTTTATCCAACATGGAAGCGTATGACTCTCTTATTGGAGTGTATTGACATTGTACATGCTATTGTTGGAATTGTCTTGTGATATATTTTGATGTTGAAGGTTGAGACTGGTTAGTTGTGGTTGAAGATGATTGTTTAAGGACTATAGCATTTTCCGATCCTTTGGACTTGGAGTGGGAAGAAGAAGGTTTGGACGAAGAAGGGTCAATGGATTTTGCATTTGTATTTTTACTACTCAATGTGACCTTGTCTTCTTCGACAGCATGAAGTTCAAGCTTTCTGGCCATGGTGAAAGCTTCGTCAAATGTGCGAAATGTTTGAACCCGCAAAGTAGATGAGATGTGCTTGGCACATGCTCATGAAAAGAGCTCAATGAGCTTAGTTTGAGGTAAAGAAAAGGAGAGTTGGTTGATCAAACCTCTCCAACGGGCAACGAAGTTAGCTATGGACTCATCGTCAAATTGTCAAATAGAATAGAGGTCTGTAATGGAGACCTTTTTGGTGATGTTGATTGAAAAGTGGTCAAGGAATAATTGGGCGAGTTGAGTGAAGGAAAAGAGGGAATGACTGGTAATAGAGCTATACCAGTCAAGGGCAGCCCCCGAAAGTGACATGGGAAAGGTGCGTAATAGTAACGCATCATCATGCGCTATGAGGTAGCAAGCATGTTTAAACGCTCGTAGATGTTGTTGTGGGTCCTCTTTACTCTGAAAGCGAGTAAATTTTTGGAGTTCCCACTGGTTAGGATATGGTTGAATAGGCACCAAAGGGTGAATGGGCTCATTGCAGATTTGTTCATATGAAAGAACATTGCTTGAATCGGAAATGGATGTCTTGAGGTTAGACATCTTGTCCATCAACATCTTAATTAGATGGGCTGATGGATTGGTAGGTGGAACACCCCCTAGGTTGTAAGGTACCTAGAAGGCATTAAGAGGGGCATATGGCATACTTGGTTGCATTTGTATAGGTGTAATGTATTGGTAGTTCGTCATAGGGACTGATGTTAAGGTCAAGGGGGCTTGTGCCGTGAAGTTGAAAGGCACAAGTTGACTAGATACCACCAAAGGTGGTTGAATGGCGTCATTGGTAAAAGGATAGGTAGTCACTCCCATGTTTATAGGTGTAAGAGTGTGTGGAGTCAAGACAATCAAATTCTGGTATGGTGTAGAACTTAGTTGAATTGTTTATGGTTGAGGGGGTACGAAAACCCCAATGGAGGTAGGTCCAAAAATAGATGGGGAGGCCAAATCTTGGGCATTGGCCATGGTCAGGTTATTAGTTGATGTAGTGGCTTGAATGGTTGAGGCAATGGTCTAGGTAGTGGATGTTGTCATTGTCGCTTCAACTAAGGTAGTTAGCATCCCATAAATAGGATTACCTGAAGGGTCTCACATTTGACTTCTCATGAGATAGTGTTGGAGAGCCTTGATGTTGTGGTCAAGGAGTCTCTCAAAGTCTTGATCTCCTTTGATAAAAATAGGAGATTGATTGGTGGGGGTAGGCTAAATAGGAGTATGTTCAATATCAAAAAATACACTCCATTTGAGGACTTGATATAAAAGGTGAAGGCGGAAGTGGTTGTTGCCTCGCGTGGTTAATAAGGGATTTGGTTTGCCTGCGTGTCAAATCCATCCAAGGTGAAAGGTGTCTAGGTTCCAAAAATTGTATATTTTAGTTTTAGGAAACCAGAAGTGGTTAGAATGTGTGTTTAACAGCAAAAAGATTGGGTTTTAAGATTGCTATTTTGAAAAAAGTTTGATGAAAGTGACTGACGTCAGTGTAAAAACTTATGTCGATGGAGATATGTTGTCGACGTTGGTGGTGAAACCAATGTCGGTTGATAAAATTTGCTGATGTCGGTGGAAAAATTGATGTCGGTGTCTGTGTATTTCCGAAAACTCAGAAAACTAAAATTTTTTTGAAGAAAAAGAAAGTTCTGAGTTGTTTTTGAAGCTCAAAATAATTCGTCCTTACCGGCTCAAAAAACTAGATAAAAATAGAAAAGGTAGATTAAGGCAAGCAAACTCTAAACGTTAAATTCTTAAGAATAAGTTTTAGAGTCTTGTTGGCTTATGCCTTAGAAGAGTGTGTTTGGGAAGTGGGCTTTTTAGAATGGGTCCTAAAAGAGGCAGTCTAAGGTTGATTTCGGGTTAGTTTTGGTGCTCAAAAAGTTTGTGTTAGGTTCCGTATGTGGCTTGGTGCTAGGGGCTTGCTCCCCTCACTTCACAAGCCTAGAGCCAAGTTGGGTCGCTTAGCCAGTATATACTTCCCCTAGAGTTTATAATTTGCCATAGAACAGAGTGGGTCCTCCTCTTGGTTGTGAAGTCCAAGTAGGATCGCCATGAAGGGTAAGGTATCTACTAGGTGGTGAAATCCTAGTCAGGCCTTGTCTCAGGTATGTTTAGATGTTTGATTTGTGAATGTGGTCTGGTCGTGTAACATATGTGCACTACGATTTATTCATAATGCGTTTTAATTACTAGATGAGCTAAATATGCATTCAAGTAGGAGTGGAATGCATTTAATTTTTAACCCAAATTGAAATGTTTGTTCAGATGCCGACAAGTGGGAAAAGGTTTAAGAGCATAAATTTCACTACTCTAAGATGCAGGTAATAAAATGACAAGAAGAAAAAGAAAGATTCTTTTTAACTTGTGCTAATGGTGTTTTTTCAAAAGAAAAAGAAGGAAGAAGGCTGGAAGGAGATAAAATTTCCCTAATGCAGTTATATGAATGATTGCCTTTAGAAGAAAAATGAATGATGAACCCAAGGAAAACTCCAGGGGTCCCACCAGGGGTGCCAAAATGTTTCTACTCATTTTTTTCTATTTAATATTTAGAAGAAATAAGAAACTAAAGATAAATGGTTAGGGGTTTGTACGTACCCAGATGAAGTTGCACACTATATCCAAACATTGAAGGGACTCTTCTTTGGTTGTGGAGGAAGACACCTGTAAAGAGAAAGAGACTTAAACAGAAAAATGTTAGAGATAGATATAGTGGACTACCAATCACATGCTTGGTCCCAGAAGTGCAACGACTTCTTTGACAGATGACAGTCCATGTTTTGATACAAGAGTGTTGGATAAAGAAATAGTGAAAGACTTAAACAAAAGAAATGGAGATAATGCGGACCTATATTCTACTGTCGGTCTTCCACAGTCATCGACGTCAGTTAGTCTGCCGGTGTTAGTTTGTCAAGTTGCCGACATCGATTATGCTGCTGGTGTCGGTAGGGGTAGTGGTCAATGTCGGTCAGGGCAATGGCCTTGGATGGGTTTGTGGTCAACAGAGGGGTCTGGAAGGAGTCTGGGTCTGTGCAGGGTTGTAGGGATACAAATAAAGTTTGCAGAAGGACAAAGGTAGATGATAGGTTGTCAAAAAGGGTCAAGACAAAAGGAAGGATTTATAGCCTCTCTAGGAAGAAAGTCGGGTCTGGTTGAAGGTCGGGTTTGGTTGAAGGTCAGGTCTGGTAGTATTTAGAGATAGCAAATTGACTAAGTTATTCTAAATTAATAAAATGAAAGGGGGAAAGAAATACTTAGCTCTAGTTAAAAGAACCAAGATGTCGAACACTTGTACCTATTACCCTGTGTAATGCTTCAATCTAATCTGGAGCGACTGGTGTAGAGTCTTTGTGGCCAAGGGAGCATTAGTTGAAGTCTGATGCCTGTTGATGTCTCAGAGTCCACGAAGAAGAGATAGAAAGCCTGATCCATGTGATAAAGAGTCCCAAAGTCCAAGAGAGAAGTGTCTAAGAGGAAGTTGATTCAGGATTAGTGATTAGCCATTTTGGAGGTTAGAACTCGATTTAAGTAAACCGACATTGGCGGGTGGAGAATGAGTAAAAGGGATAAGAAGCCCATTCTTCATCCACCAAGTGCATAGTCCATTAGAGAATGGTCAATGGATGGGGTTATTAAGTATGAGGGTTAGTTAGGTGGTTGGAAAGGAGTGAGAATAGGTCTTAGGGAGATGACTTAGTCTCAAGATGAGTCATATGGTGGGAAATGCTCCAAGATGAGGTGTCCAAGGCGAGGTGTCCTAGGTGAGGTGTCATAAGTGATGTGTCAGGGTGAGGTCATAATTTAAAATAAGTTGTTTATTTTAAATTAATAAGATGTGGGTTAGGACCAATGGGGGTCGACACAATTTAGGTGTCTACATTTGCCCCTTTTTGTCTTGTTGGTTGTTCTAGATGAACTGCAAGACAAAAATAGAAGTAGATGCCCCACGTATGGTGATGAGGTATTCCCCCTCAAAGTGGGAGTTGAGGGAAGGGAATCTCATATTGGGTGCTGATTTGATAGGCAGTGGATGGGTATGGTGAAGTTTGAGTGTGAATGTTGCAATAGTTGGGATTGCGCGTACACCACTTTACGTGATAGATAGGTCAAATTGTCACAGTCAAAGGTCGAGGAGTGCTAAAATCAAAGTAACCAGTCCCCAAATTTTAGTCATTGTTGATTGGGTTATTTGATCCAAGTTGTAGCTCCAATGGTCATCATGTTCCAAGTATCTCAAGCTCAGGAAGTGCTCTTGGAAAACACAAATATGTCACAAGTAGTGGGGATCAACTTGCTCATGATCCAATACTTGTGAGGGGTGTAATGTGATGTGCAAACAATTTTGATAACTATTCGTGAGGTAGCATATATGCAATCAAAACAACTAAGGCAAAGTTGTCTCGAAATTGGTCGTGGTCTGAGGAGATAGTCGTGATCTCCAAGGTTGTTGGTCGAGTCAAGTTGAGATAGTTGGTCCATTAGATGGACGGATGAAGGAATGGCCAAGCTAACCTCAGAGGACCCCATGTTAACTGAGTGTTGCCTACATAGCCCCTGTCGTTAGGGGCCTCAAGCTGATGTAGTTCTCCCAAAAGGGAGGAAGAGGGTCGGTTATGGATGTGGTTTTGACTACGTTAAGTCACGGTTAAAGGTTAAATGGTTTGTCCATCAAATAGAGGAACAAATGGATGTGGTCAAGCTAACCCCAGAAGACATCATGTCATCTGAGTATTGCCTACATAGCTCATGTTGGAAGGGCCTCAGACCAATGTAGTTCAGACTAGTTTATAGGTTGGTTTGGTCATGTTATAAATGATGAGGGTATGATGATGTTATAGCCTTTTCCATATTATGTGATGGTGTATTCTGTAACATTGGCTATGTGGTCTTTCATCCCTAGAAATTTTTTATATTAGTGATGGATGGATACTAAAAATGAAATGAGGATGATGTTATAGTCTTTTCTATATTGTGTGATGGTGTATTCTATAACATTGGTTGTGTATGGTCAATAGTTTCCATGTGTATTGTTTTTCATAGAAACTAGTGTGAATGGGCTATGATAATGTTAGTGGCCTGAAAAAGGTTTGGTTGGTTTGGTTGGGTTATAAAATGATTTGGTTGGATTTGACCAAAGTGTAAGAAATGAAAGGCGCATTGCTCTTTCATTGACAAGGACTATAATGATAGCATAGATAAGGTTTTTAGAAACAAAAGCCCCATTCATGCATTACATCGTTTGACTGTTGATTTGTGTTAGAGAAGCAGTCGAATCACTTGACATTAAGTGAGCTCAAAATCCCTTAAGTATGTTGGGGTAATAGGTTTAATTTTGTGATATGAGAGGATAGCGTAACCCTTTTTAGCAGGGATAGCTTTGCCCCTTTCATAGGTGACCCTGAGAACGACTATAGACAAGTCCATCACTTAATAGTTTGTAGACTGATCAAAATGGGAAGTCCACTTGGGGATGTTGTTTTATTATGTGGTCATGTTGAAGCTAATCGGTATGAGAACATTTTTAGAGGGTGTTGTGTATGTAGAAAAATTTAGGCATAGCCACCCTTCGAGGGAGTGGTTTATATTGTACTTTGTATGCTAGAATGTCTGTGGATAGTTGTCTTTAAAGGGAGTAGTCTATTAATTACAGCAATGATGTTGATGCAACTGTCCTTCAAGAGATCAGTCTACATGTATAGTTTATGACCTTTGGAATAGATGCATCCCAGTTTGTGTTTGTTTGTTCTTTTTAAAAAAAAAAAAATTTATTGGACTTTTGTCATGGACTAGGCTATAGAGGTGTAGAGGGTTTCCCTGTTATTAGGACAAAGCATTCATGCTTGACAAAAGGGTTAACTAATGTTGGGAATAAGGGTTGAAAGGAATAAGAATGACGATGATGACAGGGTTCCTTAAGGGATGAGCTCAAGTTAAACGTCAAGTGAATGATTACGTGACTAATAGTAGAATGGTCAAAGATGTAAGTCATTAAAGGGATTAGGTTTTGGTCAGCCTTCGAGAGAATATAGATGATAAGTCCCTGATCCATGCTTGTGTAAGGTCTGAGTCAATTAGGAACAAACTTGCCTCATTTGCTTCGTTCCATATTGGTCACATATTGGTTGCTGTTGGACATGAAGTTGGTTGATATGTTGTTGGCATGTTTTGGTCGATGTTGGTCGTGAAGTCGGTTAGTATGATGTTGGTTAGTATGTTGTTGGCATTTGGTATAATGCCGAACATAGTTGTTGCAGTCTTGGTTGATAGTGGGTCAATAATATCCTAGGCAAAGGATGCACTTGGCAACCAAGTTACCACTGAAATGTCCCCCATAAGTCATATCATGGACTTGTTTGATGACATGGGAAGTCTTAGTGGTTGTTAGGCATTGGATAAGGAGGTTGTCTTGACCTCATTTATATAGATGTCCCCCCAGCATGGTGTAGCGAGCAGTGCTTTTGATTATAGCCCACCATCCATTGCTAGAGAGATTGGGAGGTATGATAAAATATGTCAAGTAGTCCACAAGTCGCTTATACCATATGTCATGTGGACTACAGAGGTTAGGAAGAAGTTCCCCCAGTGATGTTGGTTGAGACATGTCCAAGATAGAAATCTTGGGTTGTGTTGGTTGAGAGGTCTTGACAAATAATGGATATTTCAAAGGTGTAGAAGTCTGGTCTTTTCCTTTATTCTTCATAGCTTGGGGCCTAGTGGCCACATCAATTGTGTTGATTTTGAATAAAGGAGTGGATGTTGGTAAAGGGACCATAGTCTTGTATGGGGATCCCGATTTAGGTGAAGAGGTTTGGGAGGCATGGGATGGTGTTGAATTTTTGTCAAAAGAGTGGTCAGAAGAAGACTCAATGTGAGGGGTGTCCTTTTTTAGGTGTCAGTGAATGACAACCTTAAGGGCACAACAACATTCAGTATCATGTCTAGGTGTGCGATGATACCAATAGATTTTAGTGTCATCAAACCAAGATGGTTTTGATCCTAGAGGTTGATATGGTTTAATAGGTAGAAGAGTGATGCTATATGACTGCAACAATTGGCATAACATCGAAGCATAAGATCCCATTAATGGCTTTGTGCTTTTTGTTGTAGTTGGGGTTGACAACTCCTTTTTAGGAGTTGTTTGGGGAGTTTGTCATATCATCTTTTTCGTGGGTGGTGTGGTCATATGTGTAGATGACACTTTGATGTTGAGAGGTGTTGGATGTAGGAGCAATCCTGCTAAAGTAGAAGGATGTGGACCCAAAATGGAAGGTAATGATGAAGGTGGGAGAGGAGTTCTCTAATGTGGTTTAGTAGCCTTCTTTAGTTTATTGTGAGGACTACTATTGGGCGAGGCAAGATTCAAGTCTACCTTCACTTGTGGGTGAGTGAGGTTTGAGAGGCATGGGATGGTTATGGCTTCTACGTGTGGTCGAATAGCAGGGAAAGTATGACCCCCTAATGATGATAAGAAGGATGAACGCGTGGCAGCTGGCATTGGTGCCATCAAGGCATCTTCTAATATGGGAGAAGTCAGAATGGACTCTCCTATGTGTGAAAGGGGGCTAGATGGAGGATTATCCTCCATTGGTGGAGGACAAATAGGAGAAGAAGACTCTTCTACCTATGATGGAAAAATAGGAGAATAAGGCTCTTCTACCTATGATGGAAAAATAAGAGAAGAAGGCTCTTCTACTTGTGGTGGACAAATGGGTTGATTAACCTCTTCAGATTGTGGGAGAGGTTGGTTAAAAACCATGTCGACCATGAGTATATTACGCTCTTGAAGGTCTTCGGCTATGGTCTAAATGTTATTTTGACTTGGGCGATGGTTAGGGAATGGTTGTCTAAAGACATCCATGTTTTGATTAGCTGATAGATTTGGGTTGTCCAAAATAAGATCCCCCTTGTCCAGCATGTCTTGAATGATGTTTTTGAAGGTTTTGCAGTTGTTTATGTCGTGACCGTTGACACGATGATAGTGACAGAAGTCATTTTTCCTATACCATGTAGGGATGGCTTTTGAGGGATCAAATTGAGGTGGTCAAATTTTAGGGAGATTGAGGACTCCTTGATTGATGAGTTTATCCAACATAGAAGCGTATGACTCTCATATTTGAGTGTATTGATGTTGTACATGCTATTGTTGGAATTGTTTTATGATATATTCTGATGTTGAAGGTTGAGACTGGTTATTTGTGGCTGAAGATGATGGTCTAAGGACTATAGTATTTTCTGATCCTTTGGACTTGGAGTGGGAAGAAGAAGGTTTAGATGAAGAAGGGTCATTGGATTTTGCATTGGTATTTTTACTACGCAATGTGACCTTGTCTTCTTCGACAACATGAAGTTCAAGCTTTCTAGCCATGGTGAACGCTTCGTCAAATGTGTGAAATGTTTGAACATGTAGAGTAGATGACATGTGCTTGGCACATGCTCGTGAAAAGAGCTCAATGAGCTCAGTTTGAGGTAAAGAAAAGGAGATTTGGTTGATCAAACCTCTCCAATAGGCAATGAAGTCAGCTATGGACTCATCATTGAATTGTCGAATAAAATAGAGGTCTGTAATGGAGACCTTTTTGGTGATGTTGATTGAAAATTGGTCGAGGAATAATTGGGTGATTTGAGTGAAGGAAAAGAGGGAATGACTGGCAATAGAGCTATACTAGTCAAGGGCAGCCCCTGAAAGTGACATGGGAAATGTGCATAGTAGTAACGCATCATTATGCACTATGAGGTAACAAGCATGTCTAAATGCTCGTAGATGTTGTTATGGGTCATCTTTACTTTGAAAGTGAGTAAATTTGGGGAGTTCCCACTAGTTAGGATATGGTTGAATAGGCATCGAAGGGTGAATGGGCTCATTGCAAATTTGTTCATATGAAAGAACATTGCTTGAACTGGAAATGGATGTCTCGAGGTTAGACATCTTGTCCATCAGCATCTTAATTAGATGGGCTAACGGATTGGCAGGTGGAGTACCCCCTAAGTTGTAAGGTACCTGGAAGGTGTTAGGAGGGGCGTATGAGGTACTTGGTTGCGTTTGTATAGGCACAACGTATTGATAGTTCATCATAGGGACTGATGTTGAGGTCAAGGGGGCTTGTGCCATGAAGTTGGAAGGCACAAGTTGACTATATACCACCAAAGGTGGTTGAATTGTGGCATTGGTAAAAGGATAGGTAGTCAATCCTTCGTTTATAGGCAGAAGAGTGTGTGGAGTCAAGATAATCAAATTCTGGTATGGTGTAGAACTTGGTTGAATTGTTTGTGGTTGAGGGGGTACAAAAACCCCAATGGAGGTAGGTCCAAAAATAGATGGGGAGGCCAAATCATGGACATTGGCCATTGTCGGGTTATTAGTTGACATAGTGGCCTGAATGGTTGAGGCAATGGTCTAGGTAGCGAATGTTGTCATTGTCACTTCAACCAAGGTAGTTGTCATCCCATAAATAGGATTACCTAAAGGGTCTCCCATTTGACTTCTCGTGAGATAGTGTTGGAGAGCCTTGACATTGTGGTCAAGGAGTCTCTCAAAGTCTTGATCTCCTTCGAGAAAAATAGGAGATTGATTGGTGGGGGTAGGCTGAATAGGAGTATGTTCAATATCAAAAATATACTCCATTTGAGGACTTGATATAAAAGGTGAAGGAGGAAGTGGTTGTTGCCTCACATGGTCAATAAGGGATTTGGTTTGACTGCGTGTCAAATCCATCCAAGGAGAAAGGTGTCTAGGTTCTAGAAACTGTATATTTTAGTTTCAAAAAACCAGAAGTGGTTAGAATGTGTGTTTGATAGCAAAAAGATCAGGTTTTAAGATTGCTATTTTGAAAAAAGTTTGATAAAAGTGACCAACGTCGGTGTAAAAACCAATGTCGGTGGAGATATGTTTTTGACGTCAGTGGTGAAACCGATTTTGATTGATAAAATTTGCCGATGTCAGTGGAAAAACTGATGTCGGTGTCTGTGTGTTTCCAGAAACTCAAAAAAACTAAAAATTTTTGGAAGAAAAAGATAGTTCTGAGTTGTTTTTGAAGCTCAAAATAATTCATCCTTACCGGCTTAAAAAACTAGAAAAGGTAGATGAAGGCAAGCAAACTCTAAATGTTAAATTTCTAAGAATAAGTTTTAGAGTCTTATTGGCTTATGCCTTAGAAGAGTGTGTTTGGGAAGTGGGATTTTTAGAATGGGTCCTAAAAGAGGCAGTCTAAGGTTGGTTTTGGGTTAGTTTTGGTGCTCAAAAAGTCTGTGTTAGGTTCTCTACGTGGCTTGGTGCTAGGGGCTTGCTCCCCTCACTTCACGAGCCTAGAGCCAAGCTAGGTCGCTTAGCTAATATATACTTCCCCTAGATTTTATACTCTGCCATAGAATAGAGTGGGTCCTCCTCTTGGTTGTGGAGTCCAAGTAGGATCGCCAGGAAGGGTAAGGCATCTACTAGGTGGTGAAATCCTAGTCGAGCCTTGTCTCAGGTATGTTTAGATGTTTGATTTGTGAATGTGGTCTGGTCGTGTAACATATGTTCACTACAATTTATTCATAATGCGTTTTAATTACTAGATGAGCTAAATATGCATTCAAGCAGGAGTGAAATGCATTTAATTTTTAACCCAAATTGAAATGTTTGTTCAGATGCAGACAAGTGAGAAAAGGTTTAAGAGCATAAATTTCACTACTCTAAGATGCAGGTAAGAAAATGACAAGAAGAAAAAGAAAGATTCTTTTTAACTTGTGCTAATGGTGTTTTTTCAAAAGAAAAAGAAGGAAGAAGGCTGCAAGGAGATAAAATTTCCCTAATGCAGCTATATGAATGATTGCCTTTAGAATAAAAATGAATGATGAACCCAAGGAAAACTCTAGGGGTCCCACCGGGCGTGCCAGAATGTTTCTACTCATTTTTTTCTATTTAATATTTAGAAGAAATAAGAAACTAAAGATAAATGGTCAGGGGTTTGTATGTACCTGGATGAAGCTGCGCACCGTATCTAGACGTTGAAGGGACTCTTCTTTGGCTGTGGAGGAAGACACATGTAGAGAGAAAGAGACTTAAACAGAAAAATGTTAAAGACAGATATAGTGGACTACCAAGTACATGCTCGGTCCCAGAAGTGTAAAGACTTCCTTGAGGAATGACAGTCCACATTTTGATAAAAGAGTGTCGGATAAAGAAATAGTGAAAGACTTAAATAAAAGAAATGGAGATAATGTGTACCTATATTCTGTTGTCGGTCTTTTATAGTCACCAATGACGGTTAGTCTGTCGGTGTCGGTTCGTCAAGTTGCCGACATCGGTTATGCTACCGGCGTCGGTAGGGGTAGTGGTCGATGTCGATCAGGGCAATGTCCTTGGATGGGTTTGTGGTCGACAGAGGGGTTTGGAAGGAGTCTGGGTCTGTGTAAGGTTGCAGGAAGACAAATAAAGTTTGCAGAAGGACAAAGGTAGATGACAGGTTGTCAAAAAGGGTCAAGACAAAAAGAAGGCTTTATAGCCTCTCCAAGAAGAAAGCTGGGTCTGGTTGAAGTTTGGGTCTGGTTGAAGGTCAGGTCTGGTAGTATTTAGAGATAGAAAATTAACTAATTTATTCTAAATTACTGAAATGAAAGGTAGGGAAGAAATACTTAGCTCTAGTGAAAAGAAGAACCAAGATGTCGAAACATGTGCCTTTTACCCTGTGTAATGCTTCAGTCTAATTTGGAGTGACTGGTGTAGAGTCTCTATGGCCAAGGGAGCATTAGTTGAAGTCTGATGCCTGTTAATGTCTTAGAGTCTGTGAGGAAGAGAGAGAGAGCCTGATCCATGTGAGAGAGAGTCCCAGAGTCCAAGAGAGAAGCATCTAAGAGGAAGTTGATTTGAGATTCGTGATTAGCCCTTTTGGAGGTTAGAACTCAGTTTAAGTAAATCGACATTAGCGATCCCACTGGCGTCATTCGCTAGTTGATCGACGTTGGCAGGTGGATAATGAGTAAAAGGGCTAAGAAGCCCATTCTTCACCCACCAAGTGCATAGTCCGTTAGAGAACGGTCAATGGACGGGGTTATTAAGCATGAGGGTTAGTTAGGCAGTTGGAAAGGAGTGAGAATAGGTCTTACGGAGATGACTTAGTCTCAAGATGAGTCATATGGTGGGAAGTGCTCCCAGACGAGGTGTCCAAGGTGAGGTGTCTTAGGTGAGGTGTCCTAGGTGATGTGTCAGGGTGAGGTCATAATTTAAAATAAGTTGTTTATTTTAAATTAATAAGATGTGGGTTAGGACCAAGGGGGGGTCAACACAATTTAGGTGTCTATAATGACATTATTAGGAATTTCTTAGCCACATCCCCTTCTGTTGTCAAGGTCTAATACATATTTTTTATATCCCAGTAATGCTTTTTTGAAAGTGGAAATGAGATTAGGTTAAGCATGGGATGTAACATATTGGTGAGACTGAGCATAAGACTGATATAGCTCGTGACAGGGCTGAGGCTAGTCATATCGACCCTGTGAAGAGAAAAACAAAGAACCATATGCATCCTTGTTGCTTGATGTGATTCCACAAGCAACTTGATCTTGATTAAAAATATATGAAGGGGCATAAGACCCATAGCTTTGAGTAACAGAATTATACATACCAAATGGTGATTTCTTGATGATATCAAGACTGCTTAACCGGCTGATTCAACTTAGGGTCACTGTTGGTGTTGATAAAATAAAAACCTCCAAAGGCTAGTTGGCCAAAGAATACACCGAAAATTCTTTAACTCCTTGAAATATTCATCCCACCAGGTGTGCCAAAAATTGTTGATGATTTAAAATTGCACTTAATTCTAATCAACAACAATGGGAAGTTTTAAGATATGGGACTTGCATCTTGAAACAACCTCCAGATTTTAGAGAAGATGGTTCTTCTTTAAATTGAGTATATACTAGGAAAAGGGATAGGAATTTAAATCAGAAACACAATGCAAGAAATGAAATCTAATCTATGGCGATGCGCCTAAATGTTATTCAATCTTAATCCTGAGCACAGTGAGACTATATGTAGGATTCATTTACATTTAAGAGCAAACAAGTGCATGATCAATGTAAAAGATTGAAACAATAGAAACAGAGGCTCATAATATAGACTTCTTTTGCTAAGATATAGAAAATGTCAACAAAGGCATAGGGTTCAATCTTCTTATTTTAATTTTCCAATCACATAAGAGGTGCAGAAACATGTATAGTTATGTAAACCTTCCAACTCAAGAAAATGAGACAAAAGCAAATGACATCCTAATCTCAACTCTAGAAAATCTACAGTCTAGACTACTTTTGCAAATGACATAGATAATATCAACAAAGGCATAGGGTTCAATCTTCTTATTTGAATCTTCTAGTCATACAAAAGGCACAGAAACACATACAATTATATAAACCTTTCAACTCAAGAAAATGAGACAAAAGCAAATGATATTACTTAGCCACATCTCTAGAAAGTCTAAACTTGTTACAATAATTCTCTCTCAAAATTTCTCTCTAATAATTCTTCCTCTCTGGTGATCTCTACACCCTTATTTATAGCCTCAGATCCACTCTAGATTGTCTGCTTGTTTCCAATCTAACAGCCCAAATGAAATCTCCCCTAACTAAACTGGCAGTTCATTGGCTGAAAAAAATTGCCTAACGCTCCCTTCTCTTGAATGCTAGGTGACACTTAGCCAATTTCCTTTTATTACTTTAGAAAACACCAAAGCATGAAACTTGTCATGTTCTGCAGCACCTATTGAAGACACGCGGCACTTTTTGCATAACTTATACTCTTTTGTGTCTTTGCTCAGCCATGTTCTACCTTTGACACTTATCACTATCTACTTTCTCAAAACTCCAACAGCTCAAAAGATAATCTTCTTATTTGAATTTTCCAATCACATAAGAGGCGTAGAAACACGTATAGTTATGTAAACCTTCCAACTCAAGAAAATGAGACAAAAGCAAATGACATTCTTAATCTCAACTCTAGAAAATCTACAGTCTAGACTACTTTTGCAAATGACATAGATAATGTCAACAAAGGCATAGGGTTCAATCTTCTTATTTGAATCTTCCAATCATAAAAAAGGCATAGAAACACATAAAATTATATAAAGCTTTCAACTCAAGAAAATGAGACAAAAGCAAATGATATTACTTAGCCACAGCTCTAGAAAGTCTAATCTTGTTACAATAATTCTCTCTCAAAAATTCTCTCTGATAATTTCTCCTCTCTGGTGATCTCTGAACCCTTATTTATAGCCTCGGATCCAATCCAAATTGTCTACTTGTTTCCAATCTAACGGCCCAAATGAAATCTCCCCTAACTGAACTGGCAGTTCATTGGCTGAAAAAAATTGCCTAACACTCCCTTCTCTTGAATGCTAGGTGACACTTAGCCAATTTCCTCTTATTACTTTAGCAAACACTGGAGGATGACACTTGTCATGTTCCGCAGCACCTATTGAAGACACATGGCACTTTCCACGTAACTTATACTCTTTTGTGTCTTTGCTCAGCCATGTTCCACCTTTGACACTTGTCATTATCCGCTTTCTCTAAACTCCAACAGCTTAAAAGATAATAAGATTCATGGAATTTATTTTAAAAGGGACACTAGGATAGGTTTCAATCTCCACTTCTTCATTAAAAGACACATGGCAATTTTTGCTTCTCTTACCTGGGTTACATGGTGATCTCCACTGCTTGTAGTTGCCTTTTTAGAAACCTGCAAAAGATGACACATGGCGGTCTCTGTTGCTTGTATTCATACCATAGAAATAATTTGGATCTCATTTCACATTTACACAGAGAGTGACACCTGGTGACTTCCACTTGCTTCAAACACAAAACTTGGGACCCACCATGGTCTTTGTTATATCAGTGAAACAAAATGGAGATAATTTAGATCATGACATGTGGTGGCTTCCACTTTCTTTTGCTAGGATACGTGGCAACTTCTATCATTTTTAGAAAAGCAACATTGAGACCTTCTATGATTGCCACTTGGCACTTTCTGCCTGATCTTGATACTTGGCTTTTGAAACCTTTCGCTGGAAAGAGATGAAATGTGGGTGCTAATATGAAACCATGAACAATGACACTTGGCGCATTCCACTGAGCCATTATAAGACACATGGCACATTCTGACCAACTCATAGAACATATAAAAGGTGCCTCAGACTACAACACTTGGTAGTTTCTACTGAGAAAGGATGCCTCAAACATTGACACTTGGCAACTTCCGCTCGACTTCAACACTTAGGCAAAAATGAATCAAAAGGAAAATAGAGCACGTGTTCTATATCATGACTTTGCCATCTCGAACCAACGAATGCAAGGACAAAATTTGGTAGTGTGCAGTTGAAAAATAAAATGCAATGTGGAGTAAATTTTTACTCTATAGATAGGACACAAGTTCATACTCATAACCTTAAACTATTGCACAAGGTGAACTAAAGTAGTAGCCACCAAGAATAACATAACTATAGATATCATCAAATTACTAAAAGAAAACATTATCACTCACTTTGGGACACCCCTATCTATGGTGTGTACTAATGGCCCAACATTTGCATTAGCTAAATTCACTAAATGGGCCTATGACAACTAGTAATCATCAAGTCTACATCAAACTACTACCCTTAGGGTAACTGAGTTATAGAATCAACTAACAAAAACTTGTTGGATGCTATTAAGAAGTCCATGAAAAAGAAACCAAGAAAATGGTAGTCTTTACTAAAATTTGCTTTATGGGTGGTAGGACTAGAGACAAAGAGGTGCTCAAAGCATCCTCATTCTTTCTAGTTTACGGGAAGCAACCTATATTTCCTATTACATTTAAGCTACCTACATATGAATTCATGGATGAATACATGGAAGAGGATGAAAGAGTATAGTCTAGGATCTTAAATATCATTAAGATAGAATATTATAGAGATGAAGCATTACATAAATTTAGAAATCATCAAGATGTCATGACAAGATGGTTTCACAAATGAGCCAAAATCAAAGCATTTTGAATCTCAAATTTAGTCCTGCTATGGGATAAGGCCCACGAGAAAAAAGGACAACATGATAAATTCACTCCCCTCTAGATCAAACCATATCAAGTAGTAGAGATACTTGGAGGAAATACATTTAAGCTTAAAGATCTGCAAGGGAATAACCTAACCATGTCTATCAATGGGAAATACATGAATCATTTCTTCTCTATTAGTCTATCCCAAATTTTACAAGGAGAGTAAACTTTTTTAGATTTAGATTAGGTACGATTAAAATAGTTTCCCATTCTATTTTGCTTTCATATTGCTTTCTTTCTTTGCTTTCTTATTATTTTCTTTCCTACTTTATCCTTCATGGCTTTATATTTCATTTTGTTTCTTGTTGTGTGCTATGTCATAGTAATAATTCCTTTGGATAAGAATCCTTTTAGATCAGTTTGTGTTAACTTGGTCCTAAATGTGAAGAAGGGATTGTTGATTTTTAACACTGATAGTCCAAAGTTGGAAAAGCTCTAACATTGTTCTAATTTAGAAAATGTGGGTGGGGTTAATTAGAAATTAGTTTTCTTATAAATATCTTAAGCTATTATTGATGTTGTAAAATAGTTTAGATGATTGAGCATTTGTTTGAACAAGAGTTTGAACCTATGTAGACCATCATAATGCCACCTGAATTCACTAAATGAATTGCCTAAGTAGAACTCATTATCTAAGAGTGAATAACATTCAGTTATATCTTGACAAAATCCTTACACCTAACTAATTTTGGTTCCAAACCATTACACACACACACACACACACACACACACACACACACACACACACACACACACACACACACACACACACACACACACACACACACACACACACACACACACACACACACACACACACACACACAAACACAAACCAGTGAAGTGAAATCATGAACTACTTCATATTCCATGAATGGTGATTTAGGCAATTTCTATGGGGTTGTGGACACATGGATGGAAGTAGAACAAGGCCCAAAGTGGATCCAAAGGTATCTATGATGGGGTTATGGACATCTGGCTAGTAGCAGAGTAATGTCCAATCCCTAATTAAATAAAACATTTTTATTATATAAATCTAAAAAATGCTTAGATCATTTCATATCTTAATGTCTTAAAGCTTGAAAATTTAAATTTTTTTAACCCAATGGTAATGGTTAATTAATTGTAAAGCACACACATAGTATGTTTGTCCATAAGATTTAAACTCTATTTCCAGCGTATGAGCTTTTTATTTATTCTAAAAAGTAGTTTTGATGTGGTTGAAAATTTTAGTAAGATGACTAATTTTTTATTCATCTTTGAATAGTAGATCTAAATTTTAACATTTTACAATGTTTCCCCACAGAGGTCATCATTTTTTATGCTCAACTACACCCTATTCCTAGAATGGGGACCCTCCTATCTTAATTTTTCAAAAATGCCTAATATGTCAAGTTTGATAAGTCATTTGGTTGCATAGAAAATCTGATTTAAATACTCCCTAATAATTTTTGGTTCAATATTCATCTTGCAATACATATTAACATTTAGAAATATTTGGATTATTGTAAGCTACTTTGATTTTTATCTGACTCAATAAATTATTAAGTATGAATTGATTCAAACATTCAGATAAATTCCACCAAGAATGTTCAGTCTAAATTGGCATAAACACCTTAAAGATTCATGGGACTTTCATCTAACTAGAACTTGCACTTTATTTAAATAATTTGTTGACAAGTTTTACTTTACACTTCTTTTATTTTTCTTGTGATGAGTTCTTAAACATCTCCAAAGTATAAGTTAGCATATTTCATGACTTTGTAGGATGTCAACTTAAATTTAATGGTTTGTGATAACTCATAGGATGTAAAATTATAGATGAGATTATAGAATAAAAACTCATGTGGTGACAACATTTCTCATGCCCATGTTTCTTATATCTGATGATCCAAAGGACTCTCCCAAAATCCTTCCAAAGTGATGAGTGTCCCTTCCAAACTTGCATGATGATGACACTTGTCATGTAGGTGTTACTTATATCTAAAGAGCCTCTTAATGACCTCTAAGAACACACCAAAGTGATGCATGTCCCTACTAGACATATGAAATGATGTCATGTGCTTCCTTTAGATAGAAACATGGAAGATCTTGAGCCATCAGATCTAAGACTCACAAAATCCTTCTCTAAGATTGACATGTGAAAGCTCTTAGACCATCTGATCCAATTCTCACAGGATCTTATGATGATTATGTGTGTCCCCATTCAACCCATGATATAATGCCAAGTATCATTCCCATGAATCCTCATCTGAAGATCAATAAAATTGCCTTTAAGAGTAACACATGTCTCCTTTTAAGACATATTTTTAAAAAAACATTACCAATAGTGGTCAAGACCAATCAGGAAGTGACACCTATCCAAGCAAAGTTGAGATTGCTCATGAGAGAGCCACCTATCTAAGAAAATACAATATTGCTCACAAGAAATCCACCTATCCAAGCAAGGGCCTAATCACTTATGAAATCAACACATAACACTCCCTCAATTGACCAAATTAGAGGGCCCGACCCCAAATCTTGACACAAATCAAAAGGTGTTTCATGGAAAGGAACATATAAGTCATCACATAAAACCACATCCTAAGGAGCCTAAGAGTAATCAAAGAATGCCATGTGTCTATATTTGAGCTAACTAAGCAGCCAAGTCACTTTTTGGCCTTACAAGTGCCCAGTTAGAGTTGATGTGGAATTCCACATGTTAAGGTGTGGTAATCTTTAGCTTTATAGCTAAAATTGATGACAAATCTAAAAAAAAAATGCTAAGGGTTGAATATAAAGGTGATAAGCTCACCATTAATTCTACATAAACTAAAATTACTTATCAAAAATTGTAGAAGGCCAAGGCAATTAGGAATGCTTTGAGACAATTACTCATAGAGCATAGCAGGTTAATCTAGGATATATCAGACTTTATCAGACCATTAATCTTAGACTTCACTTAGATTGATAAAGATTATTAATCTTGCATAGAGGTATGGACCCAGGAAGAGAACAAAAAGAAATTTGGATGACAACAATAACAAAAGGCTAGCTAGTAGCCACCCTTAAGGCTATAAGGATATTTGGTTATATCTTATAATTTTGGAAATTAGAATATTCCTTTAAAATGTAAACATTATAGCCATCTAGATATATTTAGGTTCCATTTGTGGACCCATTAAAAAACCTTTTCTAGGCATTTAAGCCTATAAATAGGGATCCACCCCTCATTTGTAATTAGAAACAACTATTTGTAAGAATCAACACAAGAGAGCTAAAAAGTTCATGAGATTGTCTAGATTACTCAACTATGTGTTTCATGTTTCTATTCCTCAAGATTTGGATGTCTATTTATTTCCTTTCTATAGTATAATTTGGTAATTTCATTTCATCTATGCATTTTTTAGTTTGAGCTTAGCACTAGGGTGACTAATTTAGTAGTGTGCCTACTCTATTTTCTCTCATTATCAACTAAATGTTTTGTCTAGTTTGCTGCAAGTGGGATTATCTTTATGCAATGTATGTTGTTAGATATATGCATTTTCCTTCCTCAAAAGATTTAAATACATTTATTCATCTTTGATCATTATGCTAGGTCTTGTAAATGTTAGTTTTATGTGATTTGCCTTAAAAATTAATAATATTGGCATCTTTTTTCATCTTAAGCACCACTTATTTCTACCCTACCCTAATTTATCTTGGATCTACCCATGAATCACCTTAGTTTAGATCATTTTGTATATATCCATTATTTATCTATTTTTTTGGATTTAATTGTAAAACTTTATTATAATTCACAAATATTAGCTAAAAATTATGTCACTGCATAACATTTATTGTCCCTATAACAGGGCCTGCTTGCAGACTTTGAAGGGGTGATCACATCTCTACTATTTATGATATTCCAAGAAATATTTGTAAAAAAAATTAATCCCAAAGTCATTCCAGCACTTTAAATTGAGTTTTACCTTTTCCCTTTATTCCCTACTGACACAATGATCAGTAAAAGTGCATCAAAAAAACCCTTAGGACACAAATTGAAGAATTTGAGAAAAAGAAGAATGGGTTAGCTACACTAGTTATGATGGTAAAAGTAAAGAGTGGAAAATTTCAATCCCCTCCATCTTTAAATTTAATTAAATTCTCTTAATTTTTCATGACACATGGATAGTACTTATTTAATAACTTCCACTCAGACAAAAAGAGATTAGTCAAGAATAATTATTCATGAAAAGAGATGTTAAGATATAGACCATGTATATTTGATGCCACAATAAGTTTAGTAAATTAAGAGATGAAATAAAATATTTAAATAAGAAGTTCAAATAGTTTAATACATAAATATTAAAACTAAAAAATAATTTAGAAGATATGAGTTGGTCAATAATACAATTAATGAGTAGCATACCTCTTACAATAGTGTATGTTGTCTACCTTGACGAGTAGTGCTTAAAATTTTAATTTATGAAAGTATATTGTGACATTATCAAACTATTAATTTATCCTCACTCCTTTGAAATACATAATAGTATCACTCCTAAGGATCAAAATCAATTATCTTAATTTTATATACATAACTATACTATTCCCCATGACCAAGAATGGAATCCAAACTTCTATTTAGGTGATGTACTTCTAAAATATTTTTATTATTGTCTTTACAATAATAAAATAAGAGGTGATAAATTATATTAGTACCATGAGAAATAGAAATAAACCACATTAATGATTAGAGGGGAGGCTACCAGGTTAGATGTGATAGAACCAGATTGGATTACATTAATAAATAAAAGGGAGGTAGCTACAATAACTAGGACATAACTAATATATTTCAAGAATCAATATCTTTCCCTAATCATAGAAAAAATTCAATAAACCTATAATACTTTATTAATTATATGGAAAGAGCTTACCCCTGAATTGTAAATAAAGGAGCCATTCTCAATGTATAATTTTAGGGTAGCTCTCAAAAGAGTCACCAAATATATTGATATGGTAAGAAGAGATTGAATTGGCTTTACATAACATATCAACCTCATATTTTATGATTTCCCATTCCTAACTAGAAGTTAATAAATAAATTCAATGAAATAAATGAAGATATGAAATGAAAGAGGATATAAAATAGTTTTGGTTTTTATAAAAAATATAGGACATGTACACCATAACCATTTGACTTTTAAGTACTATCTTCCCACATTATAATGTTTAGATTTATTGACAACTAATTTTTTTTTGGGGGGTGTGATGATTCAAGACACCATTTATAAAACCAATTCTCCAATTTTATTTTGCTAATGCCCTCCTACCATTCTTAAGTATATAAAGTTACTTTTTGTATCCCTTTCCTATTATATAGTACTAATGAATATGTTGTGCACATATTTGTGTTTTGTGTTTAAAACCATTATTTTCCTAATGAACATTTCATCATGTACTTATATTATTATTTTTGGTTTATTTACTCAATCATAGCATTCAAGAACATGGACAAGTCATGAGTTGCAATGATCAATACCCAACCCATAATAACTAGATGGCCATTCAGAGAGAACATAAAGAATAGTAAATTAATGCATGATAAAATAATTATGGTATTATTCTATATAAATAATATTGTGTTTCATTAAGACACATTTAGTAAAGTAATCATGAATATTCATGTACATGCTCAATGTTACTAGTTTAACCTGTGACATATTTACCCCTTTTTGACTAATTTTGTCACATCATACTTATCCACCACAATTTTCATCCCATTTAATTATTCTCTCCATCCCTCACTAATGACATAAATGGTTTTTCACTTGAGGGTGATTGAACTATTAGTTGTAGGGTATGAATTCCATGAAATGTTGCATGATGGAAACTTTAGTGTTGTTAGTTTGGAAATGTCATTATAAGATGTTAAGGGCACCTAAGAATGTATCAAGGAAATGTAATAATTAATTAAAATTAATTTTAAGGGGAACATTATGACAAAAAAATAATTAGTAAATTATGTGAATGATATACAAACATGAATGATAACAATATAAATATGTTGAAGAGAAATATAATTTCTTGCATCTTGAGTATATATATCAGTC
>JARHVA010000504.1:95000-97500 GCA_037957365.1 Torreya grandis | reverse complement strand
CCAAGATCATGTTAAAATATATAATTATTGAATATAATATATAATTTAAAGTATTTAAATTATTGAAATTTAAAAAGAGTAGGGTTTAGGAGTACACTTATGTATCGATGTAACCATCCTATTGGTAACTTGATTTAAAAGATGTATCATTATGAATCTCTAAAACTAAGATTATGACAAATATAAATCTATAAAATTTATATATCTAAAGAGATAGATAGAGATATAGGATGGACCATGCCCCATACCTTGGAGAAAAGATGAATTTCCACTTAGTAATTGAGACTAGATCAACCATGCAACTCAGACATACTTATAACCTGGTGAGTATGGATAAATCAAGTCACCACACACTATCAAATTGGTGAGGATAGATAATACTATCAAGTCCAACCTAAAAAATTATCAATATTTAGTGATTTAATCATCTCAACCATACCAAAAATTAAAATAACTAGTATAGTAGATTGGCTCAATATAGCCCATAAAATTCTAACCTGATGGGTTATGATAGTCCCTAAAAGTGTTTAGAATATGAAACTGATTTGGATTTTTCAATTATTAGGGTCACATTACATATCAAATTCACCTTAGATATGTGTCATGTTGAAACTATGTATAATAATAGTACCAATTATAGAATTATACCAAAAATGTGTATCTAAATCATATAATTGTGTGCTTTAGCCAATTGGGAAATTTAAACAAGTATGGGTGACATGTAACCATAACATGTCCCCACTATACATGGATAAATATAAAAACTAATATACATTTCTATATGGAGAACATGTTTTCAAAGCATGCCCCCATTATAATTTGGGTATGTTAAATACTAAATAATATTAGAGAACATGTTTCTAAAACATGCTCCCACTATATATCTGAAATCGTGAGTGTGTGGAAGCCATGTCTCTATGACATGCCTCCACTAAACATATAAATATAATGTGTGTATAATCCATTCCTATATTACATTTCCCCACTAATATGCCACCTCTTTGAGGTTAGGGAAGATATAATTTGGTAGTTACCTCACCTCAAAAGGATAATATAACCATATAACAATGAATGAACCATGTAACATATAAGAGAAAATGTCTAAGTAAATTTATCATTGAAGAACATAGAATGTGATCACATCAAGTCCTAAGATGCATTATAGAAATCATGGCAACATATAGTTAGTAAAAATACAAGCTCAATAAATAAATCAATCACACACACAAGAGAAATCAAAATCAAGTCAAAATACAATGGTCCAAGGAAATTAAAAACAAGGGGCATGCTCAAATGTTACACAATAAAATGGACATGACTTAGTAAAATGTCTATAAAATCAGGAATGACATATTCAAAAGTTAAAGAATCAAAGGCTTGAGGGGTTGAAATAAATGGATCATATTCAAATGCTTAATCTACAAGATAATATCAAGGCAAGACACTCAACAAAGTGAATAAAGGAAATCACAAGCAACCAACATAAACATATCATAATAGCCCATGGATCTAATGTGTCAGTAAAAAATTCAAGTAAATAACATATCAAGTACATTTTGAAAGATATAAGCATGGATAAAGGCATGTGTAAGTACATAAATGAGCTAAAACATGATAATGTAAAGTTACCATAGAATGATATAACCTAGAAGTATCATGATCATAGAGGTGAATTCCCCCAAAATCCTAGTGACATGACTAAAAGGAAAACCCAGCATCCATAAGTGCATAAATCATGTATTTGTATATGCATATATCACACTCAAATAAAAGTGTGAAACATACATGTATGTATAAGTAATTGATTTTATATCCATCAACATAGAACTAACACATATATTCCAAGGAGATAATATAATATACATGCATGCATACATACATACATGTGTGTGTGTGTGTGTGTTTAAAACATTTTTGAATTTTTTTAAATATTTTTAGTATTTTTGAAATATATGAGATCTCACAACATTACATTAGATCTTATGGATTGTTTGAATCATTTTTAGATAGGTTTTAATGGTATATTTCATATTCTTACTCACATTTTAAATATGCTATGGAAGAACTAATGCTATCATTTGGAAAATGCATCAATTTGCCTTCATGAGAAAAAGAAATGCCTTGTTGATTTGGATATATTTTAGTTTCCATTTCATACAACCAAAATTTTCAAAATTTAAAGGAATGTAATGGATTATGGGTTAAAACCCATACTTTTGTAAGGACAACACAAGGTCCATAAGCAATAGGAGTGATGAAAAAATCCAATGAATCTTTCCATTTCCCCTTATCATATATATATTTGGCATGCTACCCAAGTTGTGAAAAATGTCTCACTACAATAATTTTATGATGTCATAGTATCAATGTAGTTATGCCAAAAGTAATAACAACCCATGAATAAAGTAATTTTTAAATGCTAGTGACATTGATTCTTTTTAGTTTGTTGAACTTAAGGATTTTGCATAGGATGTGGGTCCTGAATTGGTCCCATATTAAG
>JARHVA010000504.1:0-90000 GCA_037957365.1 Torreya grandis | reverse complement strand
AGGTAAAATAAAGAATACATACATATACATATATAAATATATAATTTTTTGTGATTAATAGATACATCAATGATTTTTAATAACATAGTCAACTATTATTTTTAGGTAAATGTCATTATTTTAATAGTCAACTATTTTATATGATTATAATTTCATGTTTTAATGGTTACCTATATAGTTTTGGAATATACTTAAGTTGTTGAGGTTGTTTACACAAATCAATTTTAAATTCCCATAATTCGGTCAATAGATTGTGAATGTGTAAGCATTTAAACTTGAGTGGGTAAGGAAGGAGCCCACCCAATTTACTAATAAAGATGTTATTACTCGATTTTTCAAAGTGTTTTAAACTTATTTTTAACTATCAATAATTAATGATGATAATGTCCTATTCTTTTCATGATAGTATGTTGAGATCATATTTGCATCAGATGTTTTTTTTAGCATATCACTTTGTTCACATGTTCTTATTATTTTTATATAATACAAATTTATTACTAAAAACACATATATATTTAATACATGAGACTTAAATTACATTTAATAATTATTATACATTTTTTATTTGATCTCAAATTTATGTTCAATTTTTATATCTGAGAGGGTTTTACAAATTCACTTTGATCTCACATTTATTTCTTGTACCATAATATCAATGTCTCTTGAATTTGGAGAGGATGATCATGTGTAATTATTTTCAAAAGACACTAAATTTGCATATGGCATAGTGTATCCAAGTAGGAGGATACTACATTTTAAATACAGGGGAATAATATTTATTTGTGTCATTGTTGATATAATATTAGATGGAAAATTACAATATCCTTATTCAATTGATGGATTTGAAACCTTAGTAGATGTTGAGAATAAAGGATACCACATTGCATGAGAAGAGAGTGATTTGTCAATGTATGTAGATTCATCCATTCCCATAGTTCGTACTGATTAATCTTTTAGTGACTTGAAGGATTATAATTCCATGGAAGAGTGAGATTCCAATGATGATAGTGAAAACAACATCAATTATGAAATACCTAAAGATAAAATTAATCTTGTCATAGACAATGTCCTTATCAAACACAAATTTTCTATCATAGATGATGATATAGTTCAAGGTTTTATAACTCATGTTCTATAAGATCATAAAATTCATGAAATATATTGGGTCCTTTGATATTTGGTGCAATGCTTTAAAATGTGGTAAAATTATGTTCTAATTTTTCAAACTTGCTAAAACAAAACAAATTAATAGATTGACTAATAAAATATTTTTTCATGAAATAAGAAGTGCCCTTATGGTAATAAAGGTAATGCTCAATTGTATGTGGAAATGAATAAAATTTAATGTTTAGGGGAGTTGTTTCCAAATTTATCCATTTGTGCTCATCTACAAGAAACTATGTTGTAGAGGGAACAATTATAAATTGAATTGAAGGAGACATGGTACAATTTAAGGGATTGGGTACCAATAATTTTTTTGTGCATATTGATAGATTATTTATCCATCTTAAAAAAGATAGTACCTATATAAAGGATCTTTTATACAATGGACTG
This sequence comes from Torreya grandis, assembly GCA_037957365.1. NCBI lineage: Eukaryota > Viridiplantae > Streptophyta > Pinopsida > Cupressales > Taxaceae > Torreya > Torreya grandis. The sequence goes on along the minus strand of JARHVA010000504.1, from coordinate 88,446 downwards.
ATAGGTAATTGGCTGACATAAATGGGTATCTTTTAGATGTTAGATTCAAATAAGTCTCAAATGAGGTTGAGATGAATAGTGGGATGCATTAAAAGATTAAAAATGCTAGTTTTTATATCTAATTTATTTTTATTTAAATAATTAAAATCATTCCAAAAAAAGTGATTAGAAGACCCTACAATGCTTTAAAACATCAAAAATTGAATGCCCCTCTAGCCAGTTCATCAAATCGAAATGTTGATGAGGATAGAAAATGGTCATTTTTTTTAATGAAGTGGAGAGAGTGAATTTTTTAAAAAATATATAACTATCTCCAAAACTTACCCCTAACTTCAGTCACAGTTCTATACCATAAAATTAGATCCATAAATGAAGAAGACATAAAGAATTAGGTGTTAGATGCACTAACAACAAATTTCATCTTTAATGTGCGTGAATAATGTATGGAGGTATATAAAATAAAATTTGATGGGATGGATATCTATCTAAATTCATGGAACAAAGCTTATGGGTACCCAAAGATCACCTTATATAGTCATAAAGTAGACTAGATAAATGGGTCATCAACACATAGTAAATGGTAACACTAAGAATGAGAAAGAAATGTCAAATATTACTATAATAGTTGCTTGCATATAAATAATGGCTGAGATAAATTCAGATATTTCTCTATATTTAACTTATTGTGTTGCATATGATGTAATCAATGTTCCTTAAAGGTTGCTTCTTATATTCTATACCCATAATTTTATGTGAAATAAGTGTAACAAGGAGCTCAAACTGTTGAAACATACACTAGCATCACAACCAATTTTAAATAAGATAATGAACATAATATTTCAACATGTTTGATGAGTGTAGGTTTATGTACAACAAACATAGAACCACTATATGTCTAGAAGCACTCTCAAAACATGAATAGGAGCAAACATGTCACAAATAACAAATTCAAAGTTATCGTACACATTACTAATACCATAGATTATAACTAGAGGAATAATCTTAGAGATTCTTGAGCATTTTGCATGATAAAATTGAAAAAATGAAAAGTTTCATGCCAAGAATGGGGAAAAAATGATAGTGAATAAGTAATGTTATGAATGCTATAGTTACTTTGACTAGTATGCTCACACATGAACACAAGAATGGAGGATTTTTCCACTTTGCCTACCATTTATTGAATAGGAAATGAACTATATAGTCACCTCATTGGATTTATGTCTCATGAAGCTCATAGAACCCATAATTGATGAATATGAGGATTTATTATACAATCATGGATCATTAAATCAACCATTACATGATGCACTATTACAAAATAAAGTGCATGATAAGTGTAAAGGGTAAAATGAAAATGTTTTACATGTTAAAATAATGAATAGTGTGGATAGTATAATTAATTAATTCAAAAAAAACCATTGATCTTCTACTTACAACTGGATAATGCTTCAAGTGACAACAAGAATCATACCTTATTTTCATTTTCATAAATTTTGACACCAATAAGGTTATACAAAATTATGTATGTAAGATTCCTACCATTGGGATACAACCATGAGGATATAAATGGTACTTCTGGTAGATTAACAACATAATTAGGGAAATTAGACTCATTTTATTTGCCACATATCATGGATACCTACATAACATTCCAATAGGGGTCAAGTAAATTCAATCCTTACCTTATATAGTAAGTTTATGAATTTAAATCCATCATGGAGCCATACTTGTTAGATGGAAACCACAAGATAGCAGGGATTAGCAAACCTAAATGTCTAGGTTCTATGTTGTGGATGGCATACTAGTGATTGAATATTAAACAAAAATAAATGATGTCCAATTGTCTTATCCAATCCTAATATAACATACAAAGGATAATGGTGAACCAAACTTATCATAAGGGAAGCCTCCTCTAGAACATTTCAATTAATTTAACTAAATGTAAGATCTAAAAAAGAGAATAATATCATGTATTGAACATTGGGGGAAAAGTGTAATAGGTAGAGGTAGAGAATACCAGCTTCCAAAGATAATATATTGGGAAAATATTTTGTGTGATTTATATAGACCATTTTTAAATTGTAGTAGGATGTCACATCTATATTTTTTGCCACAAAAAATATAGGATGATGACATTTATGACCAAATAATGGGAGCCATTCATTTTCATTGGCAAGACTAAATTAATCAACATATCCCAATTAATAATGATATTTGTGTTGGTCCTATTTGTGGAAGATACAAATAAGAATTAAATCCATTTATGGATTTGTATGTGGCAAAAATGCTTCTTGTGTGACCAACAAATGAAAATGAAAAGATATATACAAGAAGGTTAGATGTAAATATTTACCTTAAGTAGAAGGTGAGAATGTGGATAAAACGGTTATCATTAAATATTGTAAACCCTAAAAGATAGAAGGTGATGAATCATTGTATAAGGATTATTTTATGCCTTATAAAACAATTGATCAAGTTAGATGAAATTAAATTAGACATTGATGTGGATAGTATCATCTGGGAATGGATACAAAACAAAGAATGGAAAGGTGTATTGATTAATATTCTTGAAAAAATACATGAGGCCATTGAATCATATATTTTACTACTTGAACATGGTAATGAATTCTAAAGTGAAACTATTTAAGGTCAAAAATTAATATGTGATATCATCCTGACCCAGGATGAGGGTTTTTTGAATTTTTTATTCCAAAGCACACTCCAATAACTTGGCCTTGTATTTTTAACATATGAATTTAATATTAATAGTGATTTATTCTATTTTAACATATTTTATTCTATATTTTTATTCTTTCTTATATTCAACATTCTTACTAAATTGACCCATTAAGGGGGTAAACATATATTAAATATGATTGTAATATTAAAAAAAATATAATGTTCTTTTTCATAACTTTGTAAAGATAATAACATATTCTAATTAATTTTTAAGTATATAATCAAAATATTTTTGAAACAGTTTACATTCACTAACATTATTTTACTTAAGTTTATGGGAGATGTGTTAGTATTCATGCATGACTATAAGTTTTGGGGTTATATCACATTAGGTAGTTGATATGTATTTAAAAAACATGATAAAATTTTGGGATGCAAGAAGGATAGGTTTGTGAATTGTTTAATACAAGGAAGTTATTTCATGCTTAGGTTTGGGTCATTAGGAATCCACAAAGTCATTAAGGTTTATTTGTTTCTCAATGTGACTTCAAAAAATGCACAGATTTTTTGATGCTTTTAGTCCACTTTATCTCTCCATATATACATTTTTTTAGGAATAAAAGTGTAAAATAAAATAAGCCTCCATTGACATGTTAGTTTATGTATTTTCCATTAGACTATGATTGGGTCCATTAGTCATGAAGATATCATGTACTATGTGGCATGAAACTAAAATTTGTGAACCTTAATCAAAAACATATATGAGTGGCCACACATTTTAAAAATCAAATTAAAATTAATTAATATTTATTTAAAAAATAATTCAATCCATTGATGGATGCATATGAGGGACATATTATTATAGTATGCCCAATAAATGAAAATGCAAATATTTGAATGGGAAGGCCAAATGGGGATACAAATTACCTTAACATGGAAGGTGATAATGTGGTTTAAAAGGTGAGGTTTAAATTTTTCAAACCTTATGGAAGAGAAGAAGGTAAAAAATTGTATTGGGATTATTTGACACCTAATAGAACATGGATCAAATCAGACAAAATTAAACAAGATATTGATGTGGATAACACCATTTGGGCTTGGACATCAAACAAATAATAAAAATTAGGATTGATTAACATACCTAAAAAAGGAAATGGGGATATTTAATCACACCTTTCACTTCATGAACATGGTAATGAATGTTTTAAGTTGAAATTATTGAAGATTATAAAATAATGTCATATCATATTGCCCTGATATGTGGGTTTTTTTAAATTTCTGTTTCAAAGCACGCTCTAATAACTTGACCTTATATTTATACTATTATTTAATATGAATTTAAAATTGATATTTGTTTCATTGAATTATTTTCCATACACATGGAATACTTACATTAAGACCTTAAAAATATAATATTGGTATTTTCTTATATACTTACTAAACTTATTAAATACGAGTGTAAGATTGATATTTGGTTTATAACTTTTTTTCATATTTATTGAGCTAAAAATATATTTTGATTAATTTTAAAGTATTGAATATGTTCCTTTCATAACTAAAATTATCGGCATTATTCTACATTGTTTATTGAAAGATGTGATAGTGGTAGTGTACCACCAATATTAAGGTTCACACTTGACATGTTGACATTGTATTATTTAAGAAAAAAAGTTACAAAATCTAGTTTTATTTCCTTCATATCAATGGTTTATAATAATAATAATAATAATAATAATAATAATAATAATAATAATAATAATAATAATAATAATAATAATAATAATAATAATAATAACAACAACTAAACTATTTAAAGCATATTAATGTGGTTGTAAAGTGATTAATTATTTCACATAATATACTAATACATAAAGTGTGAACTTTTAAAATTTTGATTAATGTATGTGTTAACCATTTTGGTTTTACAAGAACATTCCCATTCTACACAAGATATGGATAATATAACCAGCATATGCCTATAATCTTATCTTTAGTAGAATGAACACATGCCCATTATACACATTGAGATAATAATAATGACCTCTAAATTGATAATATGACCAAAAAAGTCATATGTTACTATATAATTTAGAATGGGAACTTTCTCATTCTAGACAAGATAAAAATAATGTTAGAACAATTAATGTTATTTTGTATATGGCATGCCATTAATACATTAATAATAAATTACATAGGTAAATTAATAATAATATATTTTATTATTTAATTTACATGGATTGATGCTTAATTTAATATATAATACAATATATGGTTGTAAAAGTTACCATTATGAATTGGATGAGAGGTTTAACCCATCAGTTACAACATATCACTCCTCTTATAATCAATTTTACATGGTAAAATTAAAACATTCAATTATTTGAGGAATTCCAATAGAGATTAAATATTACAAGCATTAAAACATTTGAAATATTCAAAAATTAGTTTTATGAAGTAAATTCTATGATAAAAAGTGTGATAGGAATATTGACTGTATTGGGTGAATTTATTTCTCAAATAATGAATAATCATTATGTGTGTTTTTACCTACATGTGAGATTTTTCCACATATATCTCGTGTTGTGAATTTGTGTTCTTTTCCACCATTATACATATCTAGATAGTGTACCTATGTATATACATATTTTAGCATGGTTTCAGAGTAAGTTTTATGTGGTGTTGGTTGGAAAGACCTTACTTTGGAGCATGTGTAATAAAACTTTTACATACAAAATCAACCTTATACAACTTGGTGTATGACCATAGAAGGAATAATGACTAGTTTAAAAATATTATGGAATCACTTTGAAACCTATGGATTTGTATCTTAGTATTCTAGATCATATCAATTTGACAAGACTCTAAAATAAATATTACCTACAAGTAAACTCAACTTATGGCATCATAGTATGACCTATGTTGGTGGAAAACCCATTGAATTATTTATTTCTTATGCAAGTTTAAACTTTTTTGTAAGTCATGAAATATTCATTATTTTTCCTATAAAGAGATCCTATAGAGCCTATGAAGCATCAAAACCATTTTTAAGAAAACATTCTTCCACCTGCCTATGATGGTATGGCATGTGTGGGCTGCAAACAAATGAACTTTTTTTTAAACAAAACTGTAATTTTGACTATTATGTGTTCATCAAGAGGCTCTTGCAGGGTTGTAAATTTTTTTTTAGACCCTATTTTAGCGTCTTTATCTCTTGCCACTATGCCCCTACCTCCTTCCTGCACCATGGATTCTTGTGGAGTTTCAAAACCGTAAGTATATAATTTTAAAAATACATTTATTAAATAAAATATATTTTCCATGTAACTAGAAAGGGGAAACCCACTTTTCAATTTGAATCTTTAACCTAATAAATAAAATATTACAATTTGATTTTTGCATGCACATTATTTATATTATTTTATTTAAGGAAAATTGATTAAATGGGATTTAGATAACATATATTTCATATGAACATTGTTGGGGACGAAGGCAACGTTCAATCTAAAAAGGGTAAATTTACAAAGGAGGATACTCACGAAGCTGAGGAGTCAGGGAAAGATGTGGAACTGGGTCCTAACCTAGTTGAGAGTGAGGTTGGGGGTAGTGTGGGTATTCGTAGGTACAATTGTATTACTGGAATCCCATCCTTTAACACTCAAGGAATTATCATCTCTGATGACTCTAATTTTTTTGAAGACACTTTTGAGGCTAGTGAAGATGGGACCCCTTCTGAGTTAGAGTAAGAGGTTAAGGGAACTAGCCACTTTCTTGAAATGAATGAGCCCTAATCAGATGATATTGAGGAGGGTGTTGTTGAGGCCCATGACTAGGAGAGGAAATATAGTTGCTCACTATGTGTCAAGATGGTAGAGGAAGTTACAAAAATCAAGGCCAAAATGGATTAAATACATAAAAAATGGAGAATAATGGTTAAATTTGAAACCAAGTCTCTTCATCATGTGGCAATTGTGTTTGTTGCAATTAAGGATTTTGAAAAGAAATTAATGGATGTGGGTGTGAATAGTCTTGGTGAATATAAGGATATTATTGAGTTCCTTGCCAAATATGGGACTACTGATAGTCCATAGTTGTTTTACTAGCTTTGTGTGTTTGCCCGGTTTTTTAGTTCTTGTTTTTTATTAGTGTTTGTATGTGTTAATAGTGTGTTGTAAGTGTGCTATTTTTGACTCATTGGAGGCTTTTTGTGCATGTGGAGAAGCTTTGTAAAGGGCTTAGGACCCTATTTTCCTACTTATCTAATCAAAAACATATATTGCATTTAAATACTCATATATTGTTGAAGTGGAATTAGTAGTTGTAATTTTATAAGACATATGTAAAAGAGAGGTACATGGTTCAAAAATTTATAAGCCTATCTTTTTGGTCAAAATTTTCTTTGTCAAGCTTTTTTAAAAAAAATATAATTAATTAAAATTTTATTCTTTATCATTTAAAATAGTTTTTCTACAAGTCTTAAAATTGTTGTAATTTTATGCAATTTTTAAATTATTTTGCATATAATTAAGTGATTATTGTTATTTAAACCCTAAATAAAAATTATTACAAAAAGAAAGTATAAAATAAAATCATGTTAAAATTTAAATTTTTATCCATTTTTAATTTCATTTTATTATAAAATAAAAATTATTAAGTGTCAAACTTTATAAGTCAGTTATGGCTTCTCAAAACTTTGTGCTAGATATGTCATAAATGTTAATTGGGTCAATATATAACAATTGGAAAATCCAAATTAAATTTTGATTTATGGCTCAAAAACTTTGGAACATTGTTTTTGGGACTAAAAAATCCTTGTTAGGGAGACATGTCATGACCAAAATTATCAATACATTTCAATATAAATCATAGGAATCCATTTCAATCATTTGGAGTACTTTAAAAGATGATTTACTACTCCATATCAAAAATCAAAAGTCATCCAATGATGCCTATAAACTTATTGAATGTTTGCATGAGGGTACTCATCTAAAAATAATAATTAAACTTATACTTTAATATTTTACTAATCCCATGAAAGGTGATGAAAAAGTAGTTAATTTTCTTACAAAAATTTAAAAAATTAAATCTCAACTTAATGGTTGTAATTATAATTTTATTTAAGATCATATTATGTAATTTTATTTTTTAAATTCATGGTTTTTTTCAAAATTACAATTATATTATTATTTATAAATACCAAACAAAACAATACATTCCTAATGTCACAACATTATCATTTTTTTTTAAACAATAAGAACAAGTGATACAAAACTTTAATTTTAAGGAGAATTCCAATAAATCACTTTTCACACTTAATAGTGATTATGAAAAAACTTAAATATATAAATATAATTCCATACTTGAACATACCAATGGAAAACATGGGAATAAGAAATAGTAAAAAAGAATCATAAAATCAAATTTAATGAAAATTATAATCTATGTGGTAAATTTGGACATAAAAGGGAAGAATATTACAAAAACAAGAACACATCTTATAAAAAATCTAAAAATAATAAAATTAATAATTTTTCTAATAAAAATCATCAAAAAATCAAAACAATAATCAAAATCATGATATTAACACTATTGCATTGTATGTTGTCTTATTTGCTTCTAATGAAAATGAATTGATTTTAGATACTAGTACATTGAATCACATGAAATTTTATCAAATATATTATCTAACACTAAGGATATAACTTAAATTATTAATTTAATTGAAAATTCATTTCTATAAACTACTAGATAAGGAAAAGCTAAATTTGCAAATGTAAGATCTTAAATGACTTTTTATTTGTTCCTAAACTTAATAAAAACTTGTTATCCTATTCTCAACTTTAAAATATAATTTCATAGTAAATTTTTTTAAGGATAAATGGTGTATTAATAATTAATTTATTTTTATAATTCTTGAATAAATTAAAAATAATGGATTATATATGTTTTCTACTTCTTATCCATGTTATCTTTCATCACGAAGTAGAAAAAAATCTTAATTGTGGAATGAAAGACTAGGTCATGTTAATTTTAAAATTTGTTATTATATGTCTCATCATAATATTCTGGTTGGTATTTATACTATTTATTCTCATCATGAAATGTGTGAGGGTTGATTATGTCATAAGTAACACACTAAACCCCTGCACAAAAATCATGATATTATCTCCTTTCATCCCTTAGAGATTATTCATAGTGATGTTAGAGGACCTATATAATTTTATTATTTTAACGGTTATTTATATGTTGTTAATTTTATCTATTATTAATCTATAATGATATATTTGTATTATATTAAGAAGAAATGTGATGTATTATGTAAACTCAAAGAATTTAAAACTTTAGTTAAAAATTATTATAAATTTTCTATTAAAATATTAAGAACCAGTAATAGAGTTGAATATATTAATAACTATTTTGATTCATTTTTTATTAGTTTTAGTATACAAATATATTTAACAAATTCATAATCCCCATAGAAAAATGGAATTGCTAAAAGGAAAATCTGAACAATGCTTGAAATGAATAGAACAATGTTGCATTTTGTAAATGTTCTTAAATTCTTGTGGGTAAAATCCATGAATATTGTTGTTTACATTCTAAATAGATTTCATACTAAATTTTACATCCTTACACATATTTATAAATTTGGTATAATAATAAATTAAGTGTTTCTCACCTTAGGATATTCAATATCCATATTTCCTTCTTTATTCCTAAAGAAAAAGAAACTTGATCCTACCTCCAATTCTTGATTTTTGTAGGTTATGGAGGAAAAAATAAAGGATTAAGAGTTTGTGATATATCTAAATGACATATCATTAAAAATAATAATATATAAATCTTTGAATATTTTTTTGAGCTTTTTGTAGGACCCCCTCAAATAGCTTATTTCGATTAGCCTAACTCTTTTGTTACTCATGAAGAAATAAATGTCGTAGAGGAATTTGATAAAATTAGGGATAACTTAGATTATGAAGAGGAACCTTATCCACTTCATTTTCAAACTAAAATACCTAAATGGGGTGAATCCCTAACTTATTCATGTAAATCTTGATAATCTTAATAAACTATCTAGGAGTTGACACACCTATCATGCTTTGATGACTCTACATGAATGAAAAATTAAATATTTTTAGGAATCTATTCAAGATGATAGATGGAAAATTGATATGAAATATGAGTATAAATCCCTAATTAAAAAATAGATTTGGGATCTTGTCTTGCCTCCATCTAATATTCATATTATTGGTTTGAGGTGGCTTTATAAAATCTAATATAATTCAATTGATAAAATTTATGAATTCAAAGTTAGCTAAGTTGATTTTGGTTTTTCTCAAAAATTTGGGATTTATTATGTTGAAACATTTTTTCCTTTATCATAAATGAGTATTATTATATTGTTTATTACCCTTGTAACTTAGACTGGTTGGACTATACATCATATCAATGTTAAAAATGTCTTCCTAAATGGTAATCTACAAGAAGGAATCTACAAGACTAATTCTAAAGGTTTTGCTGAACCTAACAAAGAACATTATATTTTTCAGTTAAATAAATACATTGATGGTTTAAAATAATTTCCTCAATCTTGGTAATCTAAAATCACTAGTTATTTTAAATAATTAGGTTTATCTATCTATTATTATAATAATGACCTCTTTGTAAAAGTTAAAAATAGTCATATTATCTTAATTGTATTATATGTTTATGATATTATTATTACTATAAATCAAATTATTTATATTATTAAATATAAAGATAAACTAAGTTAATATTTTGAAATGATTAATCTAGGCATTCTTCATCATTTTCAGGGAATAATTGTATTTAAAGATAAAATTTAATTATTGTATGTCAATCTCAATATACACATAACCTTTTTATTAAATTTAATGTGTTTTAATGCAAGCCTACATATATCCCTTTTAAATTTGGCATTAATATTTGTTGTCTCCTAAAAATAACAGCTATTTTTGGAACAACATTTGAATTATTTTGGTTCTCCAAACCAAAATAATGTCTTCCATTTAAAAATTGTCTTAGATATTCATATTTCTCATTTTCAGAGCTTCTCAAAAAGTCTATGGACTCTTCAAGTGGTTTTCAATCAAAAGAATTGGTTTTTAACATTTTTTCATTTTTTGGGATTGGTTCAAAGTTTTGTTTCAATTGAAAATCTTCATTAGCAAACACCAGCAGTTCAACAAGGGCTTGGTGCGCTTCATTAAACCTTTGAACCGGTTCAACAAAGGTTCATCAAAAAGGTTCAAAGGGTCGGTTCAAAGCTGAAATTACTTTTTTGTAGGACAAGTGTCCTTGCGGAGGACACTTCACTGACCAAAACATCATTTGGCTAGTTCGAAGACTTTTTTCAAAGACTTGTCAAAAAGCCCGCGGGAATTTTCCTCAGACTTTTTGTCCGCGAGAATTTTTTTGCGAAATTACCCACTGAGAGCTTTCAAAGGAAAATAGCTAATGTCCCAGGGAAAATGTCTGTAGGTATGTTCAAAGCCAATGGCCCGAGATAAAAGCCTGAGGGAAATTTACGATGGGTTAACAGAAGCTGAAGGACCATTTCTCAGGGCGCGAAAGGGCAAATTGCAGTCTTGAAAAGTGCCAAGTGGAAGATAAAATAAGACCAAGGGATGACGTGCCTGAGCACATCAAATTCAACATAGTTAACTAGCCATTGAAAACACAGTGACGGGCAGGAAGACATCAATTTTAGGGACAGTAAAATAGCCGTTGATCTTTTGAACATACAACATAAAATACATTCACAATTTTCAAGGCCAAGACCAGTAGAAAGTGGGGAAGAAAAAGAATAGCAATTTAAATCCAGGACCCGATTCAATTGGCCGAAGAAGGAGGAATGATGAAGATAAGATTAAATTGCCGGGTGGAACATTGGAAGTACAAATTTTCAATAAGCACGACTTATTTCCTTGCATTGATAAAATTAAAAGGGAAAAGTGCCCCTAAGTTCTAGCGTGTCTCCTTAACAGATTTCAATGCAAATTGATTTATTTTTTGTTCCCAAGTCCTTTTGAAGAGACTATATAAGGGACTTTTCTTGATTGTAATAAGGATCTTCTTTTTGATAATCTGAAGGAAACTCTGCCAAAATTGAGTGGCATCATTGAGACTTTGTGCTCGGTCTATTTATCATATTTTTTTAATGAAAACAAGGAAATTTTTCAAACTTTGTGCTGTGATATCTTATTTGTTTCATTGATTTAATAAGCAGAATTAGTTAATTTGTCAAGAAGGTGCCTTGGAGAATCAACTATGGAGAGACTTTGCACCCCCATAGCTACCTTCAGTGTGTTTGTATTTTCATTGTTGTGTAAAGAACTTTGGAAAGACTTTGAGCTTTCATTGTTCTTCGTATATCACTCTTGAGTATTTCATGTGCAGACTTTGAGCAGTGTCTTGATTTGCTGGTTACCATACTTTAGTCATATTCTACTTTTATTTTCAAGAGTATTCTTGTGGCTGGTTGAACAGTTCTTCTGAAAGAAGAGGAGTGATGTCTGTCATTCTCTTGAGTTATTCCTTTGTTTTGTATACATCATCTCTGAAGAAAGAGAGATGGATGTCTGGTCCTACCCTTGAGTACTATTTTTTGTTCATATATATACATAGCATAGCCATAGGGAACCTCCCCTTGATGAGAGGAGAGAGAAGTCTCCTTATGATGTTATAAACTTACACATTAGGATGACTAATCTTCTTGCTTTGGTTGATAAGACCTATTTTGTTTACCAGTACGCTAATAGACAAAATAATCAACCAACATTTTTTTGGCGACTCTGTTGGGGAAACTTAAACAAGCAGTCCCTACCCTTATCCATTATAGAGTCTAGCGACTCCCATATGGGTCTTACCCACTATCATTATAGCCTTATTATCTCCCTCCATCCTCCATATCCATTACATCATCTGGTCTATAAATCAGATCTGCTAGGAAAGACAAGCAGTTTGAAGCCTCAAGCTCTAGGTTAAAGCAGGACCAGTCATTTTCCTTTCTTTTATTTTAAATCTGGCAACTCCATGCTACACAAGAAGCCAAGGATCTAAGGGTGTTTTTGACCCTATGTTTGAGTTGGCACAGTAGAGCAATTTTGATCTGATTCCTCCACCACCTTTCCTCCAATGATCTAGGAGTCTTCCTCCTGACCTTATCGGGTCACCAACACAAGGCAGAGCTTCTTTTTCTACTGTTAATAGAGTCCCTATAATGGCATTTTAAGGCCCCTGGGGTAATGCTTTTGGCCCTCTCAATCTTACTCCTCCTCTACATGAACTTCCACGCAGTTCTAGGAAGAATTTCTTAAAATTCCATGGTGATGGAAAAGTTCATCCTGATGAACATATTGCAGCATTTAGTATAGCTTGTGGAGTAATTGGGGTAGAGTTTGAAGATGTACCAGTTAGGCTTTTTGTTGAAGCATTAAAAGGTCCTACTGCAAATTGGTTTTATCATTTACAGGCTTGATTTGTGACTGATTGGACTACTTTGAAAGATAAGTTTGAAGCCAAATTCAAACCTGCAAAAGATGCACATACACTTCTGGCTCAACTTAAACAAATCAAAAAAGAGCCACATGAGCCTATGAGAGACTTCATAGCTAAATTTGACAAGTTGAGAAATAGAATCCCTATGATTGCTAGACCTATAGCTGAGAATCTTAAATGCTTTTTCATTAATTCTCAGCTACTAGAAGTTAGTTTCATCTTGAGACGTGCTGGCCAAATAGATCTCGAGGTAGCTCAACTTTTGGCCACTGAAGTAGAAGATGATCTCATATTAGCAAGAAAAATAAGAAGAGATCCCAATAAAAATAGAGCTTCATCATCATCAAAATTTGTATCTACAAGCACCACAAATCCAATGGTGCAAAAATTAGCAAATGAGCTCCTTGCCCTCAAAAAGCAAATGGCTCAAGGAATGTCTTCTGCTCCTACATACAAAAGAACATTCCCAAATCAATCATATCAAGGCAATGTTACCAAAAACCAAGGACAAAAAAATCATCTTCCTCCTCCACAAGGAAAACTTGCCTTGGAAGCTCCTCCAACTAATTCAGCAATGGGATATTTTGAGATAGAATCAGATTTTTCTTATTAGCCTTAATTATATCAAGAAAATGATGCTGATATCATTGAAGACAGTTAGGAAGAATTAGCTAGCGACTCCCACATTAGTTTCCTAAATTATTAGGATGAACCTAGAAGCAAAGGAGAAGCTTCAGATGGATCATATGCAGTGTTTAATAGATCTAAGAACCAATTAGTCCAGTAGGCTGATAAAGGAAGGACAAAAGAACAATCACAGCCAGTAGTCACAATTGCCAAGCGTGGATCAGTTCTGCCCTTTCAACTAAAAGATTTAGTAATTCAAAAGGTAAATACATCTGTTGGGCCTTCTCCTTCTACTTCTAATGCACAAACCAGTATACCTCCCACTTTCTAAAACTCAGAAAGCTGAAATACCTATCTTTGTGCCTAGTTTGATTTAGCCATTTGATATAATTGACCATGTGAAAAAGATAAAAATACAAATGTCTGAATTTGAGTACTTGCAGTCCAATCCAAATCAACTGGATAAGTTGGTCCAATATGTTAAAAATAAGACCATCCCTATAGTGCAAAAGGCCAAAAAAGTGACTTTTAATTCCCAAATAAATACACCTAGTCCAAATAATCTGATTATTACTCCTCCAGCTGCTTCTGGAAAAATAGAACCCTTCTATGTTTCCTTGTTAATCAATGGCCACAAGCTGATTAATTATATAATAGATTCAAGAACCTCTGATAATGTAATGCCTGCCAAAGTCACTGAATTTCTTGGTCTCACATTGACTAAGACCTTTGGCAAATGTTTCTCCATGGAGAATAAACAAGTGCCATTATTGGGGCAGATCAAAGATGCTCAATTTGGTTTTGTAGCCTTTCTAGACAAGAGAATTAAAATGACTGTATTAGTGGCCAAAGTCCCAGCGTCTTATGGTATTTTACTTGGATGGAATTTTTGTAAGGACATGGGAGGAGAGCTGAACATGGATCTAAGTCAAGGATTCATGTATAAGGCGTGATGAAGAGATTACTTCTTAAAAAGGAAGCAATGTATATAGTCACCAAGACGTCAGCTCCGAAAGCTCAAATCCTCTTTGAATCTGTAGGTATGGGTAATTACTTTTTGTATACAGATCATGAAGAAAGACCCTCCATCTCTGATGAGGGAAAGTTTGAAGTAAAGTTAGCATCTGATGAGATTTGGACTTTAGAATTTGATGGTAGTTATTCTTCTTCTGGTTCTGGAGCCAAAATTGTTTTGATATCTCCTCAAGGAGATATGTTTCCATCATCCTATAAGTTATAGTTCAGCAACACAAATAATATAGCTGAATATGAATCACTATTACTGGGCATGAAAGCTGCTCAAGAGGCATCAAGTGTCCTCATGCTAAAGGGGAGCTGAATTAGTGGTCTGCCAAGTGAGAAATTCATATCAGGCTAAGAATGAAAGGCTACACCATTACCAAAATCTTGTTTGGGATCAAATTGAAAGTTTTGATGCTTTCAATATTTCATCCATTCCAAGAGAATCTAATGATAGAGCTGATGCACTTGCTATTTTAGGAACTCTTTTAGTTCCACGTTCTAATTTTAAAGAAGCTAAATACACCATTGAGTTGATCTATAGGCTGAGTGTTCCTGATAATATTGATCATTGGCAAATTTTCAATGATGATAATCAGATCATTGCCCTTTTGGCAAGAAAAGACAATTTTAAACAGCTATATTTTGAAGGTAGTGAATCTCAGAAGTCTGAATTAATTCCTAAATCAGGTTCAAATGTAAATGAAGAGGTTATATAGCTGAAAGGAAATAAAATTCCTAAAGGCCTGGTTTCTCTTGAAAAGCTATTTGACAAGCATGATAGATTCGTCAAAGAACAGCAGACGGATTCAAATTTATCTCAGGGATTTGACCAAGTGAATCTAACCAATGAAGAAAATCCAAGAATGGTCAACATTGGTAAGTGTTGTACACCTAAAGAAATAACCAAATTTACTTCTTTGCTTCATCAATACATTGATGTCTTGGCATATTCATATGAAGATCTGAAGTCTCTCAGTCCTAATGAGATCAGTCATCATATTTCTCTCAAGGTTGATTCAACGCCTTACAAGCAGAAATCTAGACAATACAATCCAAATATTTCAGGTACAATTATGTCTAAGATTCAAAAAATGTTATATGCTAGAATTATTTTTCTAGTTCATCATTCTACATGGATTGCAAATATAGTTCTTGTAAGGAAGAAAAATGGCAAAATCTGCATTTGTGTTGATTTGTGGAATCTAAATCAGTCTTCTTTGAAAGACAATTATCCTTTGTCAATCATGGACCAAGTGCTCCAAACAGTAACAGGATCAGAAATGTTATCAATGTTGGATGGCTTTTCAAGCTATAATCAAGTTGAGGTTGCTAAAGCTGATCAATACAAGACTGCATTCACCATGCCTTGGGGTACTTTTGCATACAAAAGAATGCCATTTGGATTAATAAATGCTGGCGCTACATTCTAGAGAGATATGGACATGGCTTTCAAATATGAAATTGGCAAATTCATAGTTGTATATCTTGATGATTTAACTATCTTTTCAAAGTATAGGTCTGATCATGTGCACCATTTGCAGCGAGTGCTGGAGCGCTGTCGAGAAAATGGTATTTCTTTGAATCCTAAAATGTCTATTTTTGGAGTGATAAAAGGGAAACTCCTTGGACACATTGTGTCCAAAGAAGGCATAAATATTGACTCACATAGAGTCAAGTCTATTCAAGAGCTGAATTTGCCTACAAGTAAGAAAGTTGTTCACTCTTTCTTTAGAAAAGTGAATTTCTTACGAAGATTTATCCCTGAATTTGCTGAAAAGACAAGACACATTGTAGATATGATGAAAGGAAAGGATACTTTCAGCTAGACCAAAGAAGGTAAAGCAACATTTCAAGATATCAAAGTCACTATTGCTCACACCCCCACCTTGGTCTGCCCATAATACCATAGAGATTTCATTATATACAGCTATGCATCTGAGCATACTCTTTAAGCAATTATTGTCCAACAAGAAAAAGAAGGTATGGAATCCCCTATCTCTTTCATGAGCTATCCTCTAAAAACTCATGAAATGAAGTATTTGAATATAGAGAAGCACGCCTATGCCTTGGTAAAAGCAGTCAAACACTTTCACTTCTATATTCTAAATTCACATATTACTACCTGAGTTCCTGATAGTAAAATCAAGGCTATATTAACTTAGCAGGAGTTTGGTACAAAGAGAGGTAATTGGATTGTAAAAATCCAAGAATTTGATCTAGATATCAAGCCAACAAAGCTAGTTAGAGGTAAAGGTCTTTGTCAATTGATGGATGACAATAAGCCAGAAGATACACAACTTGAAGAAGCTGAAGTAGATAATATGCCAATAGTTCTTTTTGTTTCTACTACTAATGAATGGTATTCAGATATTGCCTATTTTCTGACTTATGGAGAATGTCCTACTCATTTGTCATACAAAGAAAGGAGAACTATCAGATTGAAAACTGCCAATTTTGTTCTTTGGGATAACGGCCTATACAAAAGAAACATAGATGGAGTTTTTCTTCATTGTGTAGACAAAGAACAATAGACCCAACTCTTGAAATCTTTCCATGATCTAGCTTGTGGAGGACATTTTTCTGCTCCAGTGACTACTCACAAAATTCTGAGAACCAGATATTATTGGCTGACTCTTTTTCAAGATGCACATAAATGGGTACGGAAATCTGAACTTTGCCAGCAATTTGTTGGAAGACCCAAGTTGGCTGCTCTGCCTCTTAAGCCAGTAATCATAGAAGAACCTTTCTAGTAGTGGGGACTCAATTTTATTGGGACAATAAATCCATCATCAACTGATTATGTCCTTACAGCAACTGATTATTTCACTAAGTGGGTAGAAGCAATCCCAACAAAGCATGCTACCTCAAAAGTTGTATGCAATTTCTTGAAAGAGAACATCATTTCTAGATTTGGAGTCCCACTTAAAATTGTTACTGATAATGCAGCTTGTTTACCTCTCAACATATCACACAATTTTGTTTTGATTATGGAATTACGCTTTCTCATTCTTCTGATTATTTTTCGTAAGGGAATGGACAAGCTGAGTCCAGTAATAAAAATTTGGTAACTATTATCAAGAAACTTGCAGATGATAATCAAGGATGTGGCACAAAGCATTGGTAGATGCTCTGTGGGCTAACAGGATCACACCAAAAAGGGCAATTGATATGTCTCCTTTTCAACTTCTCTATGGTATTAATGTAGAGATACCAATCACTTTAGAGTTATTAGCTTTGAAATTGGTGAAGGCTATTGAAGATCAGACATATGAGAGTTCTCTGGACAAAAGAATCATGTACCTAACTCAGCTGGAAGAACAAAGAATCATGGTGGTAGATAGAATTGTTGTTCATCAAAATTTGATAAAGAAACTTTTTGATCAGAAAGCTACAAAATCATGATTTTTAGATTGGGGATAAAGTCCTGCTATGGGACAAAAGAAGAGAGCCAAAAGGGATGCATGGAAAGTTTGACTCTCTTTGGAGAGGTCCATTCACAATTCATCAGCACATGGGGGAAAATAGTTTTTTGTTGAAATACCAAGACGGCACACTCTTTTCTCTACCCCATAATGGGTAGCATCTGAAACACTTCAATTCTTGAAGTATCAGATCATTGCCTCTGTATATATGTATATTTGTACAGTTTTAATTTCTCTTTTGTTTTATTTGTTTTCATCCTTGTTGCCTTTCATTTCTGGAAAGCATGACTTTGAAGCCCAATGGTACACTTGAAGACACTAGAGATTCTGAATTCTACTCCTTCCAATTCATTTTGCAATTGACAGAAGTTCCCCAACTGGAGCCAGCTATTGTCTCCTAAAAATAACAACTATTTTTAAAACAACATTTGAATTATTTTGGTTCTCCAAACCAAAATAATGTCTTCCATTTAAAATTTTTGTCTTAGATATTTAGATTTCTCACTTTTAGAGCTTCTCAGAAAGTCTATGGACTCTTCAGGTGGTTTTCAGTCAAAAGAATTGGTTTTTAACATTTGTTCATTTTTTGGGATTGGTTCAAAGTTTTGGTTCAATTGAAAATCTTCATCAGCAAACACCAGCAGTTCAACAACAAGAGCTTGGAGCGCTTCATTGAACCTTTGAACCAGTTCAACAAAGGTTCATCAAAAAGGTTCAAAGGGTCGGTTCAAAGTTGAAAGTACTTTTTTGTAGGATAAGTGTCCTTGCGGAGGACACTTCACCAACCAAAACATCATTCGGCTAGTTCGAAGACTTTTTTTAAAGACTTGTCAAAAAGCCCACGGGAATTTTCCTCGTGACTTTTTGTCTGTGAGAAATTTTCCGCGAAATTACCCACTAAGAGCTTTCAAAGGAAAATAGCTAATGTCTCAAGGAAAATGTCTGTGAGTATGTTCAAAGCCAATGGCCCAAGATAAAAGCCTAAGGGAAATTTACGATGGGTTAACAGAAGCTAAAGGACCATTTCTCAGGGCCCAAAAGGGCAAAGTGCAGTCTTGAAAAGTGCCAAGTGGAAGATAAAATAAGACCAAGGGATGACGTGCCCGAGCACGTCAAATTCAACATAGTTAACTAGCCATTGAAAACACAATGACGGGCAGGAAGATGTCAATTTTAGGGATAGTAAAATAGCCGTTGATCTTTTAAACATACAACATAGAATACATTCACAATTTTCAAGGCCAAGACCAGTACAAAGTGGGGAAGAAACAAAATAGCAATTTAAATCCAGGACCTGATTTAATTGGCCGAAGAAGGAGGAATGATGAAGATAAGATTAAATTTTTGGGTGGAACATTGGAAGTACAAACTTTCAATAAGCATGACTTATTTCCTTGCATTGATAATATCAAAAGGGAAAAGTGCCCCTAAGTTCCAGCGCATCTCCTTAACAGATTTCAATGCAAATTGATGTATTTTTTGTTCCCAAGTCCTTTTGAAGAGACTATATAAGGGAATTTTATTGATTGTAATAAGGATCTTCTTTTTGATAATCTAAAGGAAACTCTACCAAAATTGAGAGGCATAATTGAGACTTTGTGCTTAGTATATTTATCATATTTTGTTAATGAAAATAAGGGACTTTTTCAGACTTTGTGCTATGATATCTTATTTTTTTCATTGATTTAATAAGCAGAATTAGTTAATTTGTCAAGAAGGTGTCCTGGAGAATCAACTGTGGAGAGACTTTGTGCCCCCATAGCTACCTTCAACGTGTTTGTATTTTCATTGCTGTGTAAATAACTTTGGAAAGACTTTGAGCTTTCATTGTTCTTCATATATCACTCTTGAGTATTTCATGTGTAGACTTTGAGCTGTGTCTTGATTTCCTAATTACCATACTTTAGTCATATTCTGCTTTTATTTCTAGGAGTATTCTTATGGCTGGTTGAACAGTTCTTCTAAAAGAATAGGAGTGTTGTCTGTTATTCTCTTGAGTTCTTCCTTTGTTTTGTATACATCATCTCTAAAGAAAGAGAGATGGATGTCTGGTCCTACCCTTGAGTACTATTTTTTGTTCATATATATACATAGCATATCCACAGGGAACCTCCCCTTAATGAGAGGAGAGAGAAGTCTCCTTCTAATGTTATAAACTTACACATTAGGATGACTAATCTTCTTTCTTTGGATGATAAGACCTATTTTGTTTACCATTACACTGATAGAAAAAATAATCAACCAACAATATTGATCCTAAAAAAATTTGTGATAAAGTTAACCCCACTATATACAAACAACTAGTTCATAGTTTGATTTATCTAACTACTACTACACCAAATATTTCATTTTTTTTAGGCGTTTATTACATATACATGCATGATCCATATTTATGTCATTGGAAATTGGGAAAATGGATACTTTAATATATCACAATAAGTTTAATTTTTGGTTTATATTATTATTTCATTGATAATGTCAATTTATATGGTTATTATAATGTTAACCATGTTGGTGATATTATAGATCATAAATCTACTTAAGGATATACATTTATGTTTGATGTAGGTGATATCACTTAGAAAATCAATAAAAATACTAATATTTTCTACCTCATCTATATAAGTAAAGTATAAAAATTTTATGGAAGTTTTTAAAGAAGTTGTTATGCCCTAACACATCCCATTTTTATTTTTTTCCCAAATAGGGATCCACCTTGCATAAAGCATCCTTAAAATAAAATTACAATGACACTACGACCCAATACATTATGAATTTAATAAGTTATGAGGTTAATGTATTGTCATGTTTGAGTATTGGGTTGAAAAGGTCAAAATTTCAACATAATGGTGAAATATTTTACATGGTTTTTTGACTTTTTTTAAAAATCTATCTTTCATTTTCAATGACTACCATAACTAATTATGATATATTTAGTTATTATTTGATAATTCATGTGTAGGTATTATGGACCCAATTAATATCCTCTTTTGAGCTACTTTAAATTCATCTAACTACACTAAGTGTCACTATTTATAATTTCTATAGGTAAATAGTAATGTTATAAGCAACCCTAAGGATCCAAATTACTGAGATCTTACCAAGTGGAAAAATATAACTTATCCATAGTCAAATACATAGTAACAATATGAATACTCTTATGATAAAAATGTGTCATCTATGTGGAATGATCACATTCATCCAAATATCCTTTGGCAATAATACATTTTCTAAGTTTTGATAGTCATCTAAAAGAGCAAGATGTTGATACATGGCACCATCCCATTTACTCAGATTAAATCATCATATATGTTATATAGTCATTTAGATATTAGGAAAGCAATAACCATCCACATGTCATAATCCAATGATCATGTAACCTATCATATTAAAGTACACAGTCATAGCTTGGACAAGCAAAAAACATCCATGTGGCATAAATTCTAGGACATGTGGTGTGCTAGAATAAACTACATAGTGAAAGCCTAGGCAAGTGACAATCATACACAAAATAATCCCAAGAACCCATGAATTGAAAGATAAAATTATACATTTAGAGCTTGAGCAAGCAATAACCATCCACGTGGCATAATTCTTTAGACCTATAACTTGTTAGATGAAAGTACATAGTCAACATCCAAAAACCCTCCAAACAAGATCAATATTTCCAAGTGTCATAATCTAATTCACCCATGGCTGAAATAACAAAGTACAGAAGTTAGATCCCTACACCAAGTGAGTAAGTGACATAATTCCATGTGTCTCCTTAAAAATTAAGTTTAAAGACATGAAATCAAGCATTGAAAGTGTGTAAAATAGACACTTGTCATATTAAGATGACTAAACATATGAAAGCAACAAAAATATACCACATGGAAACTAAAATAGTTAAATTTGACATCACAAAATTCAAATGAAATATAAATAGATGAGTAAAGAAGTAAAATTCATTATCTATAGAGTTGGAAACTCAATGCATTAAAGTTTCAATCCCAAAATAATATTTATAGTATATTTAGCTCGCACCATAAAATTGAACTACATTGATTTCATATTATTCTATGAACTATGTGAATTTGAGTTTTTAACAACTACAAAGGCCCTCACTTTCAGTAATTTTAGAGATACTTTACAGAGTTTCAATGGCATCTTCATCTCATATTCCCCTCTATCTTCATACTCCATTTTTGGAAGAATAAAGTATATGCACATAATGATTTAACCACATTAGAACATAAATTTTTCCATTATTCAAACTTTTGGTAAAATATTGAATTCAAGTCATACAAGGAAGAAGACTCGTTATCCATAGCTACAAGGAGATACATTAGTGATATATAGGCAATCAAGATAGTAGGATTGAAAAATATCATATCAAAACCATAGTTAATCCCTTACATCAACTTACTATATGATTTATTTTCTAGTGGTTAAATTTTGGGGAATTTAATGCACCATAGACACAAAAAGCCTTTTTGGCATACATTACTGGAAATGCATTTGATAAATACTATAGACTCCAAATCCCTAAGATGACCTATAGCTAGCCTATGGTAGATGCCTAGTTTTCAACCAATACAAACCATGATAAATTGAGACAATGAGCCATAAATATAGATAATTTTGTAATTAATGGTCATATTTCATCTATTCCCATAATCAATTTCAAACCAGGGATAAGAGTAGCCATGGTGATACTAAATAGGTTATATGGATTCACCAACATTTCCTATTTCCATGAAATATGGGTTCCTTCATTAGACTTATCTTAATTTTTGATAATATTTTAAGCATTTGGGATATTATTAGTAAAAATTTGAAATTTCAAATGTCCAAGATAGATAATTTACCATATGTAAAATTTTATATGATATTGTATTTAGTGGATGCCATAAATGCTACAGTGATTATGTCACAAGATGAGAATTGAGAACCATTTGAGGACTATCCAAAAAATAGGATTTGTGATGATTTTAGAATCACACACATATACCTATTTAATCTAGGTGATTATAGATGTATTTTACCCAAAGGTCTATAGGTCTATTTATAGAAAGGTAATGCCTAGGTTATCAAAACCAATTAAGAGAAGCATCATAAAGATGGGGTAATACTATTTCTACCCTAATAATATGATGAAAGGAATATAATTAACCTATGTATCCCCATTATATCTATCATGGAAATTCCTAGATAAGTTATCTGAGCAATAAATTTCTTTCCAATTATCTGATAGTGTAAACATTGATTTGAATAATGTTAAATGATGAGTTATTTACAAAATTCTTTTAATTATAGTAAAACTACAATACACAAAATGGAAACATTTATATTTAGTGGAAAAGGTCATTGTGCATTATTGTCTAAGAAAGGATCTATTCAAGTGCTAGGATTTAAGGAATACCATTAATAGTACAATGGAGAAGCTTAGGAAAAAGGTTATAATTATTTATGGCCATTAGTGGTTTAAACATGACCCCATATTTTTGAATGGTGAAGATGACACTACTGTTATAATAAATATGATAAAGGTAGGCATGTCAATGATAGTGACATAAATAAATAAATATTATCTTAGTATTACTAAAGAAGATGTTAAGAGGATAGATAATTAGGAGATAACTCCACCATAATTTCATAATCATCCTCCTCAAATGGAAACAAATACATCTATGGAGATTGATCAACAATTAGATCTAACATCCTAAGAGATCTTCCAAGACCACCAAGTGTTGTTGTTCCTCCACTCACCTTAGGCATGGGAGTAATGAAATATACCAATAGGCCAATGGGGCCACCTCTCCTCACATAGATGCATAGGTTGATATAAATTCATAAAATAAGTGATTCCATTTCATCCCCACTAGCTGTTATTATAACTATGTTTCCTTAATCATTTATTTCTATTCCAATATATCTTATCCTATATTTATTCTAGGGACATCTTCACCATTTCCTTCTACTACTACTATTACTGAGTCACCATCTACACTCCATATTCTCCACCATCATTAATTGGTATATCTCCTTGCATAGGGCATATTACTATATGTGTTGGGCCCTTTATAATTACATATACATATAAGAGAAAACCTAAATCTCCACCTATGTCTCCTCAAGTATCTACAATCACAAAATAATAAGAGAGACCTATGAAATACTCAGGTTTTCCATTAAATCCCTTTTATATATAAACAAATGAGGAAAAATAAATAATTGGGATGTTATATGAAAAAGTGTAAGGTTAATAGGAAGAAGTAGAGAAATAGGGCAAAAAGGGAGAGGAACAAAGAGAAAAAGAAATAGAGGACATGGTAACAACACTCAAGTAGTTGAAAAAATTGACACTATGACAAGTATTCCTACATCATATTCAACATCACAAGTATTTATTTAAGGTGAAAATGTTTTTGACACTTCAATTGAGGCTTATATTGAAACTGGTATAGTAGACCAAGTTACTTATGAGACTCCTTATCATTCAATGAAAGATTATTTGAGGACTAACCCAACTCCATGACTTCTTTAGTTGTTTCTAATATTTTTATTTCCTCTATTTTTTCTTCTTAAACTACTACTATTATTGGTACTAAGGTTACCTATTCATCCATTATAGAAAATTTATCAAATTTTATTTCAACCCCAATAATACATTCTTTCTTTATCTTTAGTTATCCATAATTTTCTAGGATATAGGTAAATTTTAAATATTTATTGTCCTCCATTTTTTATACAAAATATTTATCACCAAGGTTATATACCTAATTATGTATTCCAATTTCCCAGGTCACTTCAATAGATTCATCCATAGTCTTTGTATATAAGACTCTAGAAAAGATTGAGTGTATCATTGATACACACTGAAAAAGAAAATTCATAGGGTGAAAGATATTCCTTCCTTTCTTAAGCCATCAATGCATTATCCATCCATTTAGTTTCCTTTATAAAAAATTATTCCACCAATAAATTCACCACCTTCCACTTATACACCTATGGATCATGCTACATAGTAGGTTATAATAAACATTCTTCCCTAGATCCAAAATTTACAAGAAGAGCAAACATATAGGAAATGTTTGATAATCATTGAGATGCCTAAGGTGGATTTACATTTTTATAGACACACATATATAAATAATAATATTATTCTATTTTAAGTTGAATTTGTGTAATTAGAATAGAGGGAAAATATATTCTCCCTAACAAAGAAAAGGAAGATTCACTTGGGAGATTCATATGAATACAAAGAGGATCCATATAGCTTTATATATTAAAATAGGATTCATTAAGAAATTTTTTAAAATATATTATCAATCAAAGAATAAATTATAAGATATAGGTGTTATTGAACCTCCAAAGGATATTCTTTATAATTTGTAGAATGCAACCAAAACATTGTATCATATAATTGGTTCAATAATAGATGCAAGAGTTGAACAACACCTTAAATGGGGAGTGTGTCTAAGTATTATTAGACTATGAAGGATATGGAATATAATATTAATTCTATAGGCACAAATATAAGAGATAATATTAATACACATTTAAATCTAATGTTGGCACTAGATGCCACACTAGCTCAGAACCACATAACCATAAAAGGGATATCTTGCTAGAGTGGCATAAGGAGAGCACACCCTAGTGATTAAAGTTTTTTATTCATGATAAATGGTCAATATATATTTTGAAGTACATGAGATTCACTAGCCTTTACATACCTATGGGACAATTAGTTACAAGGCCAATTTTTGAGAACATGTTCCACATAGTTGTTGACATTTTTTGGGTTGAAATATAAGGGTATGTATATAAGACCAATGAAAAATAATTAAGTTGATAAATTTTATAAAATATAAGGTGGAAAACATATATAGAGTAAATATAGCATTCAAATCCTTTATTATCATCCATGGAAAAATGATTTTTAAGCTTCTCCATTTATCTAAAATGTCCATCATTGACTATGTAATAATCAAAATTGATTTTGACTTAGGTTATTATGTGTATAAAAAAATTAAAGAACTTAAGCATGAAAATACTATGGTGGATACAAATTCTATCCCATCCCAACCACTGACTACTTATTCTCATTTTTTGGGGTATACAATGGTGCAAATAGCAAAGGGGCCCATTGTTGTCATACTTTTAGTCACTGTGCCACTAGTGCCCCTATTCACTATAGTTATAAATATATTGGGAAAAATTAAAATGATGACATCAAACCTAATTTTAACTAAAATGGTAATGGCCTAGGCTTAGAACATGTAAGATTCATCTTTAATTGGTTTGACATCAGTAGTATAGATAGCTTTTTCATAGTTAAATGTCTAAGTTATTTTTAGCTTGGCTATTTTTATATCTAAGATTTTTTTTTTATGAAGGAATATTATTTATATGAATACATTGTAAACATTGATGGGATTCATGATTTTTTGACATGGTCTTATTTTATGAATTATAAATTTGGACTTTTTTTAAGGATGCGGTGTCCCCATCTCAAGGCTATTTATACTTATACCCTCCTCATTTGAAAGGGAGGATTTTTTTTAATTAATGTGAATAATAAATTATATGTATTGTCCTTCAATTTTTTCTTGATGTGCATGTATCTTCCAAATATAATGTTTTATTGAAGACATTCCATAATACTAGTATTTTAGTTATTTGATTTATGTAGAAGTGGTTTTAATAAAAGTATTCATATTATGTTGTAGCTAGTTTGAATGATTTATTTTTATTAATCATAATTTCCATTTGATAGAGGATGAGAAATAAAATCTTAAATTAGAAACAACATTTGATTATGAACATTTAAGTTTATCGTATATATTTCCTTTGAATTCTAACTATGTTTGTGTGTTTTGTGTGTTGATAATAACTTACAAAAAACATTAGTCCAAACCATAGAATAAGGACTACTTTGAAAGGGTTTCATCTACATTTGATTCATAAAAATTATTTTTTGCCTTACCTTATCCTCCTTTTTATATGTTTTTTATCCATTCCAACATAGGAAAGATGAACCCATCCACCTTAAGTGTATTTCAGACCCACATCATATATGAACCATCTGAGGTAAAAAACCACTCCGCTCACCACTATCCATGCTTGGTTATTTAAAAAATAAAATACCCTGTAACTCATACCTTGGAGTGAAATTTCTCACTAATCCTAAAATCTTATAGGTCTCCTCATAATATTCCTTGGTGTGCATAAAACCCACATCAGCAAAATCTATGGCTGTTAAACTTGTTAGAATAACTCCATTCAGATGTTTCTCACAATAACACCCTTTTATGTTATAATTAAAGTTTT
The DNA here is from genome assembly GCA_037957365.1 of Torreya grandis. Classification (NCBI taxonomy): domain Eukaryota; kingdom Viridiplantae; phylum Streptophyta; class Pinopsida; order Cupressales; family Taxaceae; genus Torreya; species Torreya grandis. The sequence continues at coordinate 60,862 of JARHVA010000504.1, read as the reverse complement.
ATATTTCTATAAAAAATATAGTGTATCACCAAATAACTAATCATATTGAAGTTCATGTGTATTTTATCTCATAGAAAGTCCTCAATGGTTATATTGATCTTTTATTTTATCTTATGGATGAACAAGTGGTATATATATATTCATAAAACCACTTGGTTCTACCAAGTTTTTCATGTTTCATACATTGTTGGGCCTCTCTAAGTTTCCATTGAGGAGAGTGTTCATGAAAATGTCACTTCTTAAAGACCATGTATTTCTTTCTTCTTCTCTATACTTATTATCAGATTTTAAAAACATTTTAATAAGTCACTTGATGTGATTTTGATAAATTTCACCATATGTGAGTTTACAGTGTACCCAATATTAAAATAATATGTTGTAATGGAGTTATTTATGTTATAAAAGGCTCAAATATGACTAGTTTATTATTCATGATAAATTGTGAGATGTAATCTCATGATTTTGTTAGCCTAAACTTACTTTAAGTATTTTAAGGATTATAATTCATTTTGTTTCAAAATATGACATTGGCATGATGAAAGTTTTTAAATCCTTCAAATGTTACATGCACCCTAAACTCATCGTATATGTTTTACAGAGTATAATTCCTTTTGTATAAAGGTGGATATGGCATGTATCCTGACTTAACATTAAGGGGAGTGTTTGATAAACTAATGTTATTTGGTATATGGCATTCCATTAATACATTAATAATAAATTATATAGGTAAATTCATAATAATATATTTTATTATTTAAATTATGTGGATTAATACTTATCTTAATAAATAATAAAATATATGGTTGTAAAAATAACCATTATGAATTAGGTGAGAGGTTAAACCCATTGGTTATAATGATTTACTCCACTTATAATTGATTTAATGTGGTAAAATAAACACATTCAAACATTTGAGGAATTCCAATACACATTCAACCTTACGAGCATTAATTTTTTTGAAATATTCAAACATTATTTATGTGAAGCAGATTCTTTAAGAAAAAGTGTGAGATGAAGATTGATTGTATTGGGTAAATTTTTTTATCAAATAATGAATAATCATTTTTAGTTTTTTACCTCCCTTTGAAGTTTTCCCACGTATATCTCATGTTGTGAATTTGTGTTCTTTACCACCATTCTACATATCTAGATCATGGACCTATGTATATGCATATTTTAACAAATAATGACAAGTATGGTTTACATTATGCATATGAGAAATGAAAATTATTGTCCAATACTTGTACATGGTGACAATAAGTATGATTTAAATTATTGCACAAATATTTTTAAATCTTCCATGTCATGATGTGATTAGATAATATATGGTAAAATTTAGGTAAATATTAAACAATATTATAATAACTATAATTAGGTAATAATATGACAACTATGGGGTCATATTATTAATCAAGAACCATTTCAATTATTAGACCATGCTAAAATATTGGCCCATTTTCCATAAAAACAAATTTAAAGGTGAAAAATTAGTAAAGATATAATTAGAATATGATTCCACATTAATTATAATTTAATTTAATAGCTATAATATTGTAATCCAATATCACATTAATTAAAAATGATAATAATAATGTTGGAATTTCATATCCTGCTAGCTAAAATCTAATAATAAAAATACAAAAATCTAATTTCAACAATTATACAACCATAAATGATAATATTATAAGTCTAAATTCTTATGAATGTGTATATATTTAATGAAATGGTGGTTTTATGCATCCATATGTTCACCTCAGCCTCATTTGGGACTTTTTTGAATCTAAAATCTAGAGGATAATCATTTATGTCACCTAATTACCTAACAAGGCATTGCATGAGAGATCCTTGAGATAGGGAGCATCCATTGCAAGGAGGATTGAATATTTTATCAACATTCACATCAAAGGTATTGGTATCTAATCCCTTAAACTGTAACATGTCTCTTTTAAGTACCTCTATAATTATTCCCTTTGAAACGTACTTTCTCATATATCAGCACAAATGGATCAATTTGGAAACAAATTCCTTGAACTTCAAATTATGTTCACCATTATATATAGGGTATATACCATAAAATTGAGCACTATATTTATTTACCATAAGGGCACTTCTTATTTCATGCCAAGATTTAATTTATTAGGTTGTAACAAGTTTGAGAAGTAATAATATAAATTTACCACATTTTTTAGCATTACACAAAAAATCAAAGGTTCCAATCTCTCTTCATGAATTTTACGATATTCTATCATGAGTTGGAAAACCTTGGGCTATTTCATCGTTTATGCTAAAAAATTTATGTTTGAGAAGGACACTATTTGCAACAAAATTAGTTCTATCTTTAGGTAATGTATAATTGGCGGTGATTTCACTATCATCACTATAATCTCCCTCTCCGATAAATATAATCCTTGGATTCACTAAAAATTTAATCAATATGAATTAGGGGAATGGACAAATCCACATGATTTTAAAATTCACTCTCTTTGCATGGAATGTGTTATCATTTATTCTCTAAATCTACCAAGGTTTAAAAATCATCAACTAAATAAGGCAATTTTACTTTTTCATCTAATATTACGTCAACACTAACAATTAAAAATTATCTTCCAACATGTTTGTAATGCAATATCCTCTTACTTAGATATAATCTAAGTTATACAACTTTGGTGCCTTCTAAAAACAAGTCCACATGATCATATTCTTTAAGTTTAACAGATATTAGTAATATAGTACAAAAAATAAATGTGAGATGAAAGCAAATCTGTAAGACCCTATCAAATAAAAAAATTAAAACATTAATGTGAGATGAAAACAAAAATGTATAATAATTTTTAAATGTAATATAAATTTCAAGTATCTATGTATTGTTAGAAATAAATATTTATATAAAAATAAGAAAAACATGTGAGCAAGGTGATATGCAAAAATAAATAATGTCATTCGATGCATCATTGATATCAACATATCATGAAAAGAATGAGACATTATCATCATTAGCTAAAAATAAGTTTAAAACACTTGAAATAGCTATTTTACAACATATTTATTGGTAAATTTTATGGAATCCTTTATTACCCACTTAATTTCAAATGCCAAATATTCACACTCTATTGACTGAATTATGGGAATTTAAGATTGACTTGTACCAACAACATCAATGGCTATAAATGTTATCTCAAAATATATAGTTAAGAATCAAAACATGACAAAAAATGGTTGACTATTAAAATAATAACAAATTTAAAAAAACATTTGACTCTTTTATTGTAAATAATTACTGTATCTATTAATAAAATATTATATATATATATATATATATATATATATATATATATATATATATATATATATATATATATATATAATCTAATGTTTTTTAATCTAAGATTTTTTTATAAAGATGTCTTTTAGAAAGGCTATCAGAGGATTTTATAAATATTAAAATATTAACTTGAATCCTTAAATATAAAGATTAATCTAACTTGATTAAATACAAAATAAACTATGGAGTTATTTTTATTAAAAAATTATTATAATTCTCATAATATTTTTCAAAAAAATCATAAATTTATACATTTATACATAAAAAAAATATAAAATTACAAAAATTAAATAGAACAAAATAAATCACAAATGTCTAAAATGTCAAAATGGATAAAAAAATTATTTTTGCTTAAATTGACTTTACCTTTCAAAAAATGAATAGGGATAACTAAGCTATTTTATATGTTTTTCAAATTCACGTCTCAAATTTCACATCCTTTTAGTGGAATTTGAATCCATGCATGTCTTATTTGGGACCATTACAATGAATATATCTATATTATGTAACATTTCGCACCTTCATATCATGGTAAGCGTAAAATTTACAATTCCCATCAACAGGATTCAACCTAGGGTGACTAGAAAAGGATTTCTCAGTGTCAAAAAGTGTTTTGGAGAAATAATTTTTCACACATATTTACCTCACACCTATGTATGTGTTAATTCTCAGATATTAGGTTACAAATATTTGTGATAGTTCCATATACTACCATGAAGCACTTGTGACTTTTAAAAAATACATGTAACAAACATGACAATAATATATCCATGGAACACCAATTAATTTGATAATATAATTTACATTAAAGGAGGGTTGACTCAGATTTTTATAAACATCAATAAATTGACACCTCTCAAGGAAAGATCCCATGAAGCCATAGGTTACAAAATAAAATTCAAATGGAATGTTTTCTATCACAAACCATTGGGAATAAATTAATTTCCATGATTTGGATATGTAAACTTTTCACGATGCCTTATGACTATGAAAGGAACACCAACAAGATTATTCTAAGCCAAAGATTTGAAGCATTAATAGTAAAAACATCATAATAAAAGTTTTAATAGCTACAAATATGATATGCAAAGACAAAGGCAACATCATATAATATCCATAAAAATAACTTCTATGTTATAAATGAGAAGCCTTACATATATAGGCAAGGAAAGATAAGAAGCAAGATAAACTAACCAATTTGTGATAAATCCATAAAAGGAAAAACTAAGAAAAATACAAAATATATATATATATATATATATATATATATATATATATATATATATATATATAACCTATAAAACATGAGAAATTACTCTAACACCCCCATTCAAGTGAATATAGGGATTAAAAATAGCCAAAAACAAAGTGGTATATCCACAGTATGAGTCCCAACAATAAGACCTGATTAGGTACTCATGTACAATATATCAAATGGAAGAAAACCTATAGGAACAAAACTCTCCCCCCCAAAATGATGTAAAAGAGATAAAATAATGAAAAGAAGGAAGGAATTCATGTGGAATCCCCCTTAAATATAGCTTCCTTCACCCCACATGAATATCAGTACTATATATATTGCATGGATGGAAATAATGTGAGGAACCATCTATATAGGTTGTGAGATAGTCCTAAAAATAAAATATTATTCCCATAGATGTACCTTCCTCATGAGTGTTTTGAATAATATGTCCCAAAGACAACACTTATATAAATATTGATACCAATAAGAGATAATACCTTATAAGATTCTGTAAAGACCTCCATGAGTATAACACATAGAGTGAAGTATGTAAGGTCAAAATCCAAGAGTATGTTTCTCAAAAGAACCAAGCACATAAGTAGGTGGATCTAAATTAGGACAAGAAACACATGTATTCAATTGACACTAAAGATGTTATCCAATAATGAAGATATTGTGTGACACTAGAGCTGTCATATGGTACTAAAGTTATTGAGCAACAAAGAAACTACCCTATGACCCTAAATTTGGCATGCAACATTTTAGTTATATCATGATAATAAATATATCATGTGACACTAGAGTCAATGTGTGGCACCTAATTTATCTTGCAACATTGTTATGTGACACCTGAGCTATCATGTGATGTTGTCATGTGACACTATAGTTGACATGTGAAACTTAACCAATTATGTACTACCAAAGTTGACATGTGGTACTCTAGATTTCATGTGACAATAAAAATATTGTATGTCCTTGGGTTTGGTGATAGTGAATAAAATGACATAAAAATGTTTATCTATGCATAAAAAATTCATAGAAATGAAACACACGTACAGTAGTAGGTGCAAAAATAAGGTCCAAATTAGAATGTGAAATAATAATAGGTTCCTCATGAAAATCACTATATAAACACATATCTTCACAAAACATAAGAGTAGGTGATGAAGGAACAATTATTGCATAATAAAATTCATCCTTAGGAAGTCATGATGATGTCTCATCCATGATCTCTAAAAGTGATGGTGAAGGTGCCACATCCTAAAAAATAATGTCCTCTCGATTAATGAAATGAATAGGAGTACAAACTATATAAGTATTAATAGGTTCCTAAAAAAAACATCATCAAAAGACAAGTCCTCACTAACATGAAAAATAATGTCTATGTCATCATCAAAAGATAAATCCTCACTTACAAGAGGAGGCAGAGTTTACAATGGTGCCTTACCCATGTCACTATCATCATCAAAAAATAAATCCTCACTAACAAGAGGAGAAGGAATCAAAATAAAAGGAATAAAAGAGGGTGAAAACAACCTAGAAGACTCAATATCCTTCTCAAATAGGGATATAATAACATCTAAAGCTTCCTTTGGTGATGTGGCACAAGTGATATAAAACTACAAACTATCTAAAACATGGAGGAAAATTAAAAAAGAGACTCATCTTGTATGGATACAATCCATGCAAGATCTTCCTCATCTATAAAGTGGGAAATATTGCCAAGCACAACTCTCCACAAACATTTTCACTATAAGTTCATCTTCATTTTGATCTTCTAAAGAATGTAGTTGGAGGTGTTGAGGGGCTCAAAAAAGAAGGAATCCATTGTCAAAAAATAAGGATAAAGTCAAGAATAGAACCCTCTCAAAAAGACAAATGCCCCCATAAAAATTTAATGTCTCCTCATGAAATTAATGAACACCCCCAAGAATAATGAATATGTCATCTAGATCAGATACTATTAGGCATTACTATCCTTCAACACTAAAGTTATCAAGTGACACTTTAGCTATCATGTGACACTATCACTATCATGCAACACTATGGTTATCATGCAACACCATCATATGACACCTTGTCTATTGATAGATTATATGTTATCATGTGACACCTTGGCTATCTTATGGCACCTTGGTTGTCTATGACTTATATGTTTTTATGTGACACCATCATGCAACAACTTGGTTGTAAATAGATTCGATGTTATCATGAAACACCTTAGATACCCTATGATAACATGGTTATTATTCAAAACCATTATGCAAATTGAATGAGATATTCACTCTGATTTGTGCAGTAAAAGATCTATAGAAAATAAAAGCATGCACCACTTGTGCATGAAAAATACACTGAATAGATAAAACATGGGAATATCTATGTGAAGAATTTTAGATAAAAAATAAATAATCTCAAAAATGGATGTCTAGATCAATACAAGCCATATAATATTATATTTTCTCTAGTGCTTGTAATAAAAAAAACACAAAACCCTTCTAGAAACTAGAATTTATTGCACACTTTTTTTATTATTAGGACTACCCAAAGAGGATGCAATAGAAGAGCATACTTTGTATAAAAATAATATATATATGAAAATAAGATCTATGTAATGATCAAAAGCCCTTTCTACAAACTCTAAATGGATTCTTGTAACACCTCTAAGTCTAATACCATGAAAGGAACATCAACAAGATCATTCCAAACCAAAGATCTGAAGCATTAACAACAAAAGCATCATGTAAGAGTTGTAAGAGATGGAAAGATGATATGCAAAGAAAAATAAAATATCATATAATATCCATAAAAATAAATTTTATATTACAAATGAGAATCATTGCATATGTAGGCAAGAAAAGACAAGAATAAAGACAAACTAACCAATGTAGGATAAATCCACAAAAGGAAAAACTAGGAAAAAGATAAAAACTATCTATAAAACCTAGTAAGCATGAGAAATTACTCTAACAAACTAAACCTATATGGTCTTAAATAAATTTTCAAATAAAATACCAATGAAAATCAAATATCTATAACTCTCTATTCCATTAGAATGTTTTCAAATTATACTATCAGTCCTTAAATCTATTAGAATGGTAGCTCCCATTTAGAATCAAGCCCCATCTTTATTTTAATTCAAAACAAACTAGGAATAAAAGGAGATATATTTTGATTCAACATGCTCTACATGGAGAACTACTTCACTACATAAGCATCTAAGAGAAGTTCAAAGCAATGAATGAGTATAATGATGATGATTTTTCCCATCAAAGAATAGGAGTATGATGGCATACCTTCATGATGTTATTTTTTCTACCATGATTTTCCCAAGGTCACCTTCATGGACACCTAAAATGACAAAATCATTTGTGAAGGCTTTGACATTGTCTGTATTGATAGGTTTAGGTGTTATATGAAGAATATAGTTGATGAATTTTACCTACTTGTGTATCAAGCTATTAATATGAATCTTACACCAAAGATATCTAAAAAATAAGGAAGCATTTACAAGCATAATTATGATTATTATTTATTATACACTTACAATGCAGTTATCAATATTTTAGAAAAATAAATAATAGAACCTCTCCTCTTACAAAGGTATGTCCAAGAAAATTTGGCTAAGGAAATGTTTTCTTTCCAATTGACTAGGATCATAGATGGACTATGTAAAAATTCCAAGGTGGACATACTACATACATCACCAATCATGGTAGGCAAGACTATATTTCAGAAATGGGATGTTATACATAACATAAAAGTATTGGATTCATAATTAATAATATTATTAATGTATTAGACTCATGCATAATAGGTGTAATGACCCCCCAAAAAAATTTGGGATTATTTGTTATCAAAGAGAAAAATAATGTTGCATGTAGGGTACACTACCTAGCTTGTGGATTCAAAATTACATCTTGTTCATTTTTACACTAATGTGTAGGAAACCAAAAATACCTTGGAGTAACTAAGGTTTCTTATTCAGGGTTGAACACCCTTACAAATAGAGATTACTAACTTTTAAACTTATAACTTAATTCTAGTTGTCCAAGTTTTCCCTTGTAGAGTGAACTAATTATATCTCTTACAGTCATCAATAGAACTAGAAAATACAAATTTAAGGTATACCATAACTTAACCATAACATGAGGGCAAATCAATATTAACCCATTGATACATGAAAACACCCATTCACAACTGTCAATGTTCTCATATGAAATAAGAGAAAATTTACAATGTAATATACATACTAAGATCAAGTAGAGGAGTACATTCTAGGAGAACATAATCATCACCAACGACTATTATAGTCTCAAAGGCTTAGTTACTCGAAGCAAGAAACCATCCCATAAGTATGGATACTAACATCATGAAATATAAATTATACAATACTATCCATCGTAAGTTGAAACTCATCCTTGAATTGGGTCTTTGCATTATGTTATATTTGAGAAGTTAGTTTGAGGTAATTAATAACCCTAACCAAAAATATAAATAATAACTATGGCCTTAACTATTTCCATTCTTAGCAATCTGCCCCATCCTCATAATATGGATAGTCATGGACTTATCTTATTACAACTAGCTACATATTCATGATGATTACATAAGGATCCATATTACAATGCACATCACATAAGTAACATGGACAAAGATAAATAATGCGATAACATTCACATTCTTATCAATAGTAATACAATATAAAATATATAATAAGATCACAAGGATTTTAATAGACAATACGAATAGTGCTAGCCATTAAAAATTGGTAACAATCCATGACTTATGGATCCATACACTATATTATCCTCATAATAAAATAAAAGGTAATAACTTTCCAACCAAAGTTTAATATAATGAACATATTCATTGATATTTCTAGATTCATATCATCAATCGATCTCCACCAATAGGACTAACTATGGGTTCATCCTTAAATTACAACCAACTATCATGTTGAGGTTGATTGAGGTCATTTTTAAAATTATTGTCACTCAACCGATTAAGAAGACTAGATTTAAAATAATTTATAAAATTAATCCATACGTTTACATCTAAATTAAACTAGCATTGCCTCCATAAAACTAAGATAGAGAAGCAAGCCTAGCAGTTCAATGCTATAATTAGCAATACTAATAAGTGCTTTAATGATTGATTCAAGGAGAGCTACTAAAGGAACAATATCAGTGGGAATAGATTGCACCAATGTTCATCATAATAACCACATGTTACTAAATATTTATATCATGCACTAAATCTATTCTAACTCTTAATGGGATAATGATAGTAACTCAAGCTCGATTACCATGACTATTACCTAGATAATTTTATGCACAATAAACATGAACAACTGTAATGACAATTTTATCCAAGGTTTTAGGTATGTAAAAGTTAATAATTCCATTCATTTCTATCCATATGAAAGATGATATTCATAACTAACATCTCTATGTAAGAGTACTATATCTATAAGGTTTTTTGTGCAAGGTATTGCGTACCATTTTAATTAAGTTCCACAATTATAATAATCACTAAATAGTATCTTACTTTAATCTCATTTTTGGGACTAGTAAAGGTAACTGTACATGTACAAGATGGACCACTCATTTCCTTTTTTTTATACTATAATATATATCCAAGGATGGTGCATAATATAATAAAAATGGCTACCCAAAATCTAAATGCTAAAGTCAAGAATACCAATAGTAGCATAAAAGTAGTAGAAGTTTCTTTGTTTTTGGAATCTAATCTAAAAAATTAAATGAGTACCATAGTAATTAGAGTAATTTAAGGAGGATTTATCCAAGTCAAAATCACCCAAACAAAAATTTAAGCATGTGGAATCTATAATTCAAAATAATAGAATTACCTTTGTTCAACATAAATAATGTTAGCTAAGAACAATAACATAGTTTTACATGGAAATACTACATCATTACATTTCCTATGAAAAAATTTCCACATTTACTTATTCAAGAGTAACTAGCTTAACACAATTGAACACCATCTCTATATCACATCATTCTGCACAATCCAAAACTCCTACTAGTTTCATAGTCATTACCATAATAGCCTCAAGTAACTATGCAATTGTTATGAATTGAAAAACATATTATAAATGTCTGCAATAATTAAATTGATCCAAAAAGGATTAACATGTCCTTAAACTTGTTACATGAGTAACTAGCCTCTAGTTATAGTTTGACTTTCTAAGTATAGCAAGACAATAATGAGTTTCTCCAACATGAGGTGAAAGAGTAATATATACCTTATCCTTTAACAACAAGGATAATCCCAATATCACAAGTTAAGGTATACCCAATCACTTATATTCATATTGGATAATAAATATAAACTTATTATTATTTTAACTCAAATAATAAAATGATGCAAGTTTATCTTCAATAGAATACAAGGAGTTAAGACAATAAAACACAATGATTTTTCAATAAGTATCTCTATTATAGTAATACATATTCTAGATAAAGAAAAATACACTATGAAAATCCAAGTGAGTATAACACAACATATAATGAATTACATATAAGTTGGTATTTGAGATTTACAACTAATGAACCGAACCCCAAGAAAGCATACTAGTTGATAAGTCACTAAAGTAGAGAAATATAGCATAGTACTTAGCCAATCAAAGAATACACTAAATTTACAGCCTAATGAGCGTAGCTATTTGGTGTCCCTAACCACCCCAACCATCAGTTAGATGGTGGAGTTAGGCTATTGGGTTATGGAAGAGATAAATTGAGCATATAAGAGATTTAACCACCTATAACTCAAGAACTCAACACATCAAAGATGGCTCAAGTAAATATCCACAACCACAAAAAAGTAAAACACCAACTTACACCAATAAGGTTGATTGACAATATTACTCAAAAGGGATGCATACATCACAAAATATGCAACCTCTACAATAGGTATGGCTCACAACCATTAATATGGGAATCATGGAACCTAATTTATTAGATTAATTTGGTTCCATCATTCCCAAATTTCACCACTCAATGAAACCAACCATCTAGCTCCACCTCTAAGATATATTGTTCATAGGGAAGGATTATAATAAGCTTATTCAATTAAAATAAATGTCATACATTCCTATCATTATATTCATTACATTAAAATAAGATAATAGTTAATATATGCTCACAGGGGTATACATTAAATCGTAAAACAAGTTTAACAAGCTTCCATTTTATTTTCAAATGCATCTATTTAGAAGATGGTGATAAAGGGACACCATTTGGCCATAAAAGAGACCTCACTCCAAAATTATTGAAAAAAGAATACTACACTCAACATAATAATATTATAAACAACCATTTGAAATATTATGGCTCTAACAATGTTGATCCCCCAAGTAAATAGCATTTGAAATGGGTTGACAAAATAATGTAAACATCCAAAATATCATTAACATTCAACAACACTAGCAAGAAGGGAAACAACCCACCCATAAAAATATTTATGTACAACCACTAAAATATTTCATGGATCAAATAAGTCAATCATATAGTTCATATAACCTATTTTACATATCTAATATAGGTGGATTAAAGCATAAAATAATCACCAACATAAAATAGTGTGAACTAGGTAGAAATTAACCAAGAAGCCAAATCAATGGAGTCGTGCATTGGGTTTTATGCCCTATGTTGATATAAAGGGATCAACCTAAGTGTATCAATTCTTACATACGATCTAAGAAGGATTTTCACATTACAAGTTCCCCACACACCCAAAACAAATGTGTTATACTAGGTTTTTAATGAAATAAAATAATCATTTTTCAAACATGTTATTTGGTGTGTTGTTTCCAAAATTAGCTTAACTCATTTTTGGGAACAATCCCCTACGAAACCTGTATATTTCATTTTTTCGTCTCTCTAAGTTTGTTTTCAAGATGGGTTTTTCTTGTTCTCATCTTGGTCCAACTACACCTTTCAAAATTTGTAATGTCTTTTTATCACATCTTCCCCAAAATGTGAAGGTTGTTATGGTCTCGATGTGACTAGGAGACCAAAACTTGCTTCTTTTAGAGTTAGTATTTCTTTTCTTCCATTTTCATGCACGGGCGGCAAAATTTGCCACCAGTGCATTTTACCTTTGAGATGCAAGGGCAGCAATTTTCATCGCCCCTACATTTTGAATTACAAGGGCAGTAATTTTTGCCACCCCTGCATCTGAACCTGCAAGGGTGGTAAATTTTGCCGCCCCTACATAGCCTCATTTTCCATGCACGACATTTATTGCCATGCACACTGGGTTGTTGGGGTCAATTTTCACCCCATATAATCTAGTTTTAACCCTCTTTTGTTTCATTCCTCCTCTCCTCCTCTTATCCTCTACCTCTGGATGATCCAATGAATGGGTTAAAGTGCATTTTTGTGGATTTGTGCTTGCGGTGCGCGTGGTTCTCTAGGTAGGTTGTGTTTTTTGCATTTGTTTTCTTTTTTCTAATTTGTTTTTCTAAAAGTTGGGGTTTTTAGTCACATTTTTCCCTTGGGCCAGTCAACCCACTCCCTTTTCTCTCCTTTACGTATTGGCCAGCGCCATCCCTTCTTACCCGTGCACCCTTGACTTCCTAACTTTCCTTGTAAGGGCGGCGAATTTTGCCACCCATGCAGACTTTCCCTATAGGGATGGCAAATTTCATCGCCCATGCACTTTTCTTCTATTTAAATATGTAGGGACAGTGAATTTCACCACCCATACATGTTTGATCATATTTTATGCAAGGGCATTGAATTTCACCACCCATGTATCTCTCACCCAAATTTCTCTAACTCTAGAGGAATTTTTCCCTTTTCTGTCTTTATCCTTTCCTCCCCTTTTTTCCCCTAGTTTTCGGCCTAGCCTTATTAAGTACCCTTCCTTGGTCATGATCACTTAATGTGTGAATTCCCTAATTTTCGCACTTTTCCCTAATTACACGATCATGATTGTAGTACTTTCAAAAGATTCTTTCTCATCAGCACCCATTCAACTGAGGCAAATTTCAAAGTCTAAAACTTCTCCCAAAAAGTCAAATGCCATAAACTACAAGTACTAGGGCATCTTCCCGATCACTTCGGTCACCTCTAATGTTGATGGCATTAGAGATACAGAGATTGGCCATGTGGATATGGCCAAGTTCATGACCAGAACTAAGGCAACGAACTCGAGTTCCAAAATGAAGAGAATCATTGAAAGTAACATTCATCTGCTTGCCACTTTTTCGGTGGCAGCACATCATATGGAGTTCATCCTCCAGTGCACCCAGTTCTATTACAAAGAGACTAGATCAGTCTCAGATGCTAATGGCAATGTAATAATTCAGCTGGATCCCAAATTTATTAACAAAGTACTCATGTGCCCTCCTACTACCGAAGTGTTGAGGATTGACTTCATAGAAGCACAGAAGGAGTATGACAATGACCCTGAGAGGGCAAAGAAAGTAATGAATAATAGGTGGCTGAAGGCCCCCAGAACTAATTTATCTAGGTGGCCATGGAACTTCCCAAGGAGAAATTTCATTGAAGAATTTGGTGACTTGATCACCCTTCTTAGTAGAGTGTGAGGCCTCCCATCTTCCTCACAGTTCCACGAGTGGATGTACCCATTCATCAATATCATCCTCTAGGGTAAGCAGGTCATCTTTTGGGGTAAATAGATCAACAATTCCCTTCATGAGCAATTGACTAAGGTACAAACTTCTTCAAAGTTCTATATGACTTTGTACCTTGTGTACATAGCTACCTTGATGCAAACCTTTCCAAGTTTGACAACTGAAGGGAATAGAAAGACCACCCCAGTCTACTCATATTACCCACAGTTAATGCTTCAAGGATCAATCTACCATTTTAAAAGGGTAAATGATGCTTTCTTTACCATATTTTTATGCCTCTTCGACCCTCAGCTCAAATAGAAGAGAGTATTTGATGAGGCTTGGATGGTTGTCAATGACTATGGTTGTATGTTCCTTCAAGTTCCCACTTTTTGTTATCTTTGAATTAGCTTTTTCCAAGGCTATCCCTATATGCTCCCCAAGTTTCCTTCTGATAAGTTAGTTATGATGAAGTTATGTAGACAAATGGCTATTGTACATACTAGGTAGATGGAGCTGAAAAAGCCAGGTTTCAAGTTTCTAGTTGAAATTGGCAGATACTCTATCTTGATAGCAACCAAAGTGAAAGTCATAGAAATAGAGATGCAACTGGTCACTATGAAACAATTCAAGAGAAGGGACAAATTTGACTATAGGGGTGTCAAAGACATGATCAGACGAAAGACTCAATTCCATGAGCCTATGATCGAAGACATCTGGGTAGACCTGAGGATAGCTAAAGAAATTAGGAGGATGGACTACAACAGGCTAACCTTAGAGTAGATCAAATATTTGGGGCTTATAGAGATTCCCCCCAATTTGGTCGATGATAGGATCATTATCAACAGTAGGTACCTAGCTGAGAAAATTGTTGACTCCCCTCTTCTTCCAATTCAGTGGTCTCAAAAAGAGCTAACTTCTCTGAGGAAGAGATTTGAGCCAGTATTGGCTAACACTAATGATTGGTTAGCAGCCAAAGGGATCATACTAAAAGAGTTTATTATAAGATCAGAGGCTGAGTTTCACGCAAAAATGAGGAAGAAGGTAGAAAATAGGACCAAGAACAAAGGTGATGTTCCTTCCCCATCTAGGCCTCACAAGCCTATAATCATCTTTATTTCTAAAAAATCAAAAGTTACTGAAGAGCTAGAATCAACGGCTAAGGGAGTTTTAAAACAAAGCTCCTAGGAACAGGTAGCTCAATAAATGGAGATAGATGACAGGCTTTTAGAATAGCAAAGGGTTGAACCTCTACCTTCCCAAGAAGGGGCATAATCGCTTAAAAATGTCTCTCCTTCTCCACCTCAGTCTCCTATGACATCTCCTTCACCTCTATCTCCTATCAGTGTTCCTTCTTCTGGATCCACCTCCCCTTCCAGATTTATATTTGGTGATCCTCAGAGTGCTTCTGGAGATACTCTTTTCTCCTCTAGATCTATTCCTAGTTTGGCATCTCCTTCCTTCAATCTGGGAGAAAGTTTTGCCCTTGATCAATCAATAGCTGGTACAGTTTTGCCTGTTAATCCTATTACAACCACTGTTACTACTAGCAGTGCAAATGTTACCACGATAACACCAGCTATGGGAGCTATTACCACAGTAAGTACTTCCCTCCTACCTTGAATGTCAGCGTTCATGCCTATAAGAAAGAAGGTAGCCATCTCTGCAGATGACTTCAATTTTGGCAAGATAGTGCTGGTGAAAGCTAAGGCTCATAAGAGGCCAAGGATCCTCTCAAAATTGGTTGAGGAAAAGGGGCATAAATTTTTGGAAATAGATAAGCCTCTGTAGGACACAACCCTTGAGGGTTTTGACATGAGCAGCTATTCCATCTCTCATGTTGAACTTGGCAAAGTTACTCATGAAGGTGTGAAAAGTGATCTACAGTCTGCAATGGACATCATGGTCCAAAAATTTGATAGAGAAAAGGAGATGAAATACTACTAAAAGGCCAAGACAGAGTAGTTGACGGCAGTAATAAGGAAATTCACTCTTCCCCTTGAAGCGGTGACTCTAGAGGCCTTCTCTATAGATGACCCTGTCATTCAAAAGGCAGAGAAAACCTACTTGAAAGGGAAAGTGCTGGAGGATTATATTGAAAAGATGCATACTCAGGGAATTTACTTATGGAGGTTACAGAAAAGACAGACAAGATGAAGAAGGTGAGGGCAGATTTAGATGACCTTGTCTCTCTTATCTCTCAGGACATTGACAGTATAAAAAAATATCTTAGCAAGTGGAGGGAGATGAAGGATATGAAGAAAAGCACTTTGATATCTATCGATGTCATCTCTAGCAAATATTCTTATGTTGAGATCAAGGAGTCACTGATATATAGAAAATAGGTACTCAAGGAGTTGATTGAAGATCTCAAATCTTCCAAAGATGCTAGTGAGAAGAGCGACATAGGCTTGCTGAATAGACTAAAAGAACTACCTTGTGACCTCACTTCTAGGGATAACCAATTTCTCTCAACCAAAGAAATGATCCAAGGTTTCAAGGGTATGATTCAAAGAGATTTTGAAGAGAACACCTTCTCAATGACTTCTATGGATAACATTTTAGATACTCAGTTAACTCTAGATAATCTAAGATCCAGGTTAACTAGTCATGCTAAGGCAATCATAGCATTGAAGGATGCTTTAATTAGAGCTAGGGTCATCTTCAAGAACACAGTTGTGTCAGATAGTATAGGAATTCATGCATCTATTGCTATGTACGATGCTCATCTAAAGAAGTCTGGCGATAAGAGCTGAAACTTTTTCCCTTTCTTTCTTCTTTCCTTATGCACTTTTTCCATGAAAAAAGTGCATGCAATTTTGTAATGTGTAATTACATGTAAAAAGTCCAAAAAAATATCTCAAAGTCAAAGATGAGTCATCTTTGACTAAGATATTTTTGTATTTTAATATTTTCTAATTTTGAGAGTTTCTCCCTATATATAGTGGAGACCTCTTTTGTAAGATGGATCTCTGATAATTGAGAGCAAAAAATCTGCCAAAATTGAAACACTTTTTGAGACTTTGTGCTCAACTTGTAATTCATATTTTGTTAAATGAATGAGAAGTAGGTTTATTTCAGACTTTGTGTTGAAGTTATCTGTGTTATTTAAGAAATAATTCTTATGTCCTATTTCCTGATAATCTCTTATTTGTTTGATTTAATAAGGAAAGTGGGTGTGTTGATAATATTTGAGGGCATTTCTAAAAGGTAGAAGATAGACTTTGAGCTACTTTTATCTTTGTGATCTTTCAATCCTTTGTAGTTTCAGGCGAAGACTTTGTGCTTCATTTCACTCTACAGTTACACTTGTTCTAAATCGCCGAAGGAGACAACGAAAGACTTTGTGCTTACGTGTGTTTCTTTGTGAACTTTGTTACTTCAGGTGATTTTTTGCTCTACATTGTATACCATTCTTGAAAGAAGAGGGATGTTGTTGGCCCATGACTAGGATTTCTCTCTCTTGTTCCTTGTACATCACCTCTGAAAAAAGAGAGGTGGATGTTGTTATACCACCCCAAGTATTATTTTCTGCTTAATTATATATACATATAGCATATAAATATTCATAGGGAACCTCCCCTTGATGAGAGGAGAGATTTACCTCATCTAGATCTGGTAAACCCACACTTTTCATGGCATAAATCTCCCTATGCTATGGTTGATATACCCATTTTGTCCTCAGTTAGTTGACGACAAAATATTCACCCAACAATTTTTGGTGACTTTGCTGGGGACTACGAACATGCATTTTAAAGACTCAAGCTTCAACTTGAAGTAGTTTCGGTCCCTTTTTCATTTGAAATATGGCAACTCCATGTTACACAAGAAGCGAGAGAGCCAAGGGTGTTTTTGACCCTGTGTTTGAGTTGGCACAGTAGAGAAATTTTGATCTATTTCCTCCACCACCTTTCCTCCAACGGTCTAGGAGTCTTCCTCCTAACCTTATCAGGTCACCAACACAAGGTAGAGCTTCTTTCCTGCTGTTAATAGGGCCCTACCTATAAACACTCCACCAAGATTCATTATCCCGTATTTAATCCTCTTATCATAATGGCTCAAGGTCCGTGGGGCAATTCGTTTGGTCCTCTTAATTTGACCCACCCTTGCATGAACTACCTCCTAGTTCTAAAAAAAATTCCTAAGTTTTTTGGTGACGGGAAGGTTCATCCCAACGAGCATATTTCCACTTTCTCCATAGCATGTGGCATAATCAGTGTGGAATTTGAGGATGTAGCAGTGAGAATTTTTGTAGAAACTTTACAAGGTGCTACTACAGACTGGTTCTACCACCTACAAGCTGGGTCAGTGACTGACTGGGACACTCTCAAATCCAAATTTGAAGCTAGGTTTAAACCTGCTCAAGATGCACATGCTTTGTTAGCACAGCTAACCTAGATGAAAAAAGAATCCCAAGAACTCATGAGGGATTTCATAGCTAAATTTAACAAGTTAAGGAACCAAATTCCAACTATTTCTCAACCCATGCCAGAGAATCTCACGTGCTTTTTTATCAACTCGCAACTTCTTGAAGTAAGTTTCCTATTGAGGCGAGCTGGCCCTATGAATCTAGCATTGGCTCAAAATTTGGCTACTGATATTGAGGATGATCTTATCTTGGCAGGTAAGATTAGAAAAGACCCTAGTAAAAATAGATTCTCTTCATCTATTGAAAGCTCTTCTACAGGCACTATAGATCCTATGGTGCAAAAATTAACAAATGAACTGATAGCTTTGAAGAGACAAATGGCCCAAGGTACATCTGCTCCCACCTATCGAGATATGCCCAAGAAAACATTTTAAAATCAACAATATCAAGGTAATACTGCCTGAAACCAAGGGCAATCAAATCACCTACCTCCCCCTCCAGGGAAATTGGCCATTGAAGCAGCACCTACCAATTTAGTGGTTGGTTACCTAGAGGTTGAACACGACTATTCACTCCAACCTCAGTTGGACCAACAAGATGACGTTAATCTCTTCGATGAGTAGGAAGAAGAATTAGCTAGCAACTCCAATATTGGTTTTCTAGATTATCAGGATGAAGCTAGAAGTAAAGGAGAAGGGTTGGATGGATCCTATGTTATTTTCACTAAATCTCAAAACTAGTCAGCTCCACAGACTACTAAAGGAAAGGCAAAAGAAGAACCCCAGCCAGTAGTTTCCATCACTAAATGAGGGACTCCATTACCTCCTCAATCAAAAGATCAGATAATTCATAAAAAAGTAAATACCTCTAACCACCCCATACCTTCCACTTTTGTTGCTCAGACCAGTGCCACACCTACTAAAATTCTAGATGATGGACTCTCTTCCTCTGTTTCAAATTCTTTTCAATTATTTGATATAATTAATCATGCCAGAAAGACTAAAATCCAAATGACAGAGATTGAATATTTGAAAGCTAACCCAAAACAATTTGATAAGTTGGCAAAATATGTGAAAAATAAAGCCATCCCTGTAGGAAAAGATTCTTTAAAGGCCATTCATGATCCCCCTAAAGATAAATCCACACAAAATAATCTTGTCGTGACTCCTCCTGTTGCTCCTGAGAAGATTTAACTTTTTTATGTTTCCCTGCTAATAAATGGTTACAAATTGAGTAATTGCATTATAAAATCTGAAGCCTCAGATAATGTCATGCCCGCGAAGGTGGCGGATTCCCTTGGCCTAACTTTGACCAAAACTTTTGGGAGGTGTTTTTCTATGGAAAATAAGCAAGTTCCACTCCTTGGTCAGATAAAAGATGCCCAATTTGCTTTCGCAGATTCTCCACAAAAGTAGATAAAAATGACAATTCTAGTGGCTGATGTTCCAGCCTCTTATGGCATCTTGCTTAGGTGGAATTTTTGCAAAGATGTTGGAGGCGAGCTAAGTATGGACTTGTCAGAAGCAAGGATTCCAATTCAAGGTGTTATGAAGAAGTTGCTTCCTAAAAAAGAGGCAAGGTATGTAGTCACCCAATCATCAGCACCGAAAGCTCAAATTTTATTTGAGTCTTCAGGCATGGGCAATTACTTCTTATCCATGGATGAGGTCCATGAAGCATCTGATGAAACTCTTACAGATGATAACTTGAAATTGTGTTCAGCTGACACAATGAGAGAATCGATAAAGCAAAAATGGACACATGGAAGAACCTCTTCCCCCAAATGAAGAAGTTTTCATAGAAAAAGTGGTGTCTAATGAGGTATGGACCTTAAAATTTGATGGCAGCTACTCTTCTACTAGTTTAGGAGCCAGGGTTGTGTTGGTATCTCCTCAAGGAGATATTGTTCTTTTATCCTACAAATTGCAGTTCAACAATACCAACAACACGACTGAGTATGAATCCCTGTTGCTCAGATTATAGGCTGCTAGAAAAAAGGGAATTAAATTACATCATGCTAAAGGGGACACCGAGTTGGTAGTCTGCCAAGTAAGAAACCTCTATTAGACCAAAAATGAAAGATTGTGTCACTATCGCAATCTTGTCTGAGACCAAATCAAAATTTTTTATGCTTTCAGCATATTTGTAGTTCTAAGGGAATTCAATGACCGAGTGGATGCATTGGCTATCTTTGCTACTCTCTTGGTTCCTCATCTAGATTTTAAAAGAGATAAGTACACTATTAAACTAGTCTTTTGGCCAAGTGTACCTGATAATGCCAGCCATTGGCAAGTATTTAACAATGATGATCAAATCATTGCCTTCTTAGAGCAAAAGGATAGCTTCAAACAATTACATTTTGAGGGTAGTGAACTCTAGGAATACGAAGCAACTTCTAAATCAAACACGAACATAGGTGAGGATTTATTACAACTTAAGGGGAATAAGATCCCCAAAGGCCTAGTTTCCCTAGAGAAATTATTTGATAACCATGACAGGTTTATTAAACAATAGCGAACAGATTCAAACTCCTCTCAAGATTTTGATCAAGTGAACTTGGAAACTGAGGGAGATCTTAAGATGGTAAACATTGGGAAATGCTACACTCCAGAGTTATTTAAGCTTGCTAGTCTACTTCACCAATATATAGATGTCTTGGCTTATTCTTATGATGATCTAAAATCACTCAGGCCAAATGACATCCGCCACGACAATCCTCTTAAGGCAAACTCTGTACCTTACAAGCAAAAGTCTAGGCAATATAATCCAAAAATCTCAGGTACTATTTTAGCTGAGATACAAAAAATGGTTGATGCCCAGATAATTTTCCTAATTCATCACTCCACATGGATTACCAACATAGTGCCTGTTAGAAAGAAGAATGTTGAAATTTGAATCTACATGGATTTTAGGAACTTGAATTAGTTATCTTTAAAAGATAACTACCCTCTCCCTATCATGGATCAAATCTTGAAAATAGTAACAGGTTCAGAAATGTTATCAATGCTAGATGGTTTCTTAGGGTACAATCAAGTTGAAGTTGGAAAAGTGGATCAGCATAAGACTGCTTTTACCACACCTTGGGGCACCTTCACTTATCAAAGAATGCCTTTTAATCTGATAAATGTAGGTGCCACATTTCAAAGGGTGATGGACCTCACTTTCAAGGATGAAATGGGAAAATTCATCATAGTGTACCTAGATGATCTGACAGTGTTTTCAAGGCATCATTCTGACCATGTCCACCATTTATAAAGAGTACTAGACCGCTATCATCAGAATGGTATTTCTCTTAACCCAAAGAAATTTGTCTTCAGGGTGACTGAAGGGAAACTTCTTAGACACATTGTGTCTTAAGAAGGTATTAAGATTGACTTAGAAAGAGTCAAGTCCATCTAGGAACTTACTCTACCTACCAGCAAAACCGCGATTCTCTCTTTCTTTGGAAAGGTGAATTTTCTTCGAAGATTCATCCCTGAGTTCGCTGAGAAGACCTACCACATCGTCAATATGATGAAAGGCAATGCTACCTTCAGGTGGACTGCAGAGGGCAAATCAGCATTCAAGGACATCAAAGGAGCAATCACTCGTGCACCAGTCTTGATTTGTCCAGATTACACTAAAAGTTTTAAAATATACAGTTATGCTTTCGAACATACACTCTCAGCCATTTTAATTCAACTGAACCAAGAAGGTGTAGAATCTCCTATCTCCTTCATGAGTTGTCCACTCAAGGTTCACGAGTTAAAATATTTTAACATGGAGAAGCATGCATACGCGGTGGTCAAGGTAGTCAAGCATTTTAGGTTTTATATCTTGAACTCGCACACTAAAGTTCTTGTACCTGATACAACAGTGAAGTCCATTTTGACTCAGCAGGAGTTTGGTACAAAGAGGGGTAATTAGATCACCAAGATTTAGGAGTTTGATCTGGATATCAAACCTACCAAACTCATGTGGGGAAAGGGTCTTTGCCAGTTGCTCGCTAACAATATTCCATATGAAGCAGAAAGTGAAGAAATAGAGATCGAAGGCATGCCTACGGTCCTCTTTGTTGCCACTACTGATGAGTGGTATTCTGATATTGCCCATTTTCTGATATATGGTGAGTGTCCCACTCATCTTTCCTATAAGGAGAAATGGAATGTTAAGTTAAAGGCTGTTAGTTATGTTCTGTGGGATAATCATCTGTACAAAAGGAACCTGGATGGAGTATTTCTTCATTTTGTTGACAAGGTGCAACAAGAAAAAATCTTAGAGTCTTTCCATAATTTGGCCTATGGAGGGCATTTTTTTGCACCAGTGATAGCGTACAAGATTTTGTGAGTGAGATATTATTGGCCCACGCTGTTCCAAGATGCCTATAGATGGGTGCATATGTGTGAATTGTGTTAATAGTTCGTTGGGAAGCCTAAATTGGCTGCATTGCCTCTCAAGCCAGTAGTAATCAAGGAGCCTTTTTAGCAGTGGGGTATTGACTTCATTGGCATAGTCAACCCTCTTCAAGTGCTGAACATGATTACGTCCTCATGGCAACAGATTACTTTACCAAGTGGGTGGAGGCCATCCCAACCAAGCACGCTATGTCTGAAGTAGTGTGTAATTTTCTCAAAGAAAATATCATCTCCCAGTTTGGGGTCCCACTTAAAATTGTAACAGATAATGTAGCCTATTTTTCATCGCATGAAATTACTCAATTTTGTTTTTATTATGGGATTACCCTATCCCACACTTTAGATTATTTCCCTCAAGGAAATGGCCAAGCAGAATCGAGTAATAAGAACCTGGTCACTATTATCAGAAAGTTGGTAGA
Organism: Torreya grandis; assembly: GCA_037957365.1. Taxonomy (NCBI): domain Eukaryota; kingdom Viridiplantae; phylum Streptophyta; class Pinopsida; order Cupressales; family Taxaceae; genus Torreya; species Torreya grandis. The sequence continues at coordinate 37,511 of JARHVA010000504.1, read as the reverse complement.
CGATAATCAGAGAACGTGGCACAAAGCATTGTATGATGCTTTATGGGTGGATAGGATAATACCCAAAAAGGCTATAGGTATGTCACCTTTCCAACTTCTATATGGCTTGAATGCAAAAATCACCATCACCCTTGAACTACCAGTGCTCAGGTTAACCAAAGCAATTGAAGACTCAACTTTTGAAAGTTTGGTTGACAAAAGAATCATGTGTCTGACTGAGTTGAATGAGCGGTGAACCATGGTAGTGGATCGGATCATGGCACATCAGAACCAGGTGAAGAAAATTTCTGATAAGAAAGCTAAGGTTCATGAATTCTAAGTCAAAGATCAAGTCTTGTTATGGGACAAGAGGCGAGAAACGACAAATTTGACTCCTTATGAAGAGGCCCGTTCACCATTCGACAACTCTGTGGTGAGGCTAGCTTCTTACTGGAATACCAAGATGGAACATCATTTGCACTACCCCACAGTGGGCAACATTTAAAGCTATTTAATCCTTGAAGCTTAGATGGGTCCATTTGTATATATGTACAATTTTTACGTTTTGTCTATTTTTCTTTTATTTTTAGCTTGACTTTGTAGCCCAATGGCTTGGATGAAGGCACTTAGAGACTAGTTTTTACTTCCATTGATTGATTTGATTAAATAGAAGTTCCCCAATAGGAGCTAGTTGTTGTTTATAAAATCAACTTAGCTCATTTTTAGGAACAACCCCCTACAAAACTTGTCTATTTCATTTTTTTCTCTCTAAGTTTGTTTTCGAGATGGGTTTTTCTCATTCTCATCTTGGTCCAACTGCACCTTTCAAAATTTGTAATGTCTTTTTATCATGTCTTCCCTGAAACATGAAGGTTGTTATGGTCTCAATGCGACCAAGAGACCAAAACCTGCTTCTTTCAGAGTTAGTGTTTCTTTTCTTCCATTTTTGTGCACAGGCAGCAAAATTTGCCGCCAGTGCATTTTACCTTTGAGATGCAAGGGTGGTAATTTTTGCCGCCCCTGCATTTTGACTTGCAAGAGTAGAAATTTTTGCCACCCCTGCATCTGAACCTACAAGAGAGGTGAATTTTTCCACCCTTGAATCACCTCATTTTCCATGAGCATCATTTATTACCACGCACGCCAGGTTGTTGGGGTCAATTTTCACCCCATATAATTTGGTTTTAACCCTCTTTTGTTTCATTCCTCCTCCCCTCCTCCTATTCTCTACCTCTAGATGATCCAGTAAATGGGTTAAAGCACATTTTTGTGAATTTGTGCTTGCGGTGCATATGGTTCTCTAGGTAGGTTGTGTTTTTTGCATTTGTTTTCTTTTTTCTAAAAGTTGGGGTTTTTAGTCTCATTTTTACCTTGGGCCAGTCGGCCCACTCCATTTTCTCTCCCTTACGTATCAGCCAACACCATTCCTTCTTACTCATGCACCCTTGACTTCTTGACTTTCCCTATAGGGGTAGTGAATTTCACTGCTCATGTAGACTTTCCCTGCAAGGGTAGCAAATTTCACCACCCATGCAGACTTTCCCTGCAGGGGCGGCGAATTTCACCGCCTCTGTAGACTTTTCCTACAGGGGCGGCAAAATTTGATGCCTGTGTACTTTTATTTTATTTAAATATGTAGGGGCGACAAATTTTGCTGCCCATACATGTTTGATCATTTTTTATGCAAGGGTGGCAAATTTTGCCACCCATGTATCTCTCACCCAAATTTCTCTAACTCTGGAGGAATTTTCCCCTTTTCAGTCTTTTTCCTTTCCTCCCCTTTTTTCCCCCAGTTTCTGACCCAGCCTTATTAAGTACCCTTCCTTGGTCATGATCACTTAATGTGTGAATTCCCCAATTTGCCCACTTTTCCCTAATTACACGATCATGACTACAGTATTTTCAGAAGATTCTTGCTCATCAGTACCCATTCAATCGAGGCCAATTTTGATGTCTAAAAGTTCTCTCAAAAATTCAAAGGCCATGAAGTATAAGTACCAAGGCATCTTCTCGATCACTTCAGTCACCTCTAATGTTGATGACATTAGAGATATAGAGATTGGCCACATGGATATGGCTAAGTTCATGACCAAAACTAAGGTAATGAACCTGAGTTCCAAAATAAAGAGAATCGTTGAAAGCAACATTCATCTAGTTACTACTTATTTGGTGGCAACACATCATACGGAGTTCATCCTCTAGTGCACTCGATTCTATAACAAAGAGACCAAATCAGTCTCAGATGTCAGTGGCAATGTAATAATTTGGCTAGATCCTAAATTTATTGACAAATTATTCATGTGCCCTCTTGCTATCGAAGTGTTAAGGATTGACTTCATAGAAGCACAGAAGGAGTATGACAAGGACCCTAAGAGGGCAAAGAAAGTAATGAATAATAGGTGAGTGAAGGCCCCCAGAACTAATTTATCCAGGTGGCTGTAGAACTTCCCAAGTAGTGATTTCATTGAAGAAGTTGGTGACTTGATCACCCTTCTCAGCAAAGTCTGAGGCTTCCTGTCTCCCTCACAGTTCCACAAGTGGATGTACCCATTCATCAAGATCATCCTCCAGGGTAAGCAGGTCATCTTTTAAGGTGAACAGATCAACAATGCCCTTCATGAGTAACTGACTAAGGTAAAAACTTCTTCAAAGTTCTATATGACTTCATACCTTATGTACATAGCTACCTCGATGCAAACCTTTTTAGGTTTGACAACTGAAGGAAATAGAAAGACCACCCCAGTCTACTCATATTACCCCCAGTTAATGCTTCACAGATCAATCCACCATTTTAAAAAGGTAAATGATGTTTTCTTTGCCATATTTTTATGCCTCTTCAACCCTCAACTCAAATAGAAGAGAGTATCTGATAAGGCTTGGATGGTTGTCAACAACTATGGTTGTATGTTCCTTCAATTTCCCACTTTCTATTATCTTCAAGTTAGATTTTCCAAGGCTATCCCTATATGCTCCCCAGGTTTCCTTCTGATAAATTAGTTCTGATGGAGCTATGTAGATAAATGGTTGTCATATATACTAGGTAGATGGAGTTGAGAAAGCCAGGTTTCAAGTTTTTAGTTGAAATTGGTAGATACTCTATCTTAACAGCAGCCAAAGCCAAAGTCATGGAAATAGAGATGCAGCTGGTCACTATGAAACAATTCAAGAGAAGGGAGAAATTTGACTATAGGGGTGTCAAGGACATGATCAGATGAAAGACTCAATTCCATGAACCTATGATCAAAGACATCTGGGTAGACCTGAGGACAGCTAAAGAAATCAAGAGGATGGACTACAACAGGCTAACCTTAGAGCAAATCGAATATTTGGGGCTTGCAGAGATTCCTCCCATTCTGGTCGATGATAAGAGCATTATCAATAGTAGGTACCTGGCCAAGAAAATTACTGACTCCCCTCTTACTCCAATTTAGTGGTCTCAAAAAGAGCTAACTTCTCTAAGGAAGAGATTTGAGCCAATATTGGCTAACACTAATGATTGGTTAGCAGCCAAAGGGATCGTACTGAAAGAGTTTATTACATGATCAGAGGCTGAGTTTCAAGTAGAAATGAGGAAGAAGGTAGAAAATAAGACCAAGAACAAAGGTGATGTTCCTTCCCCATCTACGCCTCATAAGCCTAGAATCATATTTATTTCTAAAAAATCAAAGGTTACTGAAGAGCCAAAATCAGTGGCTAAGGGAGTTGCAGAACAAAGCTCCCAAGAATAGGTAACTCAACAAATGGAGACAAATGACAAGCTTTTAGAACAACAAAGGGTTGAACCTCTACCTTCCCAGGAAGGGGCACAACCACTTAAAAACATCTCTCCTTCTCCACCTCAGTCTCCTATGGCATCTCCTTCACCTCTATCTCCTATCAGTGTTCCTTCTTCTAGAGTTGTCTCCCCTTCCAGAGTTATATTTGGCAATCCTCAGGGTGCTTCTAGAGATACTCTTTGCTCCTCTAGATCTATTCCTAGTTTGGCATCTCCTTCCTTCAATCTAGGAGAAAGTTCTACCCTTGATCAATCAATGGCTAGTATGGTTTCACCTTTTACTCCTAATACAACCACTGTTACTACTAGCAGTGCAGACGTTACCATGGTAACACCAGCTGTAGGGGCTATTACCACAGTAAGTACTTCTCTTCCACCTTGGATGTCAGCGTTCACACCTAAAATAAATAAGCTAGCCATCTCTGTAGATGACTTCAATTTTAGCAAGATAGTGCCGGTCAAAGCTAAGGCTCCTAAGAGGCTAAGGATCCTCTCAAAATTGGTTAAGGAAAAGGGGCATAATTTTTTGGAAATAGCTAAGCCTCTGCAGGATGCAACCCTTGAGGGTTTTGTCATGAGCAGCTATTCCATCTCTCGCGTTGAACTTGGCAAAGTTACTCATGAAGGTGTAAAAAGAGATCTATAGTCTGCAATGGACATCATGGTCCAAAAATTTGATAGAAAAAAGGAGATGAAAGACTACTATAAGGCCAAGATGGAGCAGCTGATGACAATAATAAGTAAATTCACTCTTCCCCCTGAAGCGGCAACTCTAGAGGCCTTCTCTATAGACAACCCTGACATTCAAAAGGGAGAGAAAACTTACTTGAAAGGGAAAGTGCTAGAGGATTATGTTGAAAAGATGCATACTCAGGGAATTTTCTTACTTACGGAGGTTGCAGAAAAGATAGACAAGATGAAGAAGGTGAAGGCAGATTTAGATGACCTTGTCTCTCTTATCTCTCAGGACATTAACAGTACAAAAAAATATCTTAACAAGTGGAGGGAGATGAAGGATCTAAAGAAAAGCACCTTGATATCTATCAGCATCATCTCCAACAAAGATTCCTATGTTGAGATCAAGGAGTCACTGATATACAGGATACAGGTACTCAAGGAGTTGATTGAAGATCTCAAATCTTCCAAGGATGCTAGTGAGAAGAGCAACACAGGCCTACTGAATAGACTAGAAGAACTACCTTGCAACCTCACTTCCAGGGATAACTAATTTCTCTCAGCTAAGATAATGATCCAAGGTTTCAAGCGTATGATTCAAAGAAATTTTGAAGAGAAAACCTTTTCAATGACTTCTGTGGATAACATGTTAGATACTCAGTTAACTCTAGATAATCTAAGATCTAGGTTAACTAGTCATGCTAAGGCAATTACAGCATTGAAGGATGCTTTAATTAGAGCTAGGGTCATCTTCAAGAACACAGTTGCACCAGACAGTATAGGAATTTAGGCATCCATTGCTATGTATGATGCTCATATGAAGAAGTTTGGCGGTAAGAGCTGAAACTTTTTCCCCTTCTTTCTTCTTTCCTTATGCACTTTTTCCATGAAAAAAGTGCATGCAATTTTGTAATGTGTATTTACATGTAAAAAATCTATAAAAATATCTCAAAGTCAAAGATGAGTCATCTTTGACTAAGATATTTTTGTATTTTAATATTTTCTAATTTTGAGAGTTTCTCCCTATATATAGTGGAGACCTCTTTTGTAAGATGGATCTCTGATAATTGAGAGCAAAAACTCTGCCAAAATTAAAACACTTTTTGAGACTTTGTGCTCAACTTGTAAATCATATTTTGTTAAATGAATGAGAATCAGGTTTATTTCAGAGTTTTTGTTGAAGTTATATGTGTTATTTAGGAAATAGTTCTTATGTCCTATTTCCTGATAATCTCTTATTTTTTTGATTTAATAAACAAAGTGGGTGTGTTGATATTATTTGAGGGTGTTTCTAAAAGGTAGAAGATAGACTTTGAGCTACTTTTATATTTGTGATCCTTTTATCCTTTATAGTTTTATGTGAAGACTTTGCGCTTCGTTTCACTCTATGGTTGCACTTGTTCTGAATCAATGAAGGAGACAACGGAAGACTTTGTGCTTACGTGCATTTCTTTGTGAACTTTGTTACTTTAGGTGATTTTCTACTCTATGCTGGATACCATTCCTAAAATAAGAGGGATGTTGTTGGCCCATGACCAGGATTTCTCTCTCTTGTTCCTTGTACATCACCTCTGAAAAAAGAGAGGTGGATGTTGTTATACCACCCCAAGTATTATTTTCTACTTAATTATATATATAGCATATAAATATTCATAGGGAACCTCCCCTTGATGAGAGGAGAGATTTACCTCATCCATATCTGGTAAACCCACACTTTTTGTGGCGTAAATCTCCCTATGTTGTGGTTGATATACCCATTTTGTCCTCAGTTAGTTGACGATAAAATATTCATCCAACATGGTGCAATCTCTTTATTTCTCCTAGGATAAATTTATAGAAAGGTGCTACAATTTTCAGTAAAAATTTTAGTTAAAAATATTAGCATGATCAAATCCCCAAATTGAACCAAAATCCCTAATGTCATTATAAAAAATCTAAATTCAAAATAAAGGCAAATAATTTACACAACGTTGAAGGTACAACATGTATTAATATTGCAAGATAACCAAAAGAAATAAATTATTATCTTAGTAGTTAAAATCAATAGAATAGATCCCAATTCACATGTTAAAATCAAAATATCAGTGTTAAACTAGAACCCTATATAATTATCATGTCTTGGAGGTTCACCATGAAGTCTTCAGACTTCATAGTGGACCTTTTATATACCCTTTTTTGGGTTCTCCCCATGACTAAAAAATTGCCAAACACCCAAAATTGACTTCTGTAAAAACCAAAAAAAATATTACTCGTTTTTGGCATTTTGATGGCTGCCATCATGGAGGAGAAGAAAAATAAGAAGAATAATTATTGATTTTATTATTCTCTATCCTCTTCAAGTGAATCACCATGCACACCTGTATCCCCATTGTGGACTACCTAGACCATCTCCCATCGACCCACCTTCTCAATTTTTCCATCTTCTAACATTATTATTTGGTGGATTGAACCATAAACCACCCAAGACCATGCACTATTTTTCCTAATGAGTCATGATGTCCAAATAAAATATAGTATGATAGTTAACCTCCATATCGAGGCAAAATAAGGTTCCCAAAAAACAATCAATGCAATGGATTTTTGGAGATAGTGCCATAATGGTACAATAAAAAAAAGGTCAACCCCCAAGATAAATACCATCATAAATCTAGGGTCCCATAAAAATGACCATGTAGGGTCCAACTATATAGTAACAAAACAAACCAATAAGTATTAGGGTCCAAGAAGACAACAAACATATAAAGGGGAAGAGGGAGCTAAGTCCTTATAAAAGGAACAAGAGACATACCTTGTGGTCAAAGATATAATAAAAAATGAACCAGATGAATACAATATCATTGCAATCAAACATGATAACTAAACCAATTACAAGTTATTCACACACACAACTGACATAATAAAGATGGATACAACACATAAGATGTAGACATAAACAATAAGTAAGACCAAAACACTATACTAGGAGTCAATCTCAACAAAATAGAGAAAGATAATTAGGCTTTTATAATCTCATGTATTATCTTCTCATTGATCACTCATCATTATCCTAACAACTGGAACCCACCGTTGAGCTTAGATCATCACCCTATCCCTACAACCAAACAAAGGTCATCATCAATATCTTATCAAGCATAAATATCAACATAAAAAAATTATGATATAATAGAGTATTAAATGTTACAATCATAAACTAGCATAATCATAAGTTATAATAATGAATTAGATAACCACAGTCATAAACCAGGTCCATATCCGCTCAGCATGATAAGTATATCCAATAAGAATAATATCTGTAATAATAGTTAGAGTGTTAGCTATAATAATAACATGTTAGAAATAAATCTTAGGCTATAAAATATACCAACAAATGAGGTTGTAACCATATGAATAGTTCATCCATGTCAAACAATCATCTAAAGTAACCCAATCAAGATTAACATAATGATACAAATAATAATGTAATAGTATATGAAGATGTGTTAAAACATCCTCCCCCTCTTATAGAGGAGCCATCTCAATGACTAAATAATAAATAGGAATACTGTTATATCAAAAAAAGACTTAATCACTCCTTTCACAAAATGCTCCATACACCAAAACACTAATGGTTAAGTTTCCAAAACTAAAGCCTCCACCTTGTAACAATTATTGACTACCAAAAAAATACCATCATACGTACTACATAACCATAAGTAGCCAAAAATAAAAATCAAATGGGATCACAATCCAATTACTTATTAGGTAAAACATGAAGACACATCAAGTATTTAAATCAGAATATTCAGCTTTACCTTGTTGATATCCCAATTATAGCCATAATAATAGCTATGAATTTTTCCAACTAGACCAAGAGCAATGCAATTTTATCTTGAGTGTCTCTCTGGGATAATTTAGACGAGAAAAATAGGAAGATGTATGCACTTTCTCAGTATTAGGTTCTGCATTAATCTAAAATTGAACTCAAAATTTTATGTTTGTATGGTTTGTAAGGCCATTTATTCTCAATTAGAAGGACATCAACCATTTTTTAATACATTTGTTAGCTTAGATCATTCCTTACCTTAGTAGAGTTTATTGGAAAACTTTTATTTTTAACATGGTACCTTTGAATTTTACCAATTTTTATATCCACCTATGCAGATGTGTAATTAATTAATTCTTTCAAAAACATGCATTCTAGGTTGTGGTGATCAACTTCACCATAATATCTACTAGTAAAAAATATTTAAGAACCTTTCAAAACATAGTTTTCTATTTATTAACTTGTACCAGATGAAGGCATTCAATATTTTTTAGTCTATAAATAATTGAGAATCAAAATTTTAATAATGAAATAGTTTTCAACTAATCATTCCTCTTATTACAAGGAGATATTATCATATAAATCTACAACCCATATATGATAACAATTGTAATAGTCCAATCCAAATGGATTCTAAACATAGATTCTATAATTTAAGGTGGTGGTTCCCATAATACATGTATGCCTATGCATCACCTCGATAACCTTCATCATATAATGTTAACAAGCATAGTAACATAAATTTTTATGGTTACTTTTCTTTCAACATTTTATCATTTATGGGTTAGTGTAGCACCCCACATTAAACATCAGAGAAGACATTCCATGGCTACACATGCAACCCCAAGTTTTTCAACATGTTTTCCATTATCTTCTGAGCTCACATGATGGTCCAGGGATACCAATCCTACCATATTTTTACCAACCATATGAGGGGATTTACCCAAATTTTATCTCTCTTTATAAACAGTAAAGTGGGTACCTAGGAGTTTTTAACAACTACTTGATTATGGCTTTATATTTCTCCTTTCAAGCACAAGTATACATTCCAGTCATGCTTTTTACAAATCAAAAATATTTATTTTAGGTATACACCAAACATTATCTTGTTCATAACATATTTTCACTTTACCAGCTATCACATGCCTTTAAATCAGAACATTCCTTCTATAATAAATTTCTTAGGTAAACCAACCATTACCCCATTCATAGTAGGTAAACCAACCATTATCTCCTTTGAATCTTTCCTAATATGACCAAATTCCTGAAGCAACCCTTAAGAGTGTTCCATATTTTAGTGGAGAAGGTCTTATTACTCCCATTGAGCACATTAGAAACATATTAAACTTCTATAATATCCATAATATCACTCAAGATAATGTGGGTATTAGGTTATTATCATTATACTTTAAAGGAAAGATTTAGATTGGTATGGGACTCTACCTAAAAATTATATTGGTTCATGGGATAAACTAGGAGATCTATTTACTAAGAGGTTTGGAGAGAGGAGTCATAATCTATCACTTTATGAGAAATTTACCACTATAAAGAGGAAACAATAAGATTTTATGCAAGATTTTACCACTAGATTTCAAAATACATGGGATAGGATCCCATCCTTTGTGAGACCTACCCTAAATTATGCCTTCTTATACTATTTAAAGGCATTGAATAGTGATGCATCCATGATGATCCAATCCATGGGTGGGAATACACTACCTATTGGATATGAGATAGCCATTAATGTTGAGAACTATCTTGTTTAAGTGAGTAAGATTTCTCATGACCACCAATGCCATTGTTCCCTAATTTTCAGCCTCCTAGTCAAGTTGCATTACCTCCATAAAATTCTCATATTCCTATGCAAATCATCATGAAATATGTGAGAATTCAATGTTTTCCTACCGAGTTTGTTTTCTTCCTTCCTGTAAGTCTGAATGGGTTTTAAGCTCAAAAATGACATTTTCATGGTTTATTTTTCATATATTAGATTTAATACATCTTTAAATATCCTAAAAACATATCCCAGTCCACTTTAATGCTTTCCCAAAGTTAAAATTGAAAATGGCATCCTCTTTGAGTCCTAGGCCTCACCATGCCTAATAATTTACATGTACTTTAAAACCCAAAATGACCATTTTAATTTTTTACCTGTATCCAAAAGGATAAAACATATATAAAATTATCTCATATATATTTTCCAACTTTTTATATGGCCTACCTAAGGATATAAAAGTGAAAGGCTCTTAATTTGGCTACTAGGCCTTAATTTTGCCCATTAGGTTTAACTGCAATCCTTATAGTTTAGAGCACTCCATTTGGTTTCCTCCTTATAAATAATTTTTTTTTATGTTATTTTTTATGTTTTAAATCCTTTAATACTTATTTTAATGGTATCCTTAGCTTCTATTTCACCCATTTATCCTCATTCTTCAAGGTTACAGGTTTAAGCATGGGGGAAGTACCCTCTATCTCAGACAATATAGAGGGTACTTCCCCCATTTTTATAGGAAAATTTGATAATATAGAGAATTATATAGGTAGTGAGGATGAACGATAGAATATTTTATCTCTTTGTAACCTCATTTTACCTCTTAAAACCTAAAAAATCCAAAACTATCTCCTAGGAAAGTAGACAGACTTTATGGATTTCTAGTGTGGACTTTGTTTACTTGATTAGGATTAATTCCTCTAATGTATATCCACATATAAGAATATTATGATATAATTTTATTAATTAATTATTATAGTTTATTTTATTTTTTTTAAACTCCAACCTCCTTACATGCCTCTTTCATTTATGAATCCTTAAGACCGTGGTTTGCATGAATGACTATGTTTTGCAAACATGGGCACCTATAGGTTATATTTATGTGTTTTAGATTGAGAAAATAATTTAAAAACATAAATTTAGTATCCTTTAACTCTTTAATATTCATTTAAATTTTTTTCCATCCAATTCAAGTTTTCAAACATCACTTTCTAGTCTGTTACCTATTATAGTCATTAAGGTTGGTTGTAGGTGTGCATTTAGGATTATCGATGGTTTATATAGGTTTTTCCATCATGTTTAGAGACAATTTATATGATTAAGGTTTTTAATAATGTTATCACCAATTTTTTTCATCACTCCAATTATTTATACCACTTTACATGTCTCTTGAACACCCAAATTGAGTTCCTTCTCTACCTCTGACTGAGAAACTCTGCTTGCCCCTACCTGTAGGTGAGTATAAGACCAACTAAGCTCAATCATGATGTTGGAGAGAGTCCCTTGAACCCATTTTATGTCATTTAATAATTATTTCATATTTAAATCACTTTTATTTTTCATTGAAACCCAAACTATACTCTCCTTGGACTGAGACACTTCTCCCCTTAAGACCATGTTGTAGATGCCCATTTTCACAATGTATGAACTACAAGTATGAAAAAAGGAACCAAGACCATCTATAATTTATTATTGATGATTAATTATGCCATTAATGTTTAAATATATACTTTTAAACATAATCATGGTTGGCATGGTTTAATTTTGTAACTCTTGGATAGATAAAGTGCATTTAGGACTCAGTCTTGTAGATATCACTGAAGGAATTTACTCATGAGTTCACAAGTTTGAGACTCCAAAACTCCATCCTCTCCGTACCTTCAGACCCTCATATTTTGAATAGTTCCTCTTTGTGAGAGTGGATATGAATTATACTAATTATATGTATAATAGGTAAATTTAAATCTTATTATATGATTACAATAGAACCTCCAAGATCTCTATTTTTCTCCTTTTGGGATTGGAACCTTGAATACTATCATTTTACCTTTGAAGGTAGATTCCACTTACATTTAGCAACTTATCCATTTTAAAAATTTTGTAATGACATTAATAATATGTTGGGACTTTAATTAAATATTCAACATGTGTTTCAACATTCCAATATGACATCAGAGCTCTCTATTAAGGCACCTGTAGGTGAGTAATATCATGCATATAGGCAGTGAAAATGAGTTAGAGAAATATACGAAATATTATACATTCATATTCAAATGGTTTCTCATTAATATGTTCAAATAGATATGTAAAGATATTTAAAATCTTAGAACAAGGTCTCCCACTTCCTTTCCAATGTTTAATCCTCCATGAGAGCTCTTGGTTGACTATATATGACAGTCATGGCACATGCTGACTATATCATGGTTCATGGAGTTTGATTTTAAGAATAAATTTTCAAGGTTAATGGAATAAATATGACCTTTAAAACATGTAAATTAAACTATCACAACCCTCTATGACCATTCACAAGTATATAAATTCAAAAAATAATGGAACCTGCCAACAACATAGAATGGACCAGTTCTACAAAATTGAGGTTATTGGCTCATCCAAATACCACAAAACATGAAAAAAAAATTATAGGGAAAATTTTAAGAAGAATTAAACATCATTTATAAGAAACATCAGTAGCTATATTGTACTGAATCTCCCCAATGAGATCAAAACCCATACGGTACAAGAAACAGCTAGTAGACTTACACAATCAACTTCATGACAATGGTTCATGAATAAAAGGAAACCATTATTCAAAAATATTATATTAAAATTAAGGTATATTGATTCACTTTAACCTCCCAAAATCATTTGACCTGAAACATTTTTAGCTGACCATATAAAGTACAAACCTGAATGTCACTTCTACATGTCTAAAAGGGCAAGAAAGAGTAGAATAGTTTTGAGAAATAAATGGAATTTCTAGATCAAAAAAATTTTGGTGTGAGATTTATGAATATTAATAGTCACATTTAAACCTTTTTCAAGTGGCACACTTCCTAATGAGGCCATGCAAGTGCAATTTTCTTCCTTTTCTTTAAGAAAACTAACTTTTCTTCTAATGAACCTATAACTTTTAGTTACTGATAGTTTTTTAAGACTTATTAGGACATATGTCACATGAAATAACCCATATAGACCTTCATATTTCCCAATAAATCTATATAAAGTATTAAATGCACCCTTTTGACCCCTAAAATGATCCAAAATGATAAATGGACATAAAAACAAACTGACCAAGTCTTATATAACATTAACTGACATAAATTTAACTATAACACACCCTATTACACTAATATTACACCCCATATAGACCTATAAGATCAATATTTTACTATAGGTGCCCAAATTTTAATACAAAATCAAATTTGGTCAACAAATTAGTGACTCATAGGGGTAGTACGCCTGTTATACTAACTAGACTAGTGGCCTTATCTTTCCATTAGGCTTACAAACCATCCAAAGTCTAAGACAAAAAAGGAAACATTTTACCATTGACCTAGAACTTTGATCAAGATAAAGCCTACTAATTGACTACCTCAACACACAAAGCAAAGACACACACAATAAAGAGAGTAAACACACACACACACACACACACACACACACACACACACACATGTGCTCAAAATAATTTGGGGAATCAAAGAACAAACTATTATATAAAACTAAAAACATAACCATACCTTCCTCCTAGATTAAAGGGGAAGTTTTAAACTATTATTTCTTTATGACATGGAGGATTTGGTGAGACATGTAGCCTTTTGATCTCTAGCATTGATGCCTCTAAGTATTTCAAAATGTTTTCCAACTTCATTGGCATGATACTCAATTAGAACCAAGTAGATCCAACGAAATTGGCCAAGGAAGTGAATTCTTCTTGTGTCCAAATATCCTCAAATTTATCATATGATCATTCAACTATGATATCTAATGGTGATTCAACAAGGCATACCTTTTTATCTTATATATTTTTCTCAATAAGATTGGGCTTCCTCTTAGCTACAAGTTCTTATATCTCACCATTAAGCTTTGAAATTTATTCCCAATCTTGGTCATTGTCCTCCATGGAATATTCTTTATTCACCTTGTCATACACCTAGCCCTCAACTTGGAAAATGTCTTCAAACTCTTGAAGTATCTATATTTGTAGCTACCGATCATATTTGTATTCTATATCCTTTATAACCACTACCTCTTCAATATTTAAATGGTCATCCATAACCTCATGATCAAACATGGAGTCTTCTTCATGATGCTCTTTCTTCAAATCTTGGGTACACTCCTCATGGATACACATCCCCTCAAATATGGAGGAAAGGGATTGTGAATTGTCATTTTGTTCACCAAGGGGAGTCTTTACGGTGATCTATTCATTATAATCACTCATGAGGTTTTTTTTATTATTGATTAATTGAGCTTGCTCACCCTCACTTGCTCTTATAAAGATAGGATATTCTTCCAAGATTTCCTCTTTGTCATAAAGAAATAATTCTTCATTATCAAAAAAACAAAGAGATTAAACATAAGAGCCTACCTCTTATTCATAATTAAGACCTCTTGAGGGTTTTCAAATTAAACCTTAGTTGTCATAATCTGATCTTGTTTGTCAACGGCTATAAGATATTTAACTTCTTTCATGGTGATGCCAAGACTAAGAATCTTAAAATTTGGTGACTTAGACTAATGAGGTTGCCAAGGAGTTGCATTCTCTCAAGTAAGAGTTCTGAATTTTCTTCAACCAACTACTCTTATTTTGTCTCCCACACCATAGGTCCATCAAGGTAAAGAGTGATGTGATGAGGACAAAAGGAACTAGTTGGAGGAGGGGGAACATAGGGATAAAAATCATATTTAGAATGCAAAGTAAGAGGATATTTGAGAATATCTTGAGGAAGGGGAGATGGGGTGTGTTTAGACATAGGATTTTATTTTGGCTCTAAACCTTCCATCACACCTTGACTTAGAAATTTCATCTTTGCTTCTAACTCCTCTATTTGCTTGGCTAGATTCTCATGAAAAAACTTTTCTTGAAGGTCATAGGAATCATCATGAGCATGTGGAATGTATGAGGGTTGCCATGAAACATAAGAATATTCTTAAAGAAGGGTGGGAGGGACTTGAAAAGAATCAACTTCATTCACCACTTCATACTCCTTATCAACCAAACTTCCATCCTCTTTCTTTCCCCATGATTTAATTATCTTACTCTAGATTAGGATGTTAGGATTAGAAGTCTTTGCTTGAGGAAGGGTGGGAGGGGTTGGTATAGAATCAATATCCTTCTCAATTTCACACTCTTTATCAAGACTTTTCTTCTCTTCATTTCCCCACGACTCTACTATCTTATTCCAACTTAAGACATTGGGATTATGAGTCTTCTTTTAAGGTTATGGGGATGCAATGTGAGAGGGTAATGAAGGATTGAAATCCACTTCCTTTTATTCAAACATGGACTATTTTATATGCATATTTTCCAATTCAATCTACCTATCAAGATTAGCTTTAAACATAAGGTTTCTCTTTTCAATTCTATCCTCCAACTGATTGGGAAAATGATGACTTTGATAGGCTTGATTTGGCTCATGAGTATGGGTCATGTATGTTTTGTATGAAACTTGGGGAAGTGGATATGAAGGTTGATAGGTATGGTGAGGTTTTTTTTCATGAACTTCTAGCCTATCCACTAAGGAAGAAACTAAACCACTCACATCAAACATCTCACTTGTGAGCCTTTGCCAATTGGCTCTCTCAATAGGTACCCAATCTCTTTTTATCTACTTTAATGCTTCTCTCACATTATAAACTACATGATTAAGAACCTCAATAACACATCCTCTTTTTGTGTCAAGATCCAACCTATATTTTCCATATCCCAAGAGTGTCTTCTTGAAGGTAGAAATGGGTTGGCTTGAGGAATGGCTAGGTTGAATAGGAGTAATACATGGAGAAGGTTTATTTTAGGAATGATATAATTCATGCATGGGATGACAAGGATCATATTGGGTTTGATAAGGATCATGAAAATATTTACCAATGACTTGTTCATATTGATAAGGAATGGTACAAGCTTGAAACGTCTCACCAACTTGTAGAGAACAAAACTCAACACCAAAGTCAGCCATAAAACTTTATTGAAAGAAAAAAGACAAAAAAACATGTTACCATCAATATTTAAAGGATAACTTGGGATGCTTGACCAGCTTATATATCTTCAGATTCACCATTGATGCTTTGATAGATGCCTCCAAAGTCTGATTTCTTGAGAGATAACACCAAAAAACTATCAACTTCTTGGACCAAGAGTCACACTAGACATGCTAAAAACTATTGTCACTTGGATTTTCATCCTTTTAGGATATTAAAATCTCTCCTCGTCTATGTGGAATAATGGAATCACCTCTAGGCTTGTAGGCATCCTATGGAATGAGGTGAATCTCTAGATATGGCTAGCTCCCTTGATGTACCACTTTGGATTGGAACTACTACTAAACTTGGGGTGAAAAGGGACATAGAGAAATCAAAGAAAAATAACCTAAGGGAGGTGATACACCAAATTTATTGATGACATTCAACCATATGCATATTACACTTGAAATCAAAAGACAAACTGAACATACGCTTCTCAAATCTTCATCTTCTCTAATCAATGTTACATTGTGAGGTTATGGATGAATGTGAAAAGCTATGAAGACTAGACAATATGACTATGAGGGCACTAATGAAAATAATAACTCACTCAATCCTTGAAATATCATAAACTAATTCACATGCCCTAGAAGAAGACATTTTCCAACTATAAATGGGATGAAAGAATGACAAAACATGTTAAGGAATACATAGTATTCACTTATGCAAAATCAAAAATTCAAAATGAACACACTAATAAAAATAATATAAGAGGTAAAAATTAGTTTTATTAATTATAAAATTTATACATTTGATCAGGGCTTCACCATACTTAGGTGGAGCATCCAATAGAATGCCAAAATGGTTAGTTCTTATAGAACTTATGAGAGAAAGAAGAAGAGATAAGTATAAGTATCATAAGGACACATGTATATATGATTAAAGGAGTTAATTTTTAATGTATAGATGGTATGATATGAACCATGTAAGGTATGGGGGTATAAATATCAATCCAAGTCATAAACTTCATAAAAAGTGGCAAGAAACTCCTTATTCTGGCTCAAAATAATATCTTCATGAATTTTACCTATTTTAACATCCCATAACTGATTATGATTATTTTAATGGAAGGATATTATCTCAAAAATTCCTCTCCATGCATTGGTTCTATGATTGGTCCTATCAAATAACACTCCTTTCATGCACCCTGCACACATGACTCCCCAAAATAGATCAGTTTCTCATGAAAATATATAAAAGGTATTGGATGACATTTTTTAAGGCCCTAAATTTCCTTATAATCATTAGGGACACCTTAAAATTACCCCACTTGAAGATCTCCACACTTCTCACTAGCTTGTCCAATAATGTAGTTTTGATTGGTTGAGTTGAAGTACCTAGTTGAGACAATTAGAAATATTTTAAAGGCATTAAAATGACATAGGGAGTTATCTAAAGTCTTAGTATTTATATACATGTTATTTTCATCTATTTAAACCTCTTAAAACTTATAAAACACACAAAATAGTGATAAAAACCATATTTTGTACTATATTCATATAGTTTCGTACAAATAGTTAGCATGTGGAGTATCTTGAGGGAGTAATTTTAAATTTAAAATATCTCTCATGGTACAAATAGATCATCTATATATCTATCCAACTTCATTTTCATAAACTAGTTCTAGTTGAGGGTTTAGTAGGGTTTTAGGCTTGCTTTTTGTCTTAAGCTTTGTTCATACTAGTATGATGTTCAAGTTTCCAACCAACTCCAAATAATCATTATTCCATAACCTAATTAATATAATTTAAATTCTTATATTACCATGTAAATCATCATGAAAGGTGTGAGCATTCAAAGTTCTCCTATCGAGTTTGTTTTCCTCCTTGCAAGTTTGAATGGGTTTTGAGCTCAAAAATGACCTTTTCATGGTTTATCTTTCATCTATCAGATTGAATACATCTTTAAAGATCCTAAAAGATATCCCAATCCATTTTAATTCTTTCACAAATCTATAATTTAAAATTGCCTCCTCTTTGACTCCTAGGCCTCACCATGCCTAATAATTTCCTTGTACTTTAAAACTCAAAATGACCCTTTTCATGTTTTTCATGTATCCAAAATACTCAAAAATATCTAAAACTATCTCATATACATGTTAAAACTTTTTATATATCCTACCTAAGGTTATAAATGTGAAAGGCTCTCAATTTGGGTACTAGGCCTTAATCTACCCATTAGGTTTGACTACAACCCTTGGAGTTTAGAGCAATCCATTTGGTTTCCTAATTTCAAATAAGTTTTTTTTTTTTTTAAATATGTTGATGTTGTATTATATGTTTTAAAACCTTCCATACATATTTTAATTGTCTCCTTAGCTTCTGGTTCACCCATTTGTCCTCATTCTTCAAGGTTACATGTTCAAGCACAAGGGAAGTACCCTTTGTCTGAGACAAAATAGAGGGTATTTCCCATATTTATCTAGGAAAATTTAATATTGGAGAGAATTATATAGGTATTTATGATTAAATATAAAATATATTATCTCTTTTTAACCTCATTTTACCTCTCAAAACCTAAAAAATCCAAAACCATCTCATGGGAAAGTAGACAGACTATATGAATTTCTAGTGTGGACTATGTTTACCTTCTTAGGGTTACTTCCTCTGATGGATATCCACCTATAATATTATTATGAGATAATTTTATTAATTAATTGTGTTATTTTATTTTTACAAAACACTTGAACCTCCTTACATGCCTCTTTCATGAATGAATCATTAAAACTATGTTTTGCATGACTGACTGTGTTTTGAAAACATGGGAACCTATAGGTTATCTTTGTGTGTTTTAGATTGAGAAATTCATTTTAAAACATCCATTGAGTCTCATTTAACTATTTATTTTTAATTTACATTCATTTTCATGCAATTCAAGTGTTCAAACATCACTTTCTAGCTTGTTACCTGTCACAGTCATTAAGGTTGGATGTAGGTGTGCATTTAGGATTATCATTGGTTTATATAGGTTTGTCAATCATTTTTAGAGATAATTTATATGATCAAGGTTTTTAATAAGGTTATCACTAGTTTTTTTCATCACTCTACTTCTCTATACCCCTTTACTTGTCTCTTAAACATCTAAAATGAGTTCCTTCTCTGCCTTTGATTGAGAAACTCTGGCCCTACATGTAGGTGAGTATGGGACCAACTAAGCTTGGTCACGATTTTGAGAGAATACCCTGAACCAATTTTATGTCATATATCATGTATATAATTTTTAACTCACTTATATGTTTCATTGAAACCAAAACTATATTCTCCTTGGAATAAGACACTTCTCCTCTTAAGACCCTACTATAGATGCACATTTTCATAATGTATGGACTGCAAATATGAAAAAAGGAACCAAGACCATCTATAATTTATTATTGATGATTAATTATGACATGAATGATTAATTTAATCCTTGGAAACATATTTATGGTTGGCATGGTTTAATTTTGTAACTCTTGGATAGATAAAGGCCATTTAGGATTGAGTACTATATATATCACTGAAAGAATTTAGTCATGAGTTGGCAAGTTTAAGATTCCAAAACTCCATCCTCTCCATACCTTTAGACCATAATATTTGGTATAGTTCCTCTTTGTGCTAGGGGATATGAAGTATTATTATTATATGTATAAAAGGGAAATGGTAACCTTATTATATGATTCCAATAGAACCTCCAAGATCTTTATTTTGCTCCTTTAGGGATTTGAGCCATAATTACTGTCATTTGACCTTTGAAGGTAGATTCCACTTACATTTACCAACTAATCCCTTTTAAAAAGTTTGACATGACCTTCATAATATGTTAGGACTTTAAGGAAAAATTCAACATGTGTTTCAACACTCCAATATGACATCATAGCTCTCTATCAAGGCAACTATAGGTAAGAAATATCATGCATACAGGTAGTGAACATGAGTTATAGAAATAAAACAAAGATTATACCTTCATAATCAAATGGTTTCTCCTTAATATGGCTAATATATATGTCAATATATTTCAAATCTTAGAACAAGGTCTCCCACTTCTTTTCCAATGTTGAATCCTCTATGAGAGCTCCTAGCTGACTGCATATGATGGTTATGATTTTCATATCATGAAGTGTGATTTGAATAATAACTATGAAAGGTTAAGGGAATAAATATGACCTATAAAACAAGTAAATTACACTATCATAACCCTTTGTGACCATTCATAAGAATACAAATTTAGAAAACAATGGAAACCTGCCAACAACATAGAATAGATGAGTTCTACAAACTTGAGGTATTGGCTCATATAAACACCATAAAACATGAAAAAAATAGGGACCATTTGATGAAGAATTAAAAATAATCTAAAAGCAACATAAATGTCTTTATTATATAGAATCTCCCAAATGAGAGTAAAACCCATAGGGTGCATGAAAGAACTAGCATATTTGCACAATCAACTTCATGAGGATGGTTAATGAATCACAAGTCACCATTATTAAAATTTATTATATTAAAAATAAGGTATCTAAGTGTAATTTAACCTCCCAAAATAATTTGACTTGATACATAGTTGATTAGGATAACCCTACTAACTAAAATTTTATAAAGGTTTAGGGTTAGATTCAACTATATGTACACATTCCTTTCACTATTTCCTAGAGAAGAGAAGAAGAAGAATATTATATTGTGCATATTCTTATCCACCATTCTACTTGAGGAGTATAGCTTATGGTTTCTATACTTTCTTTGGAGATCCATATCTTATCTTATGGGAAGTCTTTTAGATGCATAGAGAATTTGTGTAGCTTAGATTTGACTTATCATTATTATCCTTACATACCACAATAACCTCTTTCGAATCACCTTGGCTAAGGGAGAGATTGAGGCTCAATGGGTTTGTTTTCAAAGGTAAGTATTTGTAACATTATTCCTCCTTTGTAAGAGTAGATAGATTTGAATTTGTACTTCTCTCCAATTCATTAGGATTTCATATAAATTTATTTGAGTATATATCTTCTATGCATATTTACTTTTTATGTTTATTACCCCCACTCTGTACCACAATATTTGGTGAGCGCTAGATTATATATTTACTTTACTTTGCATATACATTGTGAATATAAAAACATAAGACCTAGCTTTGGTTATTGCATAGTGTTTCTTGACTAGAGGCTTCAAAACCCTCTCTAATGATGTTATTATAGTAATATATCCCTCAGTTAGATATAGAAAATCTATCTTGGTCATGACCCCAAATATATAATGTATCAATAATCAAAAGTGTAAATAGGATTTATCTTCTTTGATCTAGGATTGATTAATAGCTTAGTTGCATTTCCCTTTGTATACAATGGTGTTTGAGAGTCTTGTTAATTCATGTGAAATAAAAGTGATATCTTAACTTTGACCTTTTTTATACAAATTTGAATGGAAGGAAATGAAATCAAGATGAATGAACCTAAATTTTTTTGAATTACTTCAAATCATAAAAAGTGTGACCAAGTGAAAAGGGATACAATGATAGGTAATTATTATTCCTTATCATAAGAATGTATGAAAGTGTAGGTAAGTATGCTAACATAGTTTATTTTTCAAGTTTTACCTACAAAATAAATAAAAACTAAAGTTGATAATATGGGATCACAAAATTGTAACCATTTCTTAACATTCTAGAAAAGGAACACTTAGTTTAGTAAAGATGTTTTTGAAATATTATGGTTATTTTTTTAGGAGAGCCTGGCCATATCCATAGTCTTTCACTGAAACTCATAAAATATAAGCCCAAGTGGGTACAATGATGGAAAAATGATATTTTTGAGTAGGGCATGGTTCTATCCATGGTATTACACTACAAATCCCAAAATAAAAACCCAAGAGGGTGAATAAAGCATGAGAAAATAAAATTGTAAAAATGGTGTTTGTGAGGAGGGCCTAGTCTTATCCATGGTCTTACACTACAACTCACAAAATATAAACTTAAGAGGGTGTAAAAATAATTAAAAAATAAAAAAATTGATATGAAAACCAATGAAATCAAAAGTAATTCATTATTAAAACTGGGTCCTACCCATGGTATTACAATGAAACTCATGAGAAAAATATACCAAAGGACTAGGGGAAGGAACTAAAGTTTGCGTAAAGAGAAACTATTGCAGAGGGTGAGATCCATGTATAAATAAATTAAAAGCATTAGTAGGATTATATATATATATATATATATATATATATATATATATATATATATATATATATATATATATATATATATATAAGGATTATAAAAAGGAAAATATATAAGAAAAATATTTCTTAAAGAATTGTGCATTAGTGGGTTCTTTGAAAACATGGCCTTAATTAGTTTAGAGGTGATAGGTGGTATGACCTATAATTACTTTTACTAGGTAAGGGCCCCACCATTTTTGAGAATATTTGACTTATTTATCATGGGTATAGTCTAAGTTAAGGAATAGATCACCAATATTGAAAGTGTGAAATTTAACCATTTTATTATGTTGTTTGGTAGTATGAGCCTTGTATGGTAGTTATGTTGAAGAATAACTAGATGGATTTCATCAAGAAGATAAAGGACATGAAAGAAAGATTCACATATTCATTCATTAAGAATGATATTTTGAAAATATATACGTAATGAGGAAATCTTGACTTCTAATGGTAAGATGGACTCAGAACCATAGACTAGTGAGAAAGTGTTTCCCCAATGGCAGTACATATGTTAGTACAATAAGCCCAAATTGCAAAATATAAATTAAGATTCTAATAAGTGTGAGTTTATTAGATGGTATTTTAAAGCATTTTATTGATAATTTTATTAATTTCCTCAGCTTGGCCATTGAATTGTGGATGGTAGGGTGTCAAGAATTTGTGAGATATTTTAAATTTAACACATAACTGCTTCATGCCCTTATTCTTGAAATTGCCACCATTATAAAAAATGATAGTATGGGGAATTGAAAAATAATAAATTATTTGGTTAAGGATAAATTTATAAATAGTGGTTTGTGAGACATTGACAAAAGGCATGGCTTCTACCTATTTGGTAAAATATTAAGTATGAGTGATGATAAAAACATGACCATCTTGTGATCAAGGTAGTTTTCCAATGAGATATAATCCCCACATGGAAAACAACCAAGAATATTTTATAGTTTAGAGCTTAGGTGGTGGTGAATGGATTATATCATCATAGAGCTGGTAAGGACTACACATTTTAGCAAAATTGATAGCATCATTTTCTAAAGTAGACACAAATTATCCCATACATAGGAATTTATATGTTGTAGCATGTCTACTATAGTGACCATCAAAAATGCATGCATGTGATTGTTTAAGGAGAGGAAGGGCCTCTTCCTTCATTACATAGTAGATTAAGTTACCTTTTGCATTATGATAATAAAGGTTATTGTATCTAAAGACACATTTAAAATTTTTCTTTTCAAATTCTATTTTTTTTCAAGAATTTATGTCTAGAGGATAAGTTTGATGTTCAAGGAATTGGATATTGTTTTTGTATCATGGGATTTGTTGAATAGTGACAAACTTCATGTGATAGATAATTTAATCATATGAAAGGATAAAATGTGGGTACTTTATTATTTTAATAATAAATTAGGAATCATTAAGTACTTGATGTGGATGAAATAAGGATGTTAAAGAAGCAAGAGAGTTAATGATAGAGTTATGATCTCTTAGAAAGGGATCAATGGTACAAGATACAAAATCCTTGGTGAGGGTGGTATTAGTTTGATGATAAGAGATAATATTTTCACTGTTACAATGGTAGTCATCATTAACTTAGCAGTAGATAATTTGGGAATCACCCAAAGCATGTAGATATAGAATATCTAAGTCAAGTGTCACTTTCATGTCTAATATTAACACTTCATATTCTACCATGTTATTAGTGACATCAAAGGTTGTATAGAATTCCAAATGTATTATTTTACCATGAGTATTATTTAGAATACAACCTACATCAATGCCTTGGAGACATTTTGTGACATCAAAGTTTAGGGTCTAGGTGTCTTCATGCAAAATAATGGTGACTTTAGGAGTTTCTTCAATAAATACTTTGGATTTAGTAGTATCGATAATGATATAGTTATCTTATTGATTATTTTCATTTAAAACAATAGTGAAATTATGAAAATAATATTTAAGAGAGATAACCTAATTAAGACATTCAATATAGAAAATGTTATCATCAAGGAGATTGTCTTGAAGATGATTTGTAGTAAGGATGGGTGTCACTGCAATTTGGTTGGTAATGAATTTCCCTTTGACATATTTGTGCATTATGATGAAAATGTAAAATTTCATTAAGGGAACCATCCACTTTCTATTTCTATTTATAGATATAAATGCTTTGGGTAAAAGTGATAAAGTGGGTCAGAATGGACAATGACATAGGTTGTTTGATAGAGCATGTAGTGACAAAGCTTTTTAACTTCAAA
This sequence comes from Torreya grandis, assembly GCA_037957365.1. Classification (NCBI taxonomy): domain Eukaryota; kingdom Viridiplantae; phylum Streptophyta; class Pinopsida; order Cupressales; family Taxaceae; genus Torreya; species Torreya grandis. The sequence continues at coordinate 12,826 of JARHVA010000504.1, read as the reverse complement.
ATAAATAGTGATGCAATCATGTTATAATTTAGTATAATGATTTTTTTAATGAGGCCTTGAATAATATAGTAAATAACATATTCTTTTTCAGTATCATATTGTTGGGAAAAAAATACCTCAACTGATATGGGAGTAGAAGTGTAAAAAATTAGAGGACTATAATTGAAATGTGGATAAAGGGTAGGTGGATGGAGTAGTGATTCCTTAATATTTTCAAATGATTTATAATAGGGATTATCCCATTATAGAGCATTAAATTTTTTTAAAAATAAATTAATAGAGTATATGCAATAAGCCATTTTAGGGACAAACTATCAGATTGCCCAAAACTTGCTAAGGTAAGTATAAATGTACAAAATAGAGTGAGGAATGGACATGTTGACTACAAAATTTATTTTAGTAGGATCGACATCAATATCATGAAGAAAGAATAAGAATCCTAGTATTTTACTATATATAACACAAAGACACACTTGTAGGGGTTGAGTCTAATTTTTTACCTAATTAATCAATCAAAGATGATGGCTAGATCAGATGTATGGGTTGTGCAACTTTTTGATTTGGAAATGAGATCATCCACGTAGGTTTCCATAATATTATGTATATGATCATGAAAAATATGGGTCATGGCATTTTGATAGGTAGCCCTAACATTTTTGAGGATGAAAGGCATTTTAACATAACAATTGGTACCCCAATTCATAATAAATGTCATCTTGTGGTGGTCTTTAGGGAATATGTGAATTTCATTTTATCCTAAAAAACCATCCATGAGGGAAAACATTTTATATGCACTAGTGGAATATATGATGGTGTCTATTCAAGGTAATGGAAAATTATCTTTGGGATAAGTGAGATTGAGATTATGGAATTTGATGCATATGTGAATAATCATGGTGATTTTTTTTTCAAATGGGAACAATGTTTGACACACATTTAGAATAGTCCACATGTTTAATAAACTTGGCATCTAATACTTTGATAATTATTATATGGCATAGGTTCAAAACATCAGGTGGAAATTTCCATTATTTTTGTTAAATAGGTTTGTTATCTGTGTATGTGATTATGTTGTACACAATGATACTAGGGTTGATACCTAACATTTCCATGTATTACCAAGTGGACTTTTCATGATATTTATTGAATAATAGACTAAAGTTATTATGCTCGATTGGTATCAGTTTTCCAAAAACTATTATAGGTCAAGGACATAAGGGTGTGCCATATTATATTCTCATGGTTTATTTAATAAGTATAGCATTTCTATCTTTAAAATGATATGGTACATTAGGAAGATAAGAAATGGGATTGGTTTTTAGATCGATTTTATCAATTAAGTTATTAAAATGAGGATCTTTTAAATTGAAATTCCCAAGTTTGTGATGTTTCTTAGGAAGTTAAGGTTCTCAGGCATGAAATAAATCAAGTATTGCTTCATCACTAGGGAGCATAGGTAAAGGTCCATAGTATTACACATCTACATAAAGATCAATGATTTTATTACCATGACAATTATATTCAGAATGTATCTAGCATAAATATATTTCCTTGGCATAAAGGGAGATCTTGGAAGTAGGTGGAATTGTATAGGAAAGTTGATTGGATTAATATTAGGCATATTTTTAAAATCATTAGCAAAGAGAGGATTTGGTAGAGTGACTAGTGAGATAGGAGGTATAAAAGGTTTTAAGAGTTCCAAATGTGTGAGAGGTAATATTTAAAAAAAAATCCAAGTAGTGAGAAGTGAACAATTAACTAGAGGTACATGACCTTTAGGTTCTAACTCAATATCCATGGAAATGGTATGAATGTCTTGGTTAAAATAATTTATTGTAGCTAAGGTTTGTTTATAGTGTTAAATATCCAAGCATCATGATTGAGTTTAGACCATGATGTAGCTATCATCATAGGTGGGAGAAATAGTAAATGTTTATGTCTCTAAAGGAGCATCAGAAGGGGATATGACTAGATTGATAAATTTACAAGGTGACATGGTTAAAGGGTCTTGAAATAACTTGGTCAATCCATAGTCATTATAAGTGAAATAATATTTTGTATAATATGCTTCATGTTTATTACATGGATGAGGTAATTTAGTGATCTCATCAATTTAAGGGATGGTGTGATCATGAGGTAACAAGGAAGGAGAGATCCACTCAAAAATGTAAGGAGGTATCTTGGTAATATTTCATGTGTTTTGTAAATCTTTTCACTCATCATTGTCAGAATCAACAAGAGTGACCTATAAATTTGGTTTCATATTAACAAATTTAGGTAAAGGTTCACTATTAATTCTTGTAATAGTTAGAATCCAATACTGAGATTTAGGATTGGGAAGATGAATACTCCATGGGTTAGGATCAACCTCATGTTTACACATTTTTCCATTATGAATTAACTTGATACATTGGATACCAAAAGAGGTAATATCTCTCATACAATGTGTCCATGGGAGACCTATTAGTATATTATAGGATAATTGTAAGTTATGAACCATAAGATTAGTATGTAATGTTTTGGGTCCAATAGTAAGATGGAGCCAAATAAAACCAAGCAATTTTTTATTGGTTGTGTTGAACCCATGACATATTAGATGAGTTTTTTTGAGATGGTCTTTATTATACCCAAGTTGTTGAATGAGCCAAAGAGATGTCACATTAATTCCTAACCCTTCATCTACTAAGACTTTTCAAATAAGGGTGGTATTAATGGCTATTTTAATAAAGAGAGGTGGGTCATTGGTGCAAATAATAATTTCATCATTGATCATGTCTTATTCATAGAAATCTATTGAAGGTTTTGAAGAAGGACAAATAATCTCAATGGTATGAAATTCTTTTGTTGGAGGCTTGTGAGAAGGTTGTTCCACTTAGAGGGAAGATGGTTACTCAATTTATTATAGTTGTTCCATTAGGAATTTTATATGATAGGGATAAGTGTGAACTAACTCCATGAGAAGTATTTTTCAAGGCATACATTTGAATTCCTCTAAGAAATTACAATGAGTTTTTGAAGAGGAAGAAACCAGCATGAGGCTTGGAAGGTAAAATATTTTTATTAGGAAGAGAGGTATTTGGAGGATTGGATTGAAGAAGTGGTTCCTCATTGGTTTTTGAATGTAGGTTAGTAGTTGTAGTGTCTTTGAGAATTTTATCTTTGAGTGATGATTTCTTTGGTTTTGTGATAAGATCTTTGTAGGTAAGTTTACGTCAATAATTAGCTTTAACTACATTCACATAGTGGGAATTTGTATAGTATTGATCATAGTCGACATCAATCACACAAATATCCTTGTTTAATTATAGAGGGTTAGATGTAGAGGAATTTTTTAGATTGTTAGAGGAAGAAGATTTGAAAGCTTAGTTCTTTTGAGAAGCATTAACATAATCATGATGATGGATTTTGATCATCGCATCATAATTGAATGTATATCCTAGCATAAAATAAATGGCAAATTTTATAAGGCCATGACATATTCCATGGGAATGACCTATATCAATATGAAACCTAAAATATATATTAGGGTCATACCATTGAGTAGGATTATTAGCATATGTGAATGGTTTATAAGGTGTTAAAAGTTGTTTCATTTTTTGAATAATTAGTGGTGTATAATAAGGTTGGGAAGTTTCCATTTTGGCTAATCCTAGATTTGGTTAAGGAGGTATTCTAGTGATTAAATTGTTTTAATGTTATAAATATCCCTTGATGGTTTTAGTGTTAGGTTCAAATTATTTCATTATAAATTCTTGTCACTTATCTTGATTGATAGCATTGCTTAAAGTTCGGGGAGAAAAAGTTCAAACCTTCTACTGAAGAGAAGGTGTTAAGGTAGTGATGAAAATTTTGAACACGTTTTCATCATTCATGTTATTAATGGTTTTTTGATCCAAATATTTCCATTATTTGATAAAATCATGAGTGGGTTTGGTAGGGTATTCCTTAACATTGATGAAATGACTAAGAATTTTTTTAGGAAGATCATTATGTTAAAATTCTTTAGCTAGAGGATTGACTAAATCCTCAATTTTCCATATAGAATGTTGGGGAAGTTGGTTATACCATTTTAATATGTCACTTGTGAAGGTTTTAACTAAAATTTTAGTAGTTGTAAAGTTATTATTTTGGATCCACTCTTTATAAATATTACCTAATGCTTTAAGAAAAGGTGTGGGGTCTTTAGTCCCATAATATTTAATAGTTGGAGATATATATTACAAATATTAATAGAAACAATGAAGGGGGATAAAGATTCATTTTGAATATATTGAAGCATCTTGTTGTTCATGATAGGTTGTATAAATATATTTCTCATGACATATTTAAGAGGTGGAGGGATGAAATTTTAGTTATTTTAGAGAAGGATAGGATGTTGATTATCTATGTTTATCAAATGATGTTGTAGTTGCATCATTTGAGATGCATTCTATGTTTACATAATGTTCATTTATTGCACTATTTGTGAAATAATTTGAGTTATAATTTGTGGGTTGATTTTGGGAGGAGTAATATTAGGATTGGTAGGAGGGGGGTTTCTAGGTGGTGAATTGGTAGGAGGTGGGTTGTTGGTTTTGATAATGTTTCTTATTGGGTTATTTTCTAGGCTTGTGTCAATTATCCCAAAAAGTATAGTAAGATGGCTGAAAGTGAGAATTATGTTGAGATGCATATAATGGATTTGATCCACCAATATCATCTATTGAAGTGATTTTGACCATATTATAGTCAAAAAATGAGGGATGACAAAATTTAATCCAAGAGTGAATATCCTCTTGGGTAGTGAAGGTAGGAATAAAATAACATCTCATATAGCATATAAATGGATTTAGGTTGCCTAAAAAGATGCTGATAAGGTATTTCATGATGCTTGAAGGCATAATTTGAAACCAAGAAGCAAGGAAGATAAATAGTGACAAAGTCTACCAAAAAAATAAGTATCGACCAAGAGGTACAAAATAGATAGGGCTGACAGAGTCTATGGGAAAGGTAAACACAAAAAGATACAAAAGACATAGTCAAACTACTTGACTATGTTCTATAAATGGTAAAATTGAGTCAAGCCAGAAAGATACACATTCGAATAGGTCAATTATGTATTGTAGATGGATAAATTGAATAGGCTAAAAATATACACAGTCATATAAGGTCACTGTGTACTGAAGGTAATACAAATTAATAGTTTGTAAGGGACTGTGTTGACAAGGATGACTATGTTCTAAAAATAGGGAATTTTTTTTCAAGATAATAGCTAAGTAAATATAATGAAGCACACGAGTAATTAGAATAATGTGTTTGATCTAATTATCATACAAATCATAAACCTTCTACTAATTCTATCTATTACAAGTTTTATGATACAAAATAAAATGATCAAAGAGCAAGTAGCAAAACTTGAATGTAAATGCTAAGCTAAATGGTTTTTCCTAATTTTTTTTAAGTTATGATAATTTTTTTAATTTAATGTGATAGAGATTTGTCTATAAGAAGGAACTATAAAAAAATGTATGGATAGTTTTAGGTAGTTTAGGATGAAAGGGATCTATATGGGTGATGATACTTTCTTGGTATTGGGGCCTACCCCCTCACTTCACAATCTCACATCAATAAGGGTGTCTGGTGATTTTCCAATATATACCATCACTGATGTGTTTATATAGGGCCATAAAACCAAGTTAGCTTCCCCCTTGGTGATGAAATCCAATTAGGTAGACATTGGGAAGAAAATGTTTAATGTTTTTTAGTGTTAAACAATTTGGAAGTGTGTGCAAAAGAGAAAATATTGTGATTAATTGGTAATTCAAAAACTACCTAATTAGTCTATATTTGTTTCTCTAAACATGTAAGCAACTGAAATGAAAATTGAATTAATTATTAACAAAGTAGGTTAATCTACTTGACTATGAAAAGTATAATTAGTTCAGGCGACATTATATGCAAACAATACATAACAAAGTCGACATGGTTGCTACTGTTCTACAAAATCAATATATAAAATAACACATTAAAATAGGTCAATTAAGTCTTTTAAAGAGAATACAAGATACAAAATTGTGTCGAGATGGTCAACCCAGTTGTTTATAGGGTTATAGTTTTATAGTGTAAATTATGAAAAATAGGACCGTAAATGATAAACAAAAATGACAAATAAGGTAAGAATGAACCTTGGTAATTTTTAAGATGCTTAGTTTAAAATTTTTATGTTGTATTACTCAAATTATGATTTTTATTTTCTATGAAAATTCAACTAGGTCAATGAAGTTTTCAAAACTTCTATGCTAAAAATAATCTATGAACAAAGTTGACTGGTCTAAATAAGTCTATAAATATATATGCTAAAAAAGAGAATTATGAATAGAGTCAACTAACCATCGATGAAGTTTGAAATCTTGTGACTAAATAAGTGAAGTGTGTTGAGTTGATAAATCTAGTCACCTGTATTTTGAGAAGACCTACATAGAGAAAACAAAGTTTATTTGGAATGACTTTGTGTTATACATGTACACAAAATGTTAGATTGTATCGACAGGTTTGATATAGTATTTAAGAAATAAAAATATATAAGATGATAATAAAATGAATACATGAACAAAAAACCTATAAGGGTTATATTTACATTAAATTCACCAGAATGCATACAAAGAAAAACATGGCTTATCTACAAAACAATCCTAGCTCAAAGAAGATAAATGACACATACTTATGCTTGTTAGTACATTTAAATAATCAGTATCATGAGAAATATGGATTTTTTAGACCTAACCAAGGGTTCCCTTACCACAATAATGTCACTAGAGAGGATTTCAAAGCCTCTCTAGTCAAGCAACGCCATGTGATGATGCTAGTTAGGTCTTATAATTTCTATATTCACTAAGTAAATTAAAATATAACCTAGTGCTCACCAAAGCTTGTGGCACAAAATGAGGGTAATAAACATAAAATTAAACATGCATAGGATAATTCTAATTAAGTTGTGTATAGATATAATCCTAATGTATGGAGAGAGAAATACATTCAAAAGACATTACTTATGCTACTTATATATACTAAAATAGACGATTAAAGTTAGAGATACTTACCTTGAAGATGAACCCATCAAAACTCAATCTCTCTCTTGGCCAAAGGTGCTTCATAATAGTTTGTTGTGGTTTTTAATAATCACTAAGATAGGCCAAAGCATCCAAGACTTTTCCACAAGACAAGATTATTCTCGAAGTATAAACCCTAAGCAATAACTCCTTGAGTAGAATAGTGGAAGAGTACATTGTAAAGAAGTGAAAATGAATAATTAAATGTATCTTTCTATCTAAAAAATGGCAAAAAGTACGTGTTTAGATAGTTTAATCTAACCCTAAACCTTTTCAAAAGTTTAGTCAACAATGTTGGCCCAATTTGACCCTATATTGTTAATTGATAAAATCAAGATAGTTCTCGATCTAGGTCAACTTAGGTGGACCTAGACCCATAACATGCCTATATTAATTTGAATACTGGGTTAATTTATGACAACATTATTTGATAAATTTCAAAAAAGGTTTTTGGCTTAGGTAGGGGATGATTAAGCCAATGAATTTCTTAGAGGATTGTGTAAGGGGGGTGTCAAAGCTTAGGAAAGTGTATAGGAGAAGTTTTGTATTGGTTTCAAGTGGTGGTGTAGGGGAAAAGCATCAATGGTCTGCCCATCCCTTTCTCACTACACCCTTGAATGAGTGCACTCAGGGATATTGAGACTCGATTATACAAATTTAATTAGTGTATTTGCTAAATAAAATAGGTTTCAAAAGTATTTAAAGTATCATTTTGACTTGTAATTTGTTTCCTATGAGAAACTATTTCATCATGTTTAATAGTTTGCATATTTTTTATGAAAAACAAAGAGAATGGCCAATTTAAAGTCCCTTAGAGAAAAAAATGTAGATTTTTCAAGCATTAAAATAAAATAAATGACAAGAAATATGAATTGATCCAAATAACATTTAATAATATTCATTGTAAAAAAAATATAAATCAATTAACTTGTAAATATAAGTCCACACCAAAGCACCAAACTGGGGTACTTAAATGAGATTTAATTCATAAAAAAAAGATTATTATTATTATTATTATTATTTAAATAAATTAATAAAAAAAAATTTTTTTATAAAGAATCTTTTAATCCACTTCACACATGGGAACATAAAATTTAATTTGATTTGAAAAGGAAAAATGATTCTCTTTTTTTTTTTACAGGGAAAAAAATAAACTTACTTATGCATAACCAAAAAAACCTCATGTTTGATTTCAATTAAAAGAGTTTAAAAAAATAATTAAAAATACTTAAATGTTTAAAGATAACATTTATTGACTTAATTATTTAATTAAAATAAAATAACTTGGTAAATAATCTTTGTGAAAGATAAAGTGAATTAATTTTACCAAGTAAAAAAACATATTCCTTTAAAGGAAAAGACTTTTGAATTTGATTTGAAAAGAAACAAAATTCCCTTTTTTTATTAAAAAAATAAATCACGAAAAATACTTATAAAAAAATTATGATATTAAAAAAAAAATAGAAACCACCTAAATAAATTAAAAAAAATAAAAAATTAACCACGTTTTTAAAAAAAACTAATAAGGATTTTGACAATTTCTAGAATATCATGATCTAGGTTTTTTTTAAATTTTAATTGTATGTTCTTAGATGATAGTTAAACAAAATACATAAAAGATTTAAAAAATAATATTTTAAATAAAAATATATGTAATCTATTTTAGATGGATTTTTAGATTAAAATGACTCTAAATTTTTTAAAAATAGCTCAAAAAAAAACTCCTTGAGAATTTGCAAATGAAAAAATTAGGAGGAAAAATAAATTGAATTTTGAATCAACCCAAAAAAAAGGTTGATATTTATAATTAAATGCTACTCTTAAATAAAAACTACTTATGCATTCAAATGTAATTAAAACATGGTTAAAATGCATAGCATAAAAATTAGATGGATGTGGGAAAAAAATCTGAGATTCCTCCAAATAAGCCTTGCACAACACTCAAGATCAATTCTAAGATAACCATAGATCTGATACCATACTATAATATTTTTAAGAAGTGAGTTAAAAAAATATTGAAGACAAACAATAGAACAATGTTACCTTTTAAAGTAGATAAATGATAAAGTTCAAACAAAGGTGACAAGTGGGGAAACCATCGAACGGTGAAAACCCCACACTAGTATTGAAAGAATACAACAAAAATCTCTAATTACATTAGCATGAAGAATCTAGGAGAAGGATGGCCTTAGACCAAGAGAGTAATAATAATGTCAAATCAAGACTAGATCAATAAGAGTGTGTTGAGAGTATATCAAGTGTTGAAAAAAGAGAGGAAAATATTTATTTATAAAGAGCTAAGAGAGAAAAGGAGTTACAAGGGAAAGCTTTAGCATGTGTGCCATATGTACTTATAGCTATTAAAACTGGAGAGGATATGTGTGCCATGTGGTAGGAGAGGAGTTACATACAAGTAAATCCAAATCCTACAAGTATATTAGAGAGGTGAGTGACACCTCAAAAGGTAAAAATAAAGTGCATTTATAAATACAATAAATGCACATACACATAAGATTTAGGATGATCCTAAAAAAATATAGGAAGGACCCAAATTAAGGTTAATTCTCTAATAGTATCAATTTATGACACATGGGATGTCATCACTTTATTGATTTATTCGTAGATCCCCTTGACATTTTTTATATTTACTTGTGTATGATGGAATGAGGTGGTGTCATGTGGTATGACATGTAGAAGCTATCTATATTAGGAGGGACACATGCCATCACCCATAATTTACCAATGGCATGATCACTATACTAGGTTGGTCATGTGGCTTATTTTCACTTGATCACTTGGTTATGAGTTTTATAATTTATCACCTTAAACTTTAGTTTAAGTGTAGTAAGAATTTGACACTTGACATGATCTCACTACATCACTCTATAAATTTATTTTAGATTTTAGACATTTGGCATAGATCGGTGATGGAGTGACAGAGTGACATGTGGCATGATCTCGTTAAGTTGCTTAGTCATCACTTTTACAATTTTGAACATTTGGCATAGACCTATGATGGACTAAGATTATGAAATATGGCATAATCTCACTGAAGTTATTAGTATCCAAAATTTAAAATATAAACATTTAAATACAAACCATTAATAGATCAAGTGAGTGACATGTGGCATGATCTCACTGAGCTGCTTAGTTGTCATTTTTGTCATTTCTAACCATTATCATAGACCATCGATGGAGAAAGAGAGAATGATTCATAGGTAAGACACATATCCTAACTCATGGAGTGTTATCTATTCATCACTCAATTAGTCCTTCTAATTATTTCATCTTTGTATATTAACCTCTATGTAGTGATATGTTGGCATGTGGCATGATCTCATTGAGTCATTTTGTCACTTAGATTTGTGAATTAGCTTTCCCTTTGATAAATGTGATGGAATGAGATGTTGACATGTGGATAAATATCACTTGGTTGAATATATTATAACCTTAGTGAATTGTAACAATATGCAAAATATTGTAGTGTAATGAGATGTTGACATGTGGCATGACCTCATTGAGTCAATTGGTCACTACATTTCCATTACTTTCGATGGACTAAGATGTAGACATGTGGAATAATCTCACTGAATCAGTTAGTCTTATTTTTCATAAATTATATTTTCATCAAATACATGCAATGATATGATATTAAAAAATGTGGATTGACCTCATTGAATCACTTGGTTGAGATGTCAATACTCTTATGACAATCATGGAGTCACCTTAATTTATTAAATGCTCTCTTACTCTATATCAAAATTTTCCTTGGACTTATATAAATTTTATCCTAATAAATAAACATATAAAAAAAATTCACTAACTTAAACACCCTAACTTAACTTAAGAGGCCAATATTCTTATCTTGATGTCATGTAGAATGGGTAGCTGCTAACCAACATGCTAAATATCTTTATCTTGTGTAGAATAAGATTAATTGATAATATTTTTAAATTATATCTTGTGTAGGATGGGAACATGCCCATTATGAAAAATAAATTAATAATATTATCAATTAGTTTCATTTAAAACAAGTATATAATAATGGGCATGTGCCCATTCTACACAAGATAATAATATTTGTTCTTTGTAATAGGAAAAAAATATTATCTTGATGTCATGTAGAATGGGCAGCTTCCCAATCTACACGTAAAATATCTGTCTTATGTAGAGTTAGATTAATTGATAATGTTATTAATAATATATTATGTATAATAGGTACATGCACATTCTCAATTTTAACATGAAAACAATGTCAAACCATGAATTCATAGTTTTTTCTTTAACACCATGCTAACATCAAGATAAAGTGTCATGTTAGATTGATTATGTATGTATTGTTAAGAATAATGAAACATTAAACACATATGAAATATATAGAGACCTAGAATTTTAGATGTACTCTTCATTAATATATTCAAATTGGTTATATAAGATAGCTTAGAACATAACTCTCAAGATAGATATATATGATTACAATAGTAGATGTCATTGGAAATGGTTATCTCTATCTATTTTACCAAATCTAAATACAATGATATATTCCAATAGTCACATCTTTTTTATATGTATATTTTTCATTTATAGTTACATAGGATGCCACAAAGTGTAGTTTATGCCATGGTAGATGCTTGTGTGTAATGTATGCCATGGTATAACTATTAAATTTTAAGGGTTGTTTTTTATTAACTCATATGCCTTAAAAAACCTGCCAACATCATCCCCATACTTAATCCTTTGTCTCATCATCAAGACAACACAAAATTAAGAATCTCATATAATGTCTATGTACTACATCCTTGTAGAAAAAATTGCTTATGTTTATTGATGATTTTGGTATTGAATGTTTTCTACTTTATGAGATGTCTAGTGGCTTTCAGGCTTTCTACTCTAACTATATATTTTCTCACATTAGTTTAACTATATCATTATGGGTGGGATGGTTAGAATTTTTTTTTTTAAATTCTCAATTTCCTTTTTCACTTTCTCAAATTTACCAATGAATAAATTAATGAGGTCACCTGATTCTTCAATATTTATGATTACTTTTGTTTGTTGTTTTTATTCTTCCTAAAATTTCCTAGCAAGTTCCAAAAATTACTTCTTTTGAGTACTGATTGGATCCTTAGAAAAATCATACTAGGATACTACTTGATTTATCTCTTATTTGAAGTTGTCTAAGGATTTATTTTGCTCTATTGTTTCTTCCATCCACCTCAATGTGAAATAAAAATATGTATTTGAATATGATATTTATTAATGTAGAGAATCAAAATGCATTTTAACTATGTCATGGTTTTGGATGTTCTCATGTAAGTGATTTTAATTTTGGTCATGTTTGAACTCCTCTATGGTAGTTTCCTTGATGTTCTACCTCTCTACCTTTAAGATTGATTTATGATTGATCAAATTGTGCAATGTATCTATGAACCATTGTGTTATAGGTATCTTTTGATTTTATTCAAACTATGGTTTAACCTTTGTCATCTCATAGATGGCATCTTGTGGTGTTTCTTATAACACTTTGCATCTCTGCATCTAGTCATATTGTGCACTTTCCTATAATATACTTATAAATTTATGCTTTTGATAAATGTTTAATGCATTAAAATTTATATTTATTCCCCATGGAGTTAATTCAATTACAGTGGGAGAAAGAAGGATGGTGTTGATTTTATAACATTGGGCCAAAATGGCTTTTTTTTTAGTGATGAAATCTCAGATTGGAAGACTTATTC
>JARHVA010000503.1:5217500-5254131 GCA_037957365.1 Torreya grandis | reverse complement strand
GGGATCAAGAGCATTCATATATTTAATATATTATAAATACTCCTCTTAAATCTCAGGATGGTGATAACTACTATCCATCTAACAAGATCTATGTTGTTACTATCCCAAAAGGTAGGTTAATCAAACCTATAATGTCAAATGAATATAATCAACATATTCTTCCTCAATACCCTCCACATCCCACACATCCTCTTGATGGTGTTTGTATTCATGTTTCAATCAGAAGTACCTAGGGTTTATGCTTGTCAATCCCTTAAAGATAAAATCATCACTATGAGCAAGTTAATCGAGGAATTACAAAATAAAAATTAGTATTTGGTTTCAAAGATCACGCCATGGGAAAATAATATCATATTCACAAATAATCTAGAGTATTTTAGTTTGAATCATGCCCCTACATCATCTAGATATTGTGTGCCTAACAAGATTTCATATAAAAATTAGAATCCACAACAAATTAACATCTAGTCCTAGTGATTCCAAAAGTGCACAAAATTCTACTAAGAGTTCAAGTGAAATTATAATAGAAATTATTCAAATAAAATCAATCAAATTACCTCATTTATAACCTATAAGAAGATCAAAATACTATTTTTCATATCATAGAATGCATTCACATCATAAAAATTGTTGATTTTATTTGAAAAACAAAATAAAAAGTATCATTGATAGTGGTGATCCTATAACATATAAATAAAACAAGCAATCCATTCAAATCAATACATCTAATAATGAGCAAGTATGGATACAAAATAAACAAGATGGAAAATAAAAAGTATCAAAAGAACCATTTTTCAAATAACAAGATCTTACTACAAAGTCTAGTGGCACATATGAAATTACTAAAGATTCACAAGAATACGATGAAAAAGAGCAATCAAAATAAGAGCAATTAAAAAAATAAAAACTAAGTCAAAATAAACAAGAAATGACTCCACAAGCTAATCTTACAAGTGCGGTATCAAAAGAGGAAGTTACAAGTACTTATTCAATTCAAGAACCTCGTATTATCACTGCTCACATTAATGGGAAAATGCTTATATATGTCAAGGTTATAGACTATCAGGAAAAAAAAATTGTGTTTTACATAATCTATTATATATTTTGGATATTATAGTCAACACATAGATCAAACTAAATCATATAAAACATTTTTGGATCAATAAGATGGAGATTCTTGTTTTATTCAAATGTTATCTTACTTTTTATGTTATTTCTCATCCAAATGCATATGTTGTTGTGTTTGGTGGATTATAATAAAATTAATGATAGAAATGATTGATAAAAATAGAGGTTACATTTCCTTTGATTAAAAAAATGAGGTCAATACTATACCTTCAAGTCAAGATGCTTAAAATAAAATAGCACAAGTTCAAGTACAACCTACAAAGTTAGTCCTTTCTTATGATGAATATGATGATTATTATGAAAAATATGATTGGAGTGATACAACTAACCTGCATGATGAAAATGTAAACCTAATTGAAGGTTATGACATACATGATATAGGGCCTTCAAAAAGTCATCCCCTTGATGATATATTTGCCTTTTAGTAATAAAAATTAGCCATACATAGTCTCTAATTGGTTGCATATTATTATTCTATTTACTTAAACTTGTGATCACTTGATCCCTTATCTATGCCCTTGGATTTAATTAATTTTTGGCCTCTTGACCATCCTATTTTTTAATTCCTAGATCTAATTAGCTCAAAATAGGAATTATATGTTCTCAAATAGACTATGTTCCTCTCTATTCTTACAATTTGCATTGAAAAAAACTTGTTTTACACCCCAGAGAGAACCACTAGACTTGGAAAAAATCACAAAACATTAATATCCTAAATGGGCGAACTTGTCCTTTGTAATTTTATACCCAAAAATTACATTTTCAAAAATCTTGATTCTAATTACTACCAATTTCCAATTGTCTTAGTTAGTTTTAATATGCAAAACATTGTTCATGAAAAATATCCTCTTTTTTCAAGCCATATTCCCATCACATACAACATATTTTGACAACTGTACACTTCACTAAATGAGAGTGTATAGTCACCATCTTGCATATTCTTTCTATTCTTGCATGCTCTTTCTATTCATACCTTCTTCCCAATATCACAATGTGTGAATATTGCTCATGTTTCACCTTATCAATCTCTCCAAGTATATTTCCATCATAGACATATGTTGTAAGATATTCAAATCTCCTTCATCTTATTTTATGTTTGACACCTTGATCCAATCAATTTTAGGCTTGCTATTTTTTTTAAAAATATAAAAAGATAAAAATATACAAAAAATACATAATCAAGACCTAAACATGATTTGTAATCTTGTTTACATCTTTGTAATATGTTATTTATATCATGATTAGTAGATAACATGGTCTTTATATATCACACATATAGTTCATAGGTATCTATGATGTTTTGTTCAGGACATACATGCATTTTTAAAGATCAATATTTTGGAATCTCCTCTATCCATTAGCCTTACCAAGTTGGGGACATCTTATTCATAGGTGAAAATATGCAAGTGTTATCATTATATAGCCCTATATTATTGAGATTGGACCTTTATGTCATGAGTGACATTTGAACATGTCCTTGCTTTGGTCCTTGTCCCTAAGTGTGTGAAACATTTGAATAATTCCATTATTTATAATATTTATCATGTCTATATGAGTTTTTTAGGACACCTTAACATGTACTTACAATTGGTCCTTGGCCCATATTTGTCAAAATTTCTATCATTTATGTTTTTTTTGTGTGCACTTGTTGAGCTTGATGAGTTTGATATGTGCCATGATCCATATCATGAAATCCTATTATACTAATTCTATGAGATTCAATGATATATTATATAGGCGTTGCCTCTTACATTATATAAATAATTTAAAACTTACTATGTTAACACATTTCCATATGCTACAATTTTTAATGATAACATCATAATAAACATGTTTCAATTTAACTTTTCTTTGAGGTGAGTGGCATTTTAGGAGCAAATTCTTTCAGCTCAAAAGGGGGCATTTTAGTGGGATTTTCATGCATGAGGTAAGGCATTTTTAAATAAAAAAATTAGTCATGAACAAAATCATATTTTAAAAGTTAAAAATTTAGTTATTGGTATACATTATGGGGGCATATGCTATTGCAATTGCACTCCTATTTTAGATACAAGGAGAAAATTCACATAGTTACACATTTTTAAAGTTACAATGAGCATTCACATACAATTTCAAATTCTATAATTATAGTGGGGGAATAATAACATGTTTATACCATATTATTTTGGACATTATATGAGCATGGATGTACTCCATTATCATTTGATTATGTTTACATATACTAGGATATACTAAAATATTACCAAGGTGTTACAATTGAACCTACAAGCCATATGCACTGGTTGATCTAGTTTAGTTACATAATGTACATGAATTGGAGTCATTTATCACTCTAACATTATATATTTGAATCAATTTAGAATCCAACCCATTTATATCTTGGGGTTACAAATATTGACATGCATATTCAAGTTTAAAACATTAATCAATGAGAAATAATTTCACTTAAAAATATCAAATGTAAGTTGTGGTTTGATCACCCCCAATTTTATCTAATGGTTTGGATAAGGAAACATATTCTCCAAGTGCTTCACGAGAGGTGACAATTCTACAATGATTCAAGGAAGCATCATCACCAATAAAATT
This sequence comes from Torreya grandis, assembly GCA_037957365.1. NCBI lineage: Eukaryota > Viridiplantae > Streptophyta > Pinopsida > Cupressales > Taxaceae > Torreya > Torreya grandis. The sequence goes on along the minus strand of JARHVA010000503.1, from coordinate 5,250,417 downwards.
CATAAAAATTATCATGGTTGTCACACATTCAGGTGTATTCATTCCATACTCTCATTTTAATTTTAAAATTACTCAAATACAAGAAATTTTAAATTTATCAAAAGTTCATTTCAAATTATGAATTGTTAGAATTCAAGTAAAGTTTCAAACGTTCAAGTTTGAGTTTTGAAATTTCAGTTTTCAAAGGAAAAAAATAAACACTTCATGTGTTTTTTAGGGTTTTATAAATAATACGGTGCCTCACATGATTTAATTATGCAACTCGAATAAAATTTTTGTATTACACACTAAGGTTAGGTTTCCTTTAATTTATTAATTGAATTTATAAACTAAAGGGTGGACAAATGTAGTAACTAAATTTGGTCACGAATACTTGATCATGTGTATTTTATTCCTTTTTACCATTAATTTACAAGTGTACTTAATTGACACTTATTTCATTAATTTGACCTATCTTAAACACAATAATAGACCTAATTAAATTTCAAGGACATACACTATCCCCTAAAAAAATGATCTTACTATTGAAAACACCTTTACGTCCATGTATGTCTTAACTCAGATCCAAAAATCTATTATTTTCATGATTGGACAGTAATTCCCATGAGGACAAGAACACCCATCATTCCTATCCTTATTTACTAATTTTATCCTTCCCTAAAAAATAGTCAAAACTCAAAAAATAAAGTATCTTTAGGGCCTACCTAAATATTCCTAAACACCCCAACATGCTTTTTTCTCTCTTCAATCAATATAAAATCACATTTAATTGTTTCATTTCAAACATCTTGGAAATATTATTAATATTATCATAAGATCTTATTTATGTAAGTGTATAAAATATAAAATTTCCCTATTCTTTCCAAATCAACTTACAAGCACTTCAAGCAGTTATGAGCCAAGTTTAAATTTAATCTTATGCACCCTTAGTCCAAGTGTGCTCAAGTATTCAAACCAATTATAGATGCATTCATATAGTCAAAGGAGCATAATTTCACAAAGTTATTAAGTGGGATAACTACATGGAGGTTTGATTCCTCTTTGGAGTATTGGTATATAAGAAACATTCAACACATTAGAGCATTGAGGTCTAACATAACTCCAACCAATAACCCATTTTTACTCTTTCACATCCATTTATATCATTGTGACACAAACTAGGGTTTTGGGATTCAATAAGACATATTTTATTCTCTCATGCATCATATAAGATAAATTTATCACAAACATGCATATTGTACATAGTCACACAAGAATTTTCCCTATTTTTTAGCATTATGCAAAAGGATAGAAACACTAATAACACCCATCAATATTGACCCTATTGGGTGATCTTATTTGTATAGAGTCTAAGGATAATATTTTGAAATGATTATGGATTTTATTCTCCATCATTGTTTCTACATTTTTTTAGCCAACAGAGTCAATTGAACACATAAAAATATATGTATATATCTCTTTGGTGTAATTTAGTATTTTTCACATTCATTATATTTTGTCAATTGTAATTACTTGATTTCAATTTCCTATTTTTAAGTGTATTTATAATACCCTAGATTATTCAATTCAATTTTTATAATTAATATTTAATATTTCATTATTTCATAATTCAAATAACATAGCTTTCACCTGAAGTATGGATAGGATGTTCATAGACAAGTCCAAAATGTGGAAAAGTTTGTTGACTACAAAATCCTCCTTCTTAGCTATCCTTTAACCATTAACAAATAGAGGAATAGAGTTTCCCATAATTTTTTAGTTTTACAACATTGGTCAAGATTTTCAAATAGTGAGACATCATGCACCATATGGTGAGAAGCTATTTAATCTAGAATCCATTTAAACATAGGTGATCCCATTGTTTAAAAAAGTGTTTCTTATGTCTTGATAGGAGGGATTTTTATTTTTTTCTCCTACATCTAAGTATGCCATTTTATTAAAACATTTATGTTCAACATGGCTTGGTTTCTTACACCAATTGCAACACTCTTTTTTAACACTTTCATTTAATTTTACATTAATTTTGTCTTGACTTGGGGAAGGATTATGCTAAGTTGATTGATTTACCTTAGGCTTAGGCTTTACTTTACTATTTTTTTAAGATTTGGGTTGTGATGCCACATTAGTATCATTGACAACTAATACCTTATATTTAGTACCTTTAGGTGAAATTTACTCAATAAAAAATAGTTTTTCCTATTCTATTTGAATTTGTTCATATATCTTGTCAAAACTTTGTACCAAATTTGGAGAGCCCATGGAGTCTTTCCATGTGTAGTAAATTGAAATAAAAAATGAGTAAGGATGACCCATTTTATATAAAATAGTTATAATGAGTTTTTCATTAGTCTTGGTTTCACTAGTCTCAACGAGTATAAGCCTCAAGCACTTGATTTCCGTGATGAAGTCCTCAATGTGAGGATAATCATTTAAAATAAGAGTAATGAGCTTGTTTTATAGTTAGAATTACCTCATTTTATTTTACTTTTCAATCCTCCAAGATGGCAAAAACTTTATAATATTCCATGACACCTTGAAAATGAAACTTTAATTCATGGGATATTGATTGACCAAGGATGCCTCTAGCTTTGCCATAATGGTTTTGTCATTTAAGAAGGTAAAAAGGTGCATGTTCATAATTTATTGTAATGTAATAAATGATCTTGATAAGGAGAACATCAGTAATGTACTATTTCCAACTTAAGGATTTGGAACTTTAGAGGGTTATCTTATTTTAGCCATTACTAACTCGAAAATTGAGTGCAAAAAAAATAGTCCAAAAATTGTTTGCAAAAAATTTCCAAAAAATATATTTGAAAATACACATTAAAATGATCATATCAATGAGAAAATGATAAAACCCTATATTTTACCCTAATATATATATATTTTAAATCATATTGACGAGAAAATAACAATAGTGTAAGTGGCATATGGGCAAGATTCGTTTTTCCTAAAAAAGTATTTTTGGGATTATGGGTGAAAAAATAATTGTAATTTTTTTTATAAAAAAATTAAATACATGTTAAAATGATAATCTTGATAAAATAATTATAATAGTGTAGTCACCCTATTGGCCACTAAAATAAAATTTTGTTTTTTATAAAAAAAATCACAAGGAAATGTTGGTTTATAGCATTTTCACATGGATCAAGTTTTTTTTAGAAACTAGTTTTCTACCAAAAATATCTCTACTCTAGCCTTCCATTGTGCTTTTTTCAAACTAGTTATCTTTGTAATTTTCAAGAATAGAAATGCCTCTATATTTTATATAAAATAAACTCTTATGTAATTTTATAAAAAATAGAACCAAAAAAAGGGATACTGAAATTGAATTTCAATGGCGAATATTGTAACTTAGTTTGAATAGGGAACTCTAAAACTAAATTTGAATACAAAATGTTGTAATAGTGAAAACCTACCAAATTTAAGTATAGTTGTTTTTAGATATACTAGTTTGAGGTGTGTCTAATATATAGGTACTTTGATATTTAATTTATAGTCATAAATAGTGGATAGGCACAAGGGGTACTAACTATAAAGGTTTCCATCATTTCGTACCATCCCTATCATGTCTCCAAAGTACATAAAGAGTAACTTATCAAGGATAACCACTTAATAGTACATCACATAATCAAACACGTGAGAGGATTCCTATTAGTAAAAATAAAACACCTAGGTGATTCCTATATATAGTGAGGTACATGGAAGATAAGATCCATATATAATGTTATCTAATGGTTTGAGTATTGGAGTAGTACCCACACACCAAAGACCAAGTCAAAATGATAACATTTTTCCTAAAATTATAATTCCTATGATTTTCACAATCACCAAAACATAGTTCTAACTATAAACACATAAAGTAGTATTTATTTCTAAAATAATGAACTTGTGACCACTCCTTATACACACTTAGCTCATGCTTGATTCCACTATCCTTGATTTCCTTTCCTTCACTTATTATGTAGATGACTCATACCTCTTAAGAAAAATCTAATTCTAAACATCCCTATACAACATCCTAAGCAACTTAAACTCACTTTTAGACTGATCCACACTTATAGTTTAGTTGTAAATGATCTTAAGATGAGTCCACTCTATTTAGAATATCTTTCTCTCTGATTATATCCAATTCTACCAGGCATATCCTTACACCAAACAACTACTCTTTCCTCAAATAGAAAATTACCCAAGGGGTAATACCACACATTTTATGAGTCCCATCTAAAGGAATTACACAATGATCATTATAAACCCACATTTTATAACAATTATCCACTAGAGGCTCATATGATTGTAAATCAATAAAATATCTACTTATACATTGAGATAAAAGTACCTATTTTCCCCAATTCATAGTCCACAAGCCCTAGTAGCCTTGATCCAAGTTTGCATACACCTCCAAGGATACAAGTAATTATTGAATCACTTAATCACACCAATATTGCACCACCATTTAAAAATTTTCACTAGTCTTTCACACACACCATCGTAACATGGAAGAAATATATGAAGTTTAATCCCTCTTTAGAGTACTGGTATGTAGACAACACTTAACATAGAATTTGCTGAGGTCTATCACAACTTTAACCAATAACCCCTTTTTCCATTTTATTTTGTTTATCTTTCATGATTTATTGAGTTAGGATTACTAGTGATGAAGAAGTTACATATTGGTTTTTGTGATAGAATGAGAGTTACTACATAGTTAAACAAAAAAAACATGTGAATTGAACCTATCATATTAGTCATAGAGTGCAAAGCCTCAGATGACACTGATGTTACCTACGGATAATAGTGCAGGCTGCCCCTGTCTAATTCCAACTATCTTGTCTTAGGTTTAATGAAGCCTTATTATTAATTTAGAGCATCATTACACAGTCACACAAGTGATTTCAAAGTTGTAATTACAAACCTACATTCCTATTTTTAAACCAAGTTGTTTCTTTCTATCATTTTTCCCTTTTATCATCTTTCCAAATTTAATAAGTTCTAAATTTGTTTGTGTCATTTATTGCATATATGTAACATTATAATTTTATGTAGAAGTTTGTCATAATTATGTAATTAATTATTTATTTTCCAAATTTTGATAAAATATATCAGTTAACCCATATTTTGATAAAAAAAATCCCAAAACCCTAGCTCCCCTTAGGGTTTCCTTTTATTTTTAGCATCATTATTAGAGTTTTAGATCCCTGATTTTATGATTTCCATCTTCATTATGATCATAATGAATGAATATATTTATCATTTATTAATTCAATTTTTTTTGGTTTTATTTACTTATTGGTTTCATATAATATGTAAAATATTTAGATTTCATGTAAATCCATAGATGCATCATTTAATATAAAAGATTAAATTCAACATAAACCATGAGCCTAATAATGAACCACCCTATGATGTTTATTATTAAATGGTTCACATTAAATTTCTACTAATTACCATTAGATGACAGAGAGCAAAATTATTTCCTTTCATCGCTCAAAATCCTATACCTCTAAATTACCTCATCTACCATCCCACATCTATTATTCTTCCTAAGCTTATATTAGATCATGAAATTAATGTTTTTATCACTAAAATAGGTCAAGATATGTGATAGGATTATTTAACCCAAATATATAATCTTATTGATTAGATAATTAGTATGATGGCCTAGGTTTCCATTTCAGAATTACTTCAATAGTCAATATATATAAGGATATGTTATATATGGCATTGCATGACACTATTATTCCAAGAAATGTTGAAAAAAATATGTTTCATATGTCATCAACACATTACAATGGACAAAAGAGTCTATATATTTTGAAAAATAATATTTAACACCACAACACATTATTAATTAATACTTACCTATATACATGCAACTCATAATTGATGACATGGATGTTAAATAAGTATTAGTTAATAATGTTTCAGGATTGAATATTTGAAAAATCTATTTTCTCCAACTCCTAAATATACCTATTTAGAATTTACATTATTCAGCTATGAACATCAAAGGTTTTAATGACATTCCTCATAAGTCAATGGGATAAATAACATTAAATCTTCCAGTAAGTCCTAAAAATATTACTATAACATGTCAAGTCATGCCCAATGATCTTAAATATAACATTTTTTAGAAGGCCATGGATTCAAGATATGTAATCCATCCCTTTCACTTTATGTACATGTTTGAAGTCTACCTAGCAAGGGTATATATATATACATTTTCTATGAATCACAAAACATTTAAGTATTGTTATGTATTTGAATCTACAAAAATTATGTCCCTCATATGGATTTTTATTCTCAGATAGTGGTACATACTACTATTCATAGTTTGATCATAGTTCATATAATTACAAAGAGAACACCTTCCTATAATAATAAAAATGATAAATAGTATGATATTAGACTTAAGTATTCTTAAAAATAGGCTACAAAGGACAAGGAATAAGAAAGTATGCATAGGGCATTCTTCATCCTATTAAGGCATCTACTCATAAAGGTAAACAAGGCATTGGTTACATAGAGCATTCAAGTAATTTAAACTTAGTTATATCCTCACATAAACATATAATTTTTTACAAAATCTATTCATTAGGCCAATAACTCAATCAATCATATATCTATGTTATCAGTTATATACCTAGAACTTATTGACAATATTGTTTCATCAGACATTTGAACATTGGATGAATTCTCTAATGATGAATATATGTTAGAATATTTAGGAGAATATGAGGATCTTCCTCCATTATATCATAATAATAGGTTTCCTCATTCCATAAATGTTCATGCATATTTTAGATAGATTGACATTCCAAAATATGATGTTTGAGTTGATGATTTTGACACCATTCATACTACACATTATATTGAAGATAGTCCACACATATTAATGAAGAGAAAATTGAATTAAATTATGGAAGAGATACAAATTTGAGAATATTAATTTTGGCCATTGCACTTAAAATTGATGAGGATAAATCAATAAGGTAAGCATTACATGATTTCTTGGATATAATTTCTTGGGCTTACTCTAATATGCTAGATATTGATCATCTAATTGAAGTACATCACATCACACTCCACCTAGATGAAAAACTAGTTAATCATAAAATCATAAAATGCGTCCAAAATTTTCATTACTAGTTAAATAAGAGATTCAAATATTACTTGATGTAGGTTTCATTTAACCTGTAACCTACCTAGAATGGGTGTCTAATATTGTTTAGGTATTAAATCCTAATGGGAAAATTTGTTGTTGTTTAAATTATATAGATTTAAATAAGGATTACCCTAAATATGATTTCTCACTACCCAACATTGATATTATTATGGATTCCACCATTGGATATGAAATTATATCATTCATGGATGGATTATTTGATTATAATGAAATCAAAATTATTGAGAAGGATCAAGATAAAAATTCATTTATCATACTGTGGGGTAGCTTTTGTTACATAATGATGCCTTTTGAATTAAAAAATTCAAGTGATACACATCAATGAGCCATGACACATATTTTTAGTGACCTCATTCAAAACATAGTAGATAATTATGTGGATGATCTACTAGTGAAATCAAAATCTAGAGATAAGGTCATGCGATTGATTTACAATAGATATTTGAGTGACTACAATAATATAATCTACATCTAAATCCAAATAAATGTATGTTTAGTGTAACATCAATTTTATTGTTTGATTTATTAAATAACAATGAGGTATTGAGGTTGATCCAAAAAAATTAAAATATACTATTGATATGCCTCTACCTCAAGGGTTAAAGCAACTTTGATCTTTATAATGCAAAATTTAGGGAATACATTGCTTTGTAGCTCAGCTAGAAAATAAGACACTAAACTTTAAAAAATATTTTAAAAAGATAATTTTTTTTAATGGTAAATAAAATTCCAAGAGAGTTTGGAGGCACTCAAATGATACTTACTGAATCCACCCATTTTCATGCCTCTAATATTAGATAGACCACTTCTATTATACATATCTGCCACTGATCATGTACTAGTCACTTTATTAGAAAAATATGATGATGATCACAAATAAAAAACATATATTACATTAGTCATACACTTTTTGATTATGATCATAGTTTTACTACAATGTAAAAACTATGTTTGGCTCTTGTGTTTGCCACACCAAAAACTTTGACACTCTATGATCAATAATGAAATTCAAGTTATTACCAAGACTGATCCATTAAAGTTTCTCATGTTAAATAAAATCTCATTTGTCAAGATATTTAGATAATGGGTAACATTAAGCATGTAATTAATTTAAATATTATACGTTAAAAGTCTATATAAGGCCAAGCTATCACAAACTAGTTAGCTACTACACCACTACATGATATATATCCCCTTAGAGATACTTTAAGAGATGAATTCACAACATATAATATTACTGAGGATATATGGAAAATAATATTATATGGCTCAAAATTTTCATTAATAATTTGTTTAAGAATTGTTATTATTACTCCACAAAGAGAGACTATGCCATTTACATACAAATTGGGTATTTTATGCACACAAAATATAGAAAAATATGAGGCATTGATTTTGGGTTTGTACACTTATCACACTTTACATATAAATCCATTAAGATATATGTGGATTCACAATTTGTTTTTAATAAAGTTACATATTCTTATCAAACAAAATAAGAAAACTCATCCCATATAGAATTTGGTATAATGTTTATGTGCACATTTTGATAATTTTTCAATTGAGAATATTCCATGAATAAATAATCCTCATGAAAATGTAAATGGATAGTACAACATATATAATACTAATTTACATAAATTATGATCAAGTAAATATAAAATTTATGAAATCTATTAGTTTTAGATGTATATCTATTAGTATTGCCAACTACACACAATGCAAAAGGCTTAGAATGGTTCATTCTTATATATAATTTTTTGAATAAATAAATTACACCCAATAGTTTTACCATAAATGAAAGTATTAATTTTAGAGAGACAAATTAAGATATGTCATTAGTATAGGGTACTTTTTTAAATGATCATTTGAAAGAAATTTACTTCAATACCTAAGCACCAAAGAGGATCAGTTAGTAATATAATAATTACATGACAATTAATTTAGTGGTCATTTCAGTGGAAATGTAATGTCAGACAAACTAATTTTTCTAGGTTACTGTTGGCCTAGTATGGAAACTGAATTTCAAGAATATGTGAATCTATTTGAAAAGTTACAAAGGCACAACAATTTAAACCATGTCCCTTCACATGAATTTCAACCTATAATTTCACCTTGGCCAATTATAATTTGAGGTTTTATTTGATAGGAAAAAACAATCCAGAATCATCAGGTGGACATAATTTTATAATTATAGCTACTAGATATTTCAAAAAATGGGTTAAATCCATACCCTTACAGTTTACTACACGTAAGGACAAATGTTAATTCTTGATGATACACGCCATCTCTCACTTTGGGCTTCCTTCAGCTATCATTACAAACAATGGTACATCTTTCAATAACAAGATTACCAAATTTTTTTGAATTAAATATAATATTTGGAACACATTATATATTCCATATTACCCTTAGGGAAATGGACATGCAGAAGCTATAAATAATATTATTAAAAAACTCTTGAGCTAGACGGTACTAAATTTGGTGATAATTAGAATAATCAATTTTTTAATGCACTATGCGTTTATCACAAAAGTATGCACAAATATACTGGGGATATTATATATTCCTTGGTCTTTGGGACATAAATATTACTTCCATTAAAATTGGGAAGTCCATCTCTAGGAGTATCCCTCAAAGGGATTATTACAAGTGATTAATATAGAGATAAGTTTTTTCAATAATAAGATTACCAATTTTTTTTGAATTAAATATAATATTTGGAACACATTATATATTCCATATTACCCTTAAGGAAATGGACATGCTGAAGCTATAAATAATATTATTAAAAAACTCTTGAGCTAGACGGTTACTAAATTTGGTGATAATTAGAATAATTAAATTTTTAATGCACTATGAGTTTATCACAAAAGTATGCACAAACATAATGGGGATATTATATATTCCTTGGTCTTTGGGACATAAATATTACTTCCATTAAAATTGGGAAGTCCATCTCTAGAAGTATCCCTCAAAGGGATTATTACAAGTGATTAATATAGAGATAAGTTTTTTCATGAGTTATAACAACTAGACAATATATGCATAAGAACATCTTAGAATATATCAAAATCAAATTAAAAAGTAATATAATAAAATAATTCACAGTAGAAAATTTGAGGTTATTGACTTGCTCTTAAAGTAAAATATAAGGAATGTCAATGGAAAGGAAGAAACCAAAGGCAAGTACAAGCCTAATTGGTTGGGTCCATATGTTGTTACAAAAATTTTGACCATAAAACTTTATCATATAGATTTAGTTGAAGGAAAAGTAATTAAGAATCCAATGAATAATATGCATATGCAATGGTTCTATACTTGAAAATTTAAAAATATAAAAATACACATATATATTGAAAAATACAAATAAAAATCATATATTTTAGCAAATTAAAAAATCAGGATGTCTACAAGGTTTGTGTAGTTCATTTAGATCAGTTAATTTGTACTCAATATACTCAGTATTTATCTATATATCTAATTTTTATTAAATGTGTTTCACAAGTGTATATGAGTGAATGTAGAACATACGTGTTACAATTTTTAGACATAATTTTAGGATGAAATTATCTTAGACCCATAAATTTTGTGCAAATAAAAGCACTCTACCTGGATAATAACACACTCTATTGTCTAATTCTACCAAACATATACCAGTAAACTTAATATATTAATTATTAGATCCAAAAAGGACACATGCCTCCTAAAACTTGTTTATACATCAATAAGTTCACTCAGAGCATATTAGACACATGTTATATCATTATCTGGATATCCATTATAATTCATACCTTAGTTACTTACACTATGTAAAATAAATCAACATTTCTCACATAATTTTGCATTGATATTTTATTGGCTACCTAAGTTTATATATATCAATGTTAAAATTTTCTAAAATTATGATTTATTACATTTAATCTTACTTGCTTTGTGTGTTTTCTTTTATGCTTCATGTCTTGTGTGTATTAACTAATTTTGGGTTATGGACATTTGAACATGTCCTTGTGTGTGTATCTAGGCCAAATTTATGTTTTTATGTGTGTAAGTGGCATTTGAATATGTCCCTTGTATGTGGCCCCTTTTCATTCTATTGCATCCTTTACATATACTATTTGTGTGTGTGCATCACAAGAATGACATTTATTTGATTTTGTGTACTCATTTTTTGATGTCATAATGGGAATCATGCATCTTACCCATTTTATAATGCCATGATTAATATCATGTATCCCTCCCCAAGTTTTTTAATCATTTTCACTTATCTTTAACATATGATCACTTATTTGCATGCCTCCTTACTAACAACTTTATTGATAATGTCATTATGTATATGATTTTTTCCACATGCATTTCATTATACTATTTTAATTAGTTTATATATGATTATGCCATGCTATTCATGTTATCATTACTATTAATATTTACATATTTTCATAAAATTTGTTGCATAAATTTTATTTTGAGCTAAGTTATTGCATAGGATTCACAACTCACCTCATAATAAGGGGCATATATAGTGGCTTATCTTAGAGACTAAGCTACAATAGTATAAAAAAATTCATTAATCAATAGGATTTACATAGTTCATCATGATACATACCAATAAATCACCTAAAAAATAATTTTAGATAAGGCTCCACTTGGATAAGGGTTCAAGTTGATCATGTTGAGAAAAGTGCACCATTATCTCAATAGGTAGAAAATAACACTTTCTTGAATTATTTAAGTGTCACTCAGTTTACAGATCAATTACAATATTTATCATAAATAGGTTTCAATTTTATACATAAGTTTGTCTCATATTTTACACATTTTGGGGGCATAATGCATGACAAGTCTTTCAGGTTATCACATAATTTTGCTTTGAGAAATTTACTTGATATCACCTAGTTATACTATCTATATACACCTAGATATTAGATTGGGAGCATGTACCCTACACATGTCCACCTTATTACTTAGTTTTGTACTAGCTTCATAGATGGAGTGGCAATACCTTCCATTCTCTAGAGTGGAAGTACCTATCATTCTCTATGATGTATACACTAGACTCAAATCATACTATGTTTTGCAGTAGATTTGCACCAAAAATCAACCTTATTATATATGTAGTAGTTGGTTCATGTTTTTGTACTATTTTTTGCACTAGAAAAATTTATTGGAATTCATATAGGTATTTAAATCTATTTTACCTACCTTGAGTAGTGTGATGATGGAGTTAAGCACACCTTGAGTTGTTAATCACACTCTCTTTGAGATGAGGATTGGGGCATGCACATTCTAATCCATGTTTTTCAATGAAGAAATCTCCAAGGGTCCTACCCTCTATAGTCACCTATTTTACATCATTAAAAAAAAATAATTATGAACCCAATCAGGTGTATTCATTATTTGTTATTTGATATATAAGTTTTCTTATCTTTCCTTCTTGATGTTTTATCTTAGTTAAAGACTAATTTTATACATGTTTCATTGTAGGTTTTGCATGAATCACAATTCAATTTTATGGCCTACATTCAAGATTATTCTTCATAGGGAAGTTTAGGTACATATTTTTTTCCATTTAATCTAGTAATTTCACTTTTCTATATTACTAGAATAAAAGGGGGGAATGTAGAAACATCAATTAACATTTATTTATAAACAATGCAATTGTGAATATTCCTTCTTTGACTACCCTTCATTCACTTCTTATGAAGATGACCCTTACCTCTTAAGAAAATTCTAATTCTAAACATCCTTATCAAACATATTAAATAACATAAACTTGGTTTTATACTGATCCACACTTCCAGTATAGCTAACTCTGCTCTTCATATAAGTTTGATCCATTTATACTATTCTAATCCTTCAATCCAATTCCATCGACCATGTCCTCTCACCAAAAATGGCTCTTTTTTTATATTTAAAATTATAAAATGGGTCATCTCGCATATTTATTGAGTCCCATTTTGAAGTAATTCCAAAGTGATCACTCTAAATCCACATTTTCTAACCATTATCCATTAGAGTCTCATATGATTTAAAATCACCAGAATATCTAACTATAATTTGAGATAAAGACACCTATTTTCCAAATTAAGAGTCCACACAACCCTACTAGCCCTGAGTTAAGTTTGCATACACATCCAAGTTCACATGTTATTATTGAATCACTTAATCATATCAATATTGCACCACCATTTGGAATTTTTCACCCATCTTTCAAACACATCACTAGACCATGGTAGAACTACATGAAGTTTGATCCCTCTTTAGAGTATTGATATGTAGGCAACACTCAACATAGGGGTGTTTAGGTCTATCAAAAATTCAAACACTAACCCATTTTTCTATTTTGTTCCATTTATCCCTCATGGTTTATTAAATTAGGGATAATAGTGAATAATAAGGTAAATAATGGGTTTTATGATAAACTAAGATATTTCACACAATCACATAAAACACATAGGTGAATTGAACCTATCATATTAGTCACAAAGAGTAAACCCACATAAGATGCTAACATGCCCAAAGATAAGTAATGCATGTTAATCTTATTAATTTCTAATGGTTTTGTCCCATGTACAAGTCAGTCCCTATTCCTAATTCACAACATTATCACATAATCACACAATTGATTTCATAGTTCCATTTATAGTCCTACATTTCTATTTTATAGCTAAGTTATTTCATTCTATAATTTTATCCTTTTAGAATATTTCCAAATTTATTAAGTTCCAAATTAATTTGTGTCATTTATCACATACATGTAGCATTTTTATTTTACATAGAAATTTGTCATAATTAGGTAATTAATCATCAATTCTCCAAATTTTGATAAAACACTAACATACGAGATTTCAATGAAATAATATTTTTTCAACCTTTGGTACCCTATCTCATTCACCAATTTAAGTGAGAGCATAAGATTGGTTATTTACAGTAAGCTACAAAATTTGGGCTTGAATATTGAAATGAAAAAAATAAATAAACTACAGATATAAAAACTAAAATGAATGCTAAATGTGTAGAAATAATTAATGCTGTAGATCCAATATTTAAATATATGCTCACAATAAGGTGAAGCTTCTATATATTTGATACCATATTAAAATATCTATATATGGTCCATAATTATGTTAGATTACATAATACAAACACCCAAAATACATGCATAAATAAATCTATGAAATTTTACCCAATTTGCATGATTACATCTTTAGATCAAGAGTACTGGGTTGAATCCATTAGTATAAAAGTTACTCTCATCCACAATGTGCCTCACCCACTATCCCTCTAGGTTCTTATATGGATAAGAGAGGAGGCTAGGGTTAGTATTGGGGTTTTGGAAAGCAATTACAAATAGAATACGACAAACCTATTATTATCAAAATTTAATTAAGTATTTATTTAATTTATAATATTCTATAATAATGGGTTATGGATTATCATTCACCAATTAACACCTACCTATGAATTAAAAATGAATATTATAAGTGAATCTTAAACCATATAATAATATATGACTAATTAAATACATTAAAAATAAATATATTATATGGGCATTATTTTTATTATATAATATTCATTTGAAAGTCTATGAAATAAAGAGTAATTAGTTTGTAAAATTAAGTTCTCTACCTAATAAATATATCATGTGGAAATTAATTTTTATATGGATGATTATCATTTGAAAGTTTACATGTTTTTGATATATATATGTGTGTGTGTGTGTGTGTGTGTGTGTGTGTGTGTGTGTGTGTGTGTGTGTGTGTGTGTGTGTGTACACACAAACACACACACACACACACACACACACAAACACACACACACACACACACACACACACACACACACACACACATCAAAAACATAAATTAAAAATGAATATTATAAGTGCATCTTAAACCATATAATAGTATATGACTAATTAAATACATTAAAAATAAATATATTATATGGGCATTATTTTTATTTTATAATATTCATTTGAAAGCCTATAAAATAAAGAGTAATTAGTTTTTAAAATTAAGTTATCTACCTAATAAATATATCATGTGGACATTAATTTTTATATGGATGATTATCATTTGAAAGTTTACATGTTTTTGATATATATATATATATATATATATATATATATATATATATATATATATATATATATATATATATATATTGGTATGTTTAAGTGAATGAAAACTCACAATTTGAGTTGATTTAAAATAAAAATGCATTAAAAAAATGGTAGGTCCAATTATTACACATTAGTATCTAATTATTTTGGTTCTTACATGTCAAAATGTGATTGGTTACATTACACTATTATTGGGAAAAAAACTCAACAACATTTCGGTATTTTTTAATTAAGTATTATGATTATTATTGAATATTTTGTAATCATGTACTTGTTTGATGAAATAGTGACTTTAATGGGGAATACACTAATGTAAATTGTTAAACTGGACACATGAGGGATTTAGGATAATACAAACATAAGTATAAATCAAAAACTCTAATGTGTTGAAATATAGTGTGAAAGTACCAAGAAAAGATTAAACAAGTAATAATAATGGAAAGGGAAAGAAATAAGACTAAAATGAACACACCTAGATACTAAAATAGAATTATGGAACTAGAAATAGGATCCTAAACCTATATATAATATGCTCCTAAAATTTAAATGTGATTTTTATTTGATCAATATTGATAGAGGGATGATTGTGTTCAATTTAGAATCTATAAAGAGTCGATTATGTCCTTTGTGTCGATTATATCTTCTATAGCCAATTACATCCTCTATTATTTTTTGGGCTCTATAACTTTAAATAATTTTTCTTAGACTGATATTGATATACATCTTGTATTCAATTTGAAAATTGGATTGGCATAAATCTCTAATTTTATTCTACTTTAATCCTGACCTAGTATTCAATAGATGTATGCATAGAATAACATGTAATTTATTTGGGCCAAGAATCCTCTTGAGGAGTTACAACTACATATCATACATGCTTGGAATCAATAATCTATGTAGTTCTAATGCTTATGAAATAATCCAAACCCAATGAGAGATAGGAATTCACCTCCTCTCCTTAGGTAATCAAATGTAATGATATGTAATGTCATTCTCTTGGTACAAGATGTGATAGCACAAGACTTAGATTTATGGAAATGTAATGTAGGCACAATATGTTGACTTCTTGGTTGAATATGCAGAAATCTTGATAAAGATTTATAATTAGTAATTTTTTTCTAGATAAATGAATTGTAATATATCTCTAAGATGAGAATTGACATATACTAGATAATGATATATTTTTCTATATATCAATGATTGTGTCCATGTTATAATCAACAAAGGGATGATTATGTCATGTATAGCTGATTGTATCCTTTATGGACAATTTAATCCTCTATTATTTTTTGGGCTCTATAAATTTCATTATTTTTTTGTCTCTATAAATTTCATTATTTTTTCATAGACTTGTATTGATCTGCATCCTATATTCACTTTATTGATTGGATCAATATAACTCTCTAATTTTCCCTTCTTTGATATTGACTTAGTCTTTAGTAAATGTGTACATATAAGAGTCTGTGCAAGTTATCTATCCTAGGAACCCTCTAGATGAGTTATATCTACATATCCTAAATTATTAGAATTAGGTCTCTATGTAGTTATAGTTCTTATCAATGAATCCCAACCTAATGAGAGATGTGACTTCACCTCCTCTCACTAGGTAATAAAATATAACTACGTGTTTTGCTATGACATTCTCTTAGCACAAGATGTGATGGCATAATACTTTGGTTAATGGTGATGTAAATTAAGCTTGATATGTTAACTTCTTGGTTGAATGTGTAGAACTCTTTATAAATATTGACGATTGCATGATAGACAAATGGCTTGTAAGAGATATCCTAGATAGGAATTGATGTATAATGGCTTAGGATATGTTTTTCTTATAGGAATCCATAGGACACTTAAAACATATGACAACCATAGAGAATAATGATAAGTGAAATTATAGGCATGGGAAATCAAGCCAAGGGGGAATGGACTCATAAAAATACAGGGCTTATAATTGGCCTTTAGTTTATTCTTACTTGAAGGGGAAAAAATATTATAACATGGATCAAACTCACCATGGGATGGATGACATGGATCTTGGTGTCATTAAATAACAAATATTATGTGTATCTAAGGAAATATAGATGAATATAGGCCAATTAGACTCCAATATGGGATGAAAGTGTCTAAAAATAACAAAATGTCAACTAGTAAAATAAGTATAACAATCATGAAAAATATGTAATAAAAATTATCTTGTACCAAATATAAGTGTCTATATAATTCTCCACTTTGATATGCATGTACGTGAATGCATGCATACATAAAACTAAAATATAATTGAAGCACATACTTGTAATTACCAAAAGGATGAAAGGATTAAAAAACTAGATTCTTGGGATAGGTTCCATTCATGCCCTAGGACTACTCTTTTTTTATCTTATTATGCTTTTCATGATTTATTTCCACTTTGATTTGACTATTTCATTTTGATTATTCCTCCCAAGGTTTCTTTACTAACACTTTTTATTTTTCATTTTTTTCACTCTGTGTGTGCACACTTGATCTAAAATTTGCTTTTCTTGTTTGGTCACAACATGTCCTTGGAACCTTTTTTTCCATTATATACATGGTAAAAATATTTTTCCTCTATTACCTTGCTACACACATCTATAGGTGACATATGACTCAATTGCTTACATTTTACTATATCTTGTCTACCTCTAGGACATATTGTTATGCTCATATTATCCATATGTTTCCTGGCTAAGGGGTGGGATCTTTCTAGAACATTAAAAAATACATAAATTTCAAAAACATAAATATAAATAATATATTTTTATTTTAACATTGTTAATGGATACATATTTGGATCATTTACTTATATTAGAGGTTTATATATACATATTACACACATGCTTCTCATGGTATACTTTGAGGGAGTGAGATGCAAGATACACATGTTACATATGGTCATGGACTTAAGATGTTATGTAGTTACATTCATGCCCACATCCTATGGGAATTTTCACATTAGTGGTATGGCTTACACTAAGGTCATATTAAATACAATATGTTAGTTGATATCCTTCTTTCTTTCCATTTATCATATAGAACTAATTACATTGACATACATATCTTATTATTTCCTACATATTATGTGTTATAAGGATATATATATATATATATATATATATATATATATATATATATATATATATATATATATATATTACGTGGTTACATGTGATTGCTACATTAATACATTGTGTGTTCCCTTGTGTACTTGTGATTTATCGAGTATATATATGTGTTTGCTTATGATTTTTATATATTAATGTCTAGTCTAGTCTTCTCCATATCTGATCTTGTACTCTTATTGTCATTTCTCATAAGTCATATGTCATTACGTGATGATTTACTATTTTACATGAAGTTACATGATTGTGTGGGATTTCTCTTTTATACTATGTGATATATGATATTTTGTGCCATGATCCATGTCATGAACATTACTATTTAATATATAATATGCTTGTTGCCTATGTTACCATGATCATTACCATGCATATATTTGGAAAACTACTATTGTATGTATATTATTTATTTTCATAACTAGCCCTCATTAGGGCATATTGATACACTGGGGCATATCAGTTATCCATCTCATTACTTAGGTTATTTCCTAAAGATATCTATTTGAGGAAAATATTTATCATTTATTCCCTTTAATACCTATATATTACCATTTGGGGTAACATACCCATAAATTTTCCATTAGCTTCACAAATGCTATATTACTTATATAGATATCCTTACCTACATGCCTTGTGATCCTACATTGATTATCTTTGGCTAGGCTCACATGTCCCATGTCCCACCTACATCTTATCGCATTGAGGTTATCATACTTGATATGATACATCTATTTATAAATCTTATCAATATTGGGGCACATCCTTTATCCCAATTCTTATGGATCCCATCAATTGCACATTTCTATTGGGGAAATCGTCACTAAACATAGATCTTAGAAATTAATTTCCTTTCTCCTCATTTGATAAAAAAATACATCCTATATGCATTTAAAAGCTAATGGAGAGAGGAACAAAACCCAAAAATCATTTGATTAAGTTTTACTTTAGTTAGTAGAAAATAAAACATTTATATTTGGGTTTAAAATTTGTTGTGATATCCAATTCAATTTTTTTATAAAACCTACACATAATGTTTAAATTAATGAATTAAAACTTTGAACTTATGGGAATAAATTATTTTAATTAGACTTTATTAATATATTATTAAAACACCAAAGTGAGAATAAAGGGTTTAATAAGAGTAACTATAATAATACTTATAAAGGTTATTCAATAAATATTTAAATATATATGTATATATATACAAACCATGCACTTGATATACATTCACCAACTTAAGGATTGTACAAGTTTATAGATTAGTATATCCACATATAATAATTTTAATATAAATTTACATATTAGTAATAACAATAGTCAGTAACATGATGAAGACTAAACATTAATTTATTGATAAAAGTTATGAGAGTTTGTGAAGGAAGGTGGCATAGTTGGAAAGGGGATTAAATTTTGGTGGTATATAGAGGTAAGGTCAAAGTATGGCATGAGGGGAAAGGAGAAAACTTGGCAGGAATTAAATTTTGAATGTGACATGGAGTGTGGAAGGGTTGGTGTCATTTCTCACCAAGACCATTTATTCTTCCACCATCTACTCCTTGCCCATGCTTAATATTTATAGTGATGAAATAGATCAAGAAAGTATCATGCTAAGCAGTGAGGAAGAAAAAAATAGAGAGGAAAACCATGTAATAGGTGATGGATCTAAGCAAGCCATCAACAGAGGAGTTTAGAGCAGCTATGGAGAATATCAACTTGAAGGAGATGGAACTAGGATATTTTATCAGGTAAGTGAATTCCTTGTGATATGAAATCTTGTTATTCAACCAATAATCAATTTAATAGGAAAAATATTAGCCTGGTCAGGTTAGTAAATAAAACAACTTTGAGTAGTTATTGTAGCACATCTCCTTCTAGTTTTTTAAAGTAACCATGAAGGTGTGATATATTTCAATATTGCGTCCCATTTAAGTAATTATCAAACATGAAATTGATATTTTTTTAAGGATGTGTAATTTTTGTTTGTTCTGTACTGAATGGAACTATTGAAAATTATTTTAAATAATTATAACAATCTAACATCCTAATTGTCTGTGTATTTTCAAATATTCTAACAATAAATAATGGTATTATTATAATATTTTTATTGAGAGTTATTAGATAACACACACACACACACACACACACACACACACACACACACACACACACACACACACACACACACACACACAATCATCCATGAATAAATTTTCCTTCTGAGAACATATTTATGCATGATTAAAATGTACATCTTTAAATTAATATAATAATAATTGTATGGCATTTTGTAATGGTTGGGAAGAGGTGTTTCGACATTATTTTAGCCTAAACAATTACCTCTATTACAAATTTCACTACCAAAAAATTATCATCTTGTAGATGAGGTGCTTATAATAGAATTAGCACCATTTTCCCTTCTAGCTGATCGAAGAGAATGTTTTAGATAGAAACTAGTTTTTACTCCCATCCTGTAGTTGTGTAGTACCTTGATTAGATGGAAAATAATATTTAGAACTTTATTTATTTTTATGTAGGTTCCTCCATAAATTATTACACCTCCTCTTTATTATTTCTTAGTAGATGTGGCACCTCTATATAGACAATAATACGAGTCGTGAATTCCTCAAAATGAGACACAGTAATGAGGACAAGAAAAGGACAGGTCAAAAATAAAATTAAACTATAGTATAGCCTTTAAATGTCAAATCTTTTACCTCATTATTGTAAAAATTTATAATGTAAAAGGGCCTCATAATTATTAAGAAGGCAAACAAAGAAATTAAGATTTTTTTGGAGATTGTTTAGCCTTTTTCTAATTAATGATTTTACTTTTTATTATCTTTAAAATGCCTAGAAAATATAATTAAAGTCCATTTTTATTTATTTTGTCACTAGGTAGACTTTTTCCTTCTATAAGGCGTTTTAGTCTTCATACTAAATTCCTCCTTTGGATAACACATCATGATACTTAAAGTTTCCTATCAGCTAAACATTTAAGTATCACCAGGCATTGAATGGAAAGATTTAATGGTGCGATGTAGACATATTTTCTTAATGTAACCTAAATTATTAACACATTGAGTCTTAGTCACCTTTTGTGATCAAGAACCCAGTAAAGTGTTATAGGAAGGAAGGGAGTAGCATGAAAATTTGTAAGTGAGTTAAACTAACATGAGCTTCTCTCAGATGCCATTTAATGACCTCATCTCAGATTTCATACAAGCAAGGATCTCTTTGCACTAGTTTGTTTATATTGTCCATATATATATAATAAATTTAAAGATAGTGGTTAAGGGCAATCTTAATTTTTAGGGAAGCTTATATGTACCATTCCTGATTTGAATGAAGTTATATTATAATGGGTATTGTGATTTAATCTTGTACTTTATATCAACTATTCATTAGTTTACTATAAAATAGTGGTAAGGATGTTTTACAATGGTTTTTATTTATTTATCATGATTATTATTTGAATAATTTGATGGATATTGTGGAAGTTTCACTTGTTCATCTTATTGCTGACACTTGCTTATGTAATTTTAGTACAAGATATGACAAGAAAGATAATAGTTTGAATAATGAAAAATATATCATGACATTACATTTAGATATTAGTTGAGTTTTTAAGCACTTGAAACATTAAATGTATAGTTTCTCGTTAAAAATTTATTGTTAGTTCTTGAGTCATCATACTCTTGAATGGATACCTGAGAAGTTGATATACTTAATTTTTGTTAAGATCTTTTGTTAGGTCAATTATAGTGTTGAATGAATTGTTGTAATATTAAAACATATATTTCAATTTTTTTTAAATAATAACATTTGTTACTTTCATTTGTTGAATTATGGTAATAACAAGACCCTGAGTGATTAGTAAATGTTTCACTTGAGTAAATTCCATGTAATCATTGAATAAAAACAAAGAAGACATTATAAAAAAATATATCTATATTTTATAAATTTATATAAATGCATTTATATTCTAAGTTGTGAAATAATTCATTTTGAATGTGACTGTCTATTGGAAAATTAGCTTAGAACAACTGAAAGATGGGATTTTAAAAAAACATCTAAAATAGAAAATTTATTGAAATTAAAAATGGAAACCTTTACCTCTATCATAATATATTTTGAATATTCAACCAATATTATTAATCCTCATTTGGATGTCTTTTGGTGAACCCATCTCTTGAGGCATTTGTCAAAATTTTGCATCTATTGTCCCTCTTTAGCTCATAGAATCAATTGGAATCAACTTGCCAAACATATCTAAGGGTAATATTACACTATAACAAAAGATGATAATTATTTAATATAAATTTAAACTATCATATGATATTTTATTTTGTTCTTTAAAATATGTTTACTATTTTTAGTATCTCATTTATAAATTTAGTTTACTCAGAAATTTATGTTGATTCTAATTTTTGTCTGTGAAGTCACTCTGGAAAGGCTATCAAATTAATTTCCCAATCTAGCTTTTCTAGAAAATGAAAGATATTTATGATTCTCATGAGGTCTATTTTACACCTTGTAATGATAACCATATTAAATTAGGTTATTTACTATTTTTTTATAAACTCAATTTAAGCTCAAATTATTTAGAAAATTCTAGGTAATGGAGTCTAGTTTCTCCAAAATTGGTTTGAAATGCAAGTATATTTTGGTGCCCCCTTTGTCTAAATTTTTTTTATGGGTTCATATGTGGACCGTATAGATAATATAATTGGTTTTTCTTGATAAAATTTTATTTCATTTTGTGGAGGTGTTTCTCCTAATGTCATTTTATTGGCAATTTATTGAAGAGTGCATTAGCTGTCATGTGTGCTAGTTGAGCTTACCTATGCCTTGTTTGAGGTAGTTTCACCACAGTATGCAAAAATTAGTTTTAAAATTCACATCAAGAGTTGAAAATATTTTAATGAGGCTAATATTCATCTTTATGTAACTTGTAGTCCTTTTACTTGCATTATGATCTCTCACCTTGAAATTGTGTACCACAAGATGTTGTACTATCAACTGTAACAAATCACATCCTATATCATTGTGATCATGTGTTCACTATTTTTAATGTGGGAATGGTTGATTTCTTAGTGACTATTATGTGTGTGTTTAAGTTATATGGTTAAAAAATTGGATATGACATTTTGGTATCAGAGTTAGGTTTCTAAACTGGGAGCTCTAGGGATTATTGTTTGGTACCACTTATTCTATAGTGAAATGATGTGTGTACATGTAGATCATTACACCTCATTGAGGAGGTAAGGGATAATATACTTAGATAAGTATTTGGAATATTTGAATTATTTTGGCCTATTAATAGAAGGTTGGCCTAGTGATTGGTTTCAACACTTGAGGGACTCATAATTAGATTTGTGGAACTCTCACCCACCCTATCGAGTAGATGAGGTATGATAAAAGATTTGGAATACGGTTCCAAATAAGTAACATGATGTTATATGGATATAAGGGCTAAGTAGCTATAAAATTGAGATACAAGCTCTTGTATGCTAGGTTTTATGGGCTGTTATGGTAGGTTTGGCAATAATTAGGTATGAGCATCTACTTTTATAGTGATAACCTTATTAGAGTGTGTGACTCTAACCTTTTTTTCATGTTTTCTAAAGATTTGAGGCATTCAGATCTAGAAGGATTTGAGATCCAATGGTTGAGTTCAATAACCCTGTAAGGTGATGACTTTAGTTTGGAGATATCTTTCAGAGATCACATTATGTTACGTCAGTTATGTTTCAAAGTGATATGCTTGATAACGAAACCTTGTGAATTATGTGGTTATTTTCCTTACAACTATGAATGTATAATGTAACTTTTCTTAATGTAGAATACTTTGAGTTGACTTTGGTTACCTTGACAATATGAGTTCCTTGGCATAAAGAGATAAACCATCTTGGACAAAATTGGATTCTTATAATGGTGACACCATGCTAAGTGTTTAATATAGAATTAGGTTAGTTATAAGCATGGTTGGTATGATTCAGAGTTCAAAATCATTTAGATGAATTTGTTAAGAAAACACTTATACTAAGAGGGGGTGAATCAATATAAATTAATATTTTACTTTTTCAAATTGATAATCAAAATAATATCAACAATTAAAACACAATATTTATGTGGAAACCCTTTTGAGAGAAAAATACAAAGAAAAGGACTGCTTTGATCTACTGTCCAAATCTAGCCACAAATAAAATTATTCTTAAAAAATTTATAGGCACCAACCTACTGGAGACACCAATCCCCATTGCTAAACAATTTTTAGACACCAATTCCCACTTCTATGTACAAACTTATCAAGAGATACCAATCTCTTCTTTATGAGGAATTGACCTCCACTGAAAAATATTTCACCCCACTATTTTTGCATCATCAATAAATGATGGCAAATTCAATATCCTCTATTTTCCACAAAAATATGCTTATAATTGAATGATAGAAAAAATTAATTCTTTTCTTAAAATTTGCATGTGTTTATATGATATATCATTTTATTCTCCACACACTTACTTCCTTATCTTCTTTATTAATCTTTACATATCTCACACTTCAACTTCCATGCTTTCTCTCCAACTTCTCTATACATTTATATCTTCCTTATGCCTCTTCATGAAGGGAGGCATCCCTTTGAATAGAAAAAATATTTTAAAAAGACATGAATTATTCTAAAGAGATTCAGCCCATAATTAATAATGTTTTATTTAAAAAGAAATTCATATTGGGTACCAATGGAGGAGAGGGTTGGCTAGCCTTATGAATATCAATTTAAATTTGTCTTAAAAATAATAAATAGGGGTCGACCAATACTATTCAATATAAACATGTCTTTAGATGCCTTGAAATTGAACAATAATTAGTGGCCTTTGGGATTAATATGATTTCATCTATACACCTTTGACATCAATGAAAATCTCATCCATACACCTTTGACATCAATGAAAATATTGCCAACAATCTCCCCTTTTGTCATTGATGGCAACCATGCAAATAAATAATCTATAAATGTAACAAGAACATAGTTATCCCCCTTATTGTAAATCTCCCCCTTTGACATAAATGACAACGGGATGTCCATTATATTTTCATATTCCTTTTTATCATTGTTGTATCAATGCATAAATCAGCCCAAAAAACATCATGGAAACCCATAGACATCTCTTCTAATAGACATTTCTCATTCACAAGGAATGATAATATCTACGTACTTCTTTGATGGCAATATAAATTTGTCATATGATGGCTTCACAAATTTGGAATAATGTTTAAGGATTGATCCTACAACTCAAAAAGTGCATCATGGATTATTATCCTTGCAAGTCATGTATCAACATCTTTTGAGTAGGCACATATCTCCAAAATATCAACATTCTTGAAAATGTTATATCTCCCAAAGAGTGATTGTGAAAGATTATGGTGCGACAAATATAAATGCAACAAATGGCTTGATAATATGTTATTATCCAATATTTTAGGAAATGAATATCCAACCCCTTCAATAAAATTCTAGCTAGATTCATTTGCAAGGGTAAGGGCATGCAACCTCTCATCATCTAAGATTTGAGAATTTCTAAAATATTTCACAATATTAGTAGATAAAACAGTAAATCATGCATTTTAATCCCATATTTTAGAAGTGATTATTCAATATACATCCAAGTCTCTTCAAGTTTTTCATGCTTCTATTTTGGAACATCAACTTTGTCTTGATCATCTTTCTCATTCTTCTCTCCAACCATATCTTCTCTTTATCTAATATTATGTGAGACTTCATCCTTTAAGTTGTCTTTTACATAGAGATGAAAGATAATGTAATGATTAGCTCCCCTTGAATTCATACTTCTCTTTATGAGCTTAGTAATACCTCTTGTGCATGAATGAAGTTTTCACAAGCATAGATCTCTCCTTCTTTTCTTGATCTACTTAATTTTCCATACTTTATATTTTTCTTCCTTTTGTTTACTCATGTCTTCCACTTTCTTATTATACCTAATAGGTTACATAAAACCACTTCTATATAAGCATGTTGTATGTCCATAGTTGTTTCACTTATAACATATGACATTGTAATCCACTAAATGAGCAAATGAATTATAGTTCCTATTTTCAAACCTATAAGGAATTCCATTATTTCTCTAACAAAAATGTCTTTCATAAATCCTAAAATCTATTGATTTATGACCTAAGTGATTACATGAAAATCAATAACCAAAGAAAGAATGTTGGAACTTGGTCATGTGTGCCTGACTTGGAAGAAAGGACTTTATGAATTTGTCCTTGTTATCTTTTGGAGGAGTGCTTATTATCTGTGGGACTTGATTTTATTTCTTCTTCATAATAGGACTTTTGAGAACATCTTCATAGATTTTTGTCTTTTCTTCATTTCCCTTCTTTGGTGTCTCTTTGTGATCTTATTTGTTGGCCATCTAATTTTCTTTATATCTAAGACCAATATTTATAAATGGTGATCTCTATCTATTTATGATATCATCTAAGATCTTAGTACTCTTCTCAAATTTGAGTTTTATGTTTATCTTAGTGATTATTTTCTCTAGTTCCTTCCTCAAGGAAATAATTTCAGACTCTAGCCTCTCACAATTTTCTTCATTTTTGTTTAATTGGATTCTTACCTCCTCTTCAATCCTTTTTGCCTCTTCAAGTTTTATCTTGAGGTTGATGATCATGTTTTTTGATTCCTCAAGACTTTGACATTTTTTCCTTAGATTCACAGTCCTCTATAATCTATAATTTTTGTTTCAAGTTCTTCCTATGTTGCTTGATTTCACTTAGGGCATACATGAGTTCTTCGCCAAAATTTACTTATCCATCTATCTCATTCTCTTCCACTTATGACTCATTTTATTCTTTTTATTTGTATATACTTTCTAGGATATCATATTTTATTTCTATTTCCATGAATAGATTGTCTTCTCTATCACTAGTGGGTAAACTCTCTTGGATGAACTACTTTCCTCTTTGGAATAGAGGCATTTCTTATGCTTGTGAAATCAATTATTTTTCTCATGTTTGCCTTATTTGTGGCCCTTTTTATGTTGATAATGTTTTCCACCTTTATTTATATTATGCTCTTCTTCCTTATCACTACTTCCATAATTTAAGCATATTAAAGGAAACTTACCTTTGTACTTATCGGATCCTTTCTTTAGCTTCCTCATAAAATGAGATTCTTATTTATTTGACTCATCATTAAACCATCACTTGGATTGGGATCTTTATTATTCATTTTATTTGAGGCTTTGAAGGTTGCCTCTCATTTATATGATTTTTCCTTTTTGGTCCTCATTTCATATGCCATGAGGATCCCATGCAATTCATCCATTATTAGAGCATATAGATATTTTATTTATTTAATGGTGAATACTTTAGCATAAAATCTCAAGGGAAGAGAAATTAATAATTTATGTATAATCATTTCATCCTCAACCTTTTCTCCAAGACCTTTGATAGTGTTAACAATTTCATCCATGTAAAGCAGATAGGTTGCAATGTTTTCTTCATCCTTCATTTTCAAAGTTTGAAATTATCTTCTATGTGTTTGAAGCTTAGATTTATTTAACTTATCATCTCCTTCATAGATGTTATTTAGTTTATCCCAAATCTCTTTTATTGATTCACAGTGCATTACTTTGACAAATTCTAGTTCTGATAAACCACATAAACTTGCACTCATAGCTTTTGTATTATTTTAACTCACCTTATTTCCCACTAGATCTATTGGTGGAGATGGTGAAGCTACATATATTCTCACAAATAATTAACAAATATCAAAGCCAAGATCCATTAAGTGTGCATCCTTATGCTTCAAAAGGCATTGTTTCTTCCATCAAACAATGGATCTCTCTTTGAAGAAAATCCTTCGTAACCAACCATGTGTGTTCTTGAGATCTACCTTCTAGTAATCAGACTATTTCAAAAGGAACCAACTTTGATACCAATTGTTAAGCATACACTTATACTGATAGGGGTGAATCAATATAATTTAATCTTTTACTTTTTCAAATTGATAATCAAAATAATATTAAGCACACATCAACAATTAAAAACACAAGAAGAATGTGAAAACCCTTTTGGAGAAAACCACAAAGAAAATGAATGCTTGGATCTATTGTCCAAATTTAGGCATAAATAAAATTATTTTTACAAAATTTGTCGGTACCAAGCTATTGGAGACACTAATCCCCATCATTAAATAATTTGTAGGCACCAACTTATTGGAGACACCAATCCACACTACTAAGCACCAATTTAGAAAGAGACACCAATCTCTTCTTTATGAGGCCTCAACCTCTACTAAAAAATCTTTTATCACATTATTGTTGTTTCATCAATGAATGATGGAAAATTCAATCTCCTCTCTTTTCCACAAAAATCTACTTATACTTGAATGATATAAAGAATTAATTCTTTTCTTCAAATTTGCATGTGTTTGTAGGATACATATTTTTATTCTCCACACACTTTATTCCTTATCTTATTTATTAATCTTCACATATCTCACACTTCAACTTCTATGCTTTATCTCCAACTTCTCTATATAGTTATATCTTCCTTATGCTTCTTCATGAAGGGAAGCATCCCTTTGAATAGATATAGTATTTTAAAAAGACATGTCTTATTCCAAATAGAATCAACCCATAATTAATAACCATTGATTTAAAATTAATTTTCATATTAGTGATAATGAAGGAGGGGGTTGGTGAGTATTATGAAGATTAATTTAAATTTATCTTGTAAATAATAAATAGGGGCGGCTAGTACTTTTCAATATAAACGTTTCTTTAGATGCCTTGAAATTAGACATCAATTAGTGGCCTTTGGCCTTCATACAATTTATTATATACACCTTTGACATAAATGATAATATCATCCATACACATTTGACATCAATGAAAATATTTCCAATAGAATGAGTGTATCTACTCAATGTCAATCACATTATTTTAGAGTGTATTTATTCTTGGTTGCACATTAGTTTGTACTCATGTATGCATGAAATAGGAAGTGGAGCCAAGTTTTTATTCCAACCTATGTGGATGTACCTAATAATCAATTTAAATTTTATATTGTTCCTTGATAACATTAAAGGATTTGATATATTTGTATCACTTGCAGTGGTTCACCTACACTAGATATTGAGCTTAGGTTTAACACTATTGGTGTTAGCAAAGATACTATGGTATCGACCTTGGAGGTGATCCACTTGTATTTTCATGCTATGGACATGTTTTTTCATAATGATATTAGAATATTATCATGTATATTATACTAGGTAGCATGCAGTAATGGGTTGATCCCTATATCAGGGTTTACAGAACCTTGTTTTCTTTGCCTTCCCATACCCTGGTTTGGAATGGTGAAGTTATATTCATTTATAGTTTGGCTTGATGAGTAGTATAGTTGATAGATAAATTTATTCTTATATATGATTACTTGAAGCATATTTTTGGTTTTGGTATTTGTAACAGATGATAGTGGTCAGTGGGTAACACTCAAACATACAGACAATTTTCACACTATAGTACTTCAGTCGTATACTTTCAGTGAGTGATTTTTTAACAGGGTTACTATTATGTGGTATGGTAGTTGACATATATTTGGTTACATGATAGTCAGGGATGTGAGATGGTATGACTACTTTTGATACTTTTATGCACTAGGATGTTGTATATAAGAGTTGTTTAGTTGATTTGTATTATGACACTACTACATATGATGATGTATAGTTATTGTATTACCTTTAGGAGGTAATTTATAGGTATTTATCTTACATCTAGGAGGTAATATATAATGTTCCTCATACTTATAGGAGGTGATTGAGAACCTTGACCCTTTGGGAGGTAATCAGGATGCCTCATACCTCTAGGAGGTAATCAGGATGCCTCATACCTCTGGGAGGTAATCAAGATGCCTCATAACTATAGGAGGTAATGGAGACAACTCTTACCTCTGAGAGGTAATTCAGATGATTTTTATTTTTCTCCCCTTGGGTGACTTATAAATTCACATAGTGTTCATGATGTGATCTATATTTTACTAGTATTTTTTAATTTTTTTTTTTTTTTATAACTCAATTTATATTATGATTGGAAACCAAGACCATCATTCTTGTATTTTTATATTTTAATCAATTGATCAATCATGGAAATTATTGTTAAAATTTATAATTTTTTTTTTGGGTTTATATTTTTCATTTGGGACCACTTGGTCTCAGTTTTATTGGTTTTGCTCCTACATGATCACTTGATTTTTAAATTTATTTTGGTGATTATTGTGCTAGTTTTGTATGTGTTTATAATGTGCATAAATGTTACACCAATGGCATGTTATGGGGGAGAATAATGGATCATGATGGGAACTATTTGCATAAGTTCATGATATCATCCTTCCCACCCCACTAGATGTGGTGGTTATATATATGATTCTTTTTTTGGAGGTATAAGGAGGTTGTTTGATATACATTGATTGCTTACTCACTTGGGACATATGTTTGATTGTTGATTCAATATGATTCAACATGGGTTAGTATTGCTCATTTTTTCTCATAATGGTATTAATACTATGGATGGACATTTATCTTAGGAGTGTAATTTCACCACTGATTGGTGCTTGTCATTTTTTTCTCATTGCAATTTATACATCAGATGGATACTAGAGCTCTCATGCTCACCTAAGAGGATTTTTGGGTTTCACTTAGTTGGTGACACTTTATGATTTACATTAGAATTAAATTTATTCACACTTTCTCATTTAAAGGCTATTTGTGTTTCAATTAGCACCTTATCATATTGATAAGTGTGAATCAGTTGGATAGTATGACTCAATATGACAATTTGGCTTGATAGTGTTTATAATTATTGGTAGTGCAATATTTTTCCATGGTTTGACACTTATTCATCACTTCATAGTTAAAGCATGAAATGACACTTATATTTATATATTCATATCAATGATCATTTGGGTTCAGTTATTTTATTGGTGTGACTTTGAGTATTAGTGGTTCATAGTGGTATTTTAGGGATTTTGAGAGCAACTAAAAATTCATAATATTAAAATATGTAATAATGATACAAATTAAATAGATAAACTACGTCAAGTCAAAACACTAATTATTTTTCTTTTGTCAACTAGAGTTGTGCATTGAGGATGATGATTTTATATGAGGGGGGAATGTAATACTCTTTCTTGATTCAGTAGTGCCTTCATGTTGGCAAGGCATTTTTACGATTCAATTTTGTTAAGTTCCTCTTCATATTTCTCATAGGATCATGAGAATATTAATATAAGGATTCTTTGATGGTGTGTTTATTTAATCATTATTTTGATTACCCTTTCATGAGAGATAATGAATGACCTTGTTAGTTTTAAATAGAGTAGGATTGTCCTGTGATGTGTGTGTTTTAGTGTTATCATCAATGTATATTACCACTTAACATGATGTTATACCTTTTAGTGGGTTCTTGTGGATATATTTAAGGTTCCCTAATTTTAGTGATTGGCATATTTGTTGTTATTTTAACTATCATATTTCGCACTTTCATTCTTGATATTACCATTATTTTATAATTCATCAATGTACAACACCTTATTCTTGTAGGTGTTTTGAATGAATTATTTACCTATTTGAGGGGATTTTAATGTTGATAAGTTCTTACAAGTAGGTTTGTCCATAGGATCATATTTACATCAATTCTAGTGTCTTACTTAAGAGTCATCAGTTAACTGTGTCTTGACTTGTGGTACCAGTTCTCCATCTCAAAACCTTTTTGATGATTTAATAACATTTTATAACTTTAGAAAATTTATTTATTATTTTGACCCTCTGCATCTATCATTAAATGCATATCTTAAAAATTAATTTCCTTTCTCCTCATTTAACAAAAAAATACATCTTATAAGCATTTCAAAGCTAATGGATAGAGGACAAAATCTAGAAATTATTTGATTAAGTTTTACTTCAGTTAGGAGTAGCCAAAGCATTTATATTTAGGTTTAAAATTTATTGTGGTTTCCAATTCAAAATTTTTATAAAACCTACACATAATGTTGAAATTAATGAAGGAAAAATTTGCCCTTATAGGAATAAATTCTTTTATTTAGACTATATTAATATATTATTAAAACATCAAAGTGAGAATAAGGGTGTAATGAGAGTAACTCTAATAATATATATTAACATTACTCAATAAATATTTAAATATGTGTGTGTGTGTGTGTGTGTGTGTGTGTGTGTGTGTGTGTGTATTTCACTCAATATACATACACCAATTCAATGATGGTACGAGTTTATAGATTAGTATATCCACATATAATAATTTTACTATAAATTTACATGTTAATATTGATAATAATAAATAGTGCGATGAAGACTAAAACATTAATTTATTGACAAAAGTTCTGAGAGTTGGTGAAGGAAGGTGGCATAGTTGGAAAGGGAATTAA